>CM035432.1:33436214-33923714 GCA_020310875.1 Ceratopteris richardii | reverse complement strand
GTGCGATATCTATGGCAGTCTATATGCAAAGGGGTAGTACAACAAGCATGGGAATGCATCTGAAACGACTAACTAGCTCCATCCTGTGCTAATGGGCGGGTGTAAGATGTGATACATAGGTGGAGGTGGAGTCAGGGCCATCGTGATAGCTGCAACGGGATCAGCCATCATCTGGAATCGTCTCTCCTCCATGGCGCCATGGTGACGAGCCTGGATCTCTGCAATCTGATGTCGGTGATGTCTCGGGGCCCGATATCCTCTAGCACGGGGTCGTCTCCTAGCTCGAGCAGCCTGAGCCTGCTGAAGAGTCACCCCTCTTGGTGTGTGGGCTGAGGGGGGGAGGGCTGCAGCACGTCGTGGAATAAAGAACTCAGTGAGCTGACTCTGTCTCCCTCTTGTATGGGCTGCTACAGTAGGCTGGAGTAGGGAATCTCTGTGACTCTGTATCTCTAGTAGGAATCGCCCGAGCTGTCGCTGGTCTCTAGAGTCCATGATCTCTCGGAGGGTGGGCTGCCCTGTAAATAGAGTCCCGTATCTACCTCTGATGCCATCATATGCGCTACATCTGCATACAAAGTGCTCCTCATCCTCTTATCTCTACTCTGCAAACCCTGCATATCCGCTCCTCTCTGGGAATGTCTGCGGCTCTGCCCATCTCAATCTCTAGTCTATGTGATGAGACTCTCAACTGGCCAATCGCTACCCTCGAGCTATGAGGCATGTAAGTATCCATGTAACATGGCCGCCGGATGAAACCGTCTGCTAGGATGTCTAAGAACTGGTCTCGATAGTGCAATAGTCTCGATCCCATGTGTGGTGTGTGCCATGTCTGACTAATGTAGCGCTGCCAAAGATCCTGTCTCAACACAACATTCCTCTCATGACGGGAGAGGTGGATGTGAGGTGAGTCTGGGTCGTACTGAAAAGGCGGTAATCTGTCCATATCAAGCCCATGACTATCAAACCATACTCTAACCTGAGTGTACCAAGCTCTCTCATATCCTGACTCTGATATCTGTATAGATGCCTCAAAAGCTCTGCGTGTGAGTCTGTCTGTAGGGAGCTCCCTCATCCTTTGAATAAAGCAGATAGTCTGGAATAGTGCATCTACTACCATGGGTGGTGCAGCTAGCTCTGCCCTGATGATGTCATGTGGTACCGACTGTTTCCCACGAAATAGTCGCGAGATCATACGTACCTGGGGTCTCTCGATCGCACTCCACTGGGTGGCTGTGAGGCCTGGGGCCCAAACTGTCGCAGCATACATCATAGCTGGTCGGACTAGTGTGTCAAATAGCCACCCCTTCGTGCGGGGCTCTTGGAAGTGTGCCTGGTGACATCTCCGCTCTAACATGGCTAAAGCTGCATATGCTCGTGTGAGTCTATCGGTGGCTGCCTGTCTCATGCTGAAGGGGCCAGGTAAGCTTGTGAATGTGACTCCGAGGTAGACATAGGAAGTGACCACCTCAATCTGTCCACCGCCGGCTGTGAATCCTGCTCCATTCCTCACCAAGGGGGAGGTGTGGAAGATCATGACCTTGGTCTTGCCAAGGTTTACTGTCAAGCCCTTCTGTGTACAAAACTCATCGAGGGCATCCAAGTGGCGCTGTAATCCATCGGGTGACTCTGAAATCAAGACAATGTCATCGGCATATAATAAAATGTGGACAGGTGTACCTGCGAGGTCTGCACCCTCTCCTCCAGCTCGGAGAATGTAGTCCTCAATCTCATCGATGTAGAGACCAAATAGAGTGGGAGAGAGCGGGCAGCCTTGCTTAACACCGATGGTGCTAGCAATGACCTCAGACATACCTCCTGGACACTGTACTCTCCCGGTCACCTGCTCATAGAGTGCATAGATGGCCCAAATCATCCCTGATGGTATTCCCAAGCTCTGAAGGCGTTGGAAGAGCCTCTCTCGTGGCACTGTATCGAAAGCTTTGCGGAAGTCCACAAAGCAGCAATATAGTCTCTTCTTCCGCACCCTTGCCCCATCAATGAGGCAGCGCAAAATGAAGATGTGATCAATAGTAGAGAAAGCTCGCCGAAAACCTGCCTGGCCTCGTGCTCGTAGCCCCTCAGTCTCTGCATATGAGCTGAGCTCTGCCTCAAGTATGGCACCGTATAGTTTGGCCATGGTGTGGCCAATCATGATGGTCCTGTAATTCCCTGGATCCAGGGTGTCGCCAGATTTGTGGATAGGCACAATGGTGTGCCTAGTCCACTCCTCTGGGAAGCCCTCCCCTATAGCCCGATTGAAGGCATGTGCAATCAACGGGGCTATAGTGGAGGATGCATATATGAGGTGCTCGCTCTGCAATCCCGTATGGTCTGTCGAACGTCCATGTCGCAGTCGTCCTATGGCCCTCTCAACCATCTTTGCTGTGAAAAGAGAAGAACTAGTAGGGCGAGGCTCAAGTGGCTGGGGAATGGGAGGCTGCCCAGGCACCTCATATAATCTCTGAGCATAATCATGCCATGTGTGTAGGTCCCCAATAGGTGTGGTCGGGCGTGGCTCTCGTAGGGTACGCCATGCTGCAGCACTGTCCATACTCATAAAGAGATGATATAGCTCAAGCATCTGTGCCTCCTCAAAGGCTCGCCTCTTCCGACGTGTGAGAGTCTTCATCTGTCCTGTGGCCTGTCTCTCTGTGATCTTTCCCAATGCTCGTTGAGCTCATAGTCGGCGGTAGGTATCTCTGCATTCCTCATCATACCAACGATGTTGTGGCATAGTCCCTGGGGAGGTGTGTGACCAGAATGGATGGTGTGTGGGAAGGAGCTGATGGCGGATGTCTGAAGAACTGATGCTATCTGTGAGGTGAGTAGGGATAGTGGAGTGTCAGGGTGAAGCAAGAGAAGACCCTTCTCGACTTGGGCCGCATATATGTGAGCTAGCTCGTGTGTGAAGTGGATGGTGGTGTGTGGGATGCGTGCTGCGAGTGTGCGTGTAGGGGTGTCTCCCTTGAGGGAGAGAGCGAGGTATGCGTGATCGGCCCCAATGGGTATAGGTGGGATGGTGAATGATGTAAGTAGGTGAATGGCCTCTCTAGATCCCATGACGTAATCTACTGAACTTCCCCTGCCATCTGTGACTGAGTGTGGCATGCATGTCAATCCTCCTGATGTAGGCCACTGAGCCATCCCGTTATAGATAACGAGATTATGTCGAGAGCCTAGTCTGAGTAAGTGAGTGCCATAATGAGTGTGTGTAGAGTCAGCTGAAGCTCGAGCTGTAGACTCATCCTCTATGGTACGTAGTATCTGTGGGTCTTCTGGGTCAAATATCTCACACTGATCATTGCCTGTCCTGGCATTGAAGTCTCCCATAAGGAAGACTTCCCCTAGTGCTGAGTACTCTGTAATCTCTTCTGACAAGCAAGTGTATGGTGAGTCCTCCTCTCGATCTATGATAGCGAATCGCGAGCTAGAGGGAGCAAAGTAGCATAAAGCTATGAAGATGATCCGCTCCTGTGAGAGCTGGAGTCGAATCCAAAGATATCTGGCCTGTGAGTCACGTGTGACTATCTGTATCCTGCTCTGAAGTCCATCTTTGAAGAGTATGGCTACTCCTCCTGATCCTCTGGTGGTATGCTGACGTGTACACTCTCTGTATTTGGACTCCCACTGGAAACCGTGGACTCGAGGTAGGCCCCGGTCCGGGCTCTCATGTGTCTCTGTGAGCATAATGATGTCTTTGCCTTTGCGCACCTCTTCCAACCTCTCTGGGTGTGTCCATAGGTCTCCATTGCAGTTCCAAACTGCAAGGTGTATCTCCTCGAGTGTCTCACAGGCCGCGAATCCCTATGGGATTGCCTTGCCATCAATGATGACACGACCATCTCTGTATGAAGCCTTCTTTCCTTCTTTGCGAGCTTGGTGTACTCTCGGCATGCATGCACGGCGGTGTGCTACTTGCATGGGTGTGAGATCATCATCAAGGTAGATGGGGGGGGGGAGAGAGAGAGAGAGAGAGAGAGAGAGAGAGAGAGAGAGAGAGAGAGAGAGAGAGAGAGAGAGAGAGAGAGAGAGAGAGAGAGAGAGAGAGAGAGAGAGAGAGAGAGAGAGAGAGAGAGAGAGAGAGAGAGAGAGAGAAAGAAAGTCATATTAACGTCTTCTGGAGGCCAAACTTGGCCTATGAGACAAAAACCATGTACAAGTGTAGTAACCCTGTGTAGAAGATAAAATGAAATAAAAAGTATATCGCTACACAAAGCTATATAGGGCTGGAAAAGGCTGGAGAGAGAGAGAGAGAGAGAGAGAGAGAGAGAGAGAGAGAGAGAGAGAGAGAGAGAGAGAGAGAGAGAGAGAGAGAGAGAGAGAGAGAGAGAGAGAGAGAGAGAGAGAGAGAGAGAGAGAGAGAGAGAGAGAGAGAGAGAGAGAGAGAGAGAGAGAGAGAGAGAGATACATGGTTTTTTCGATGCTCCTATGGTATAGTTCTCCCACTGTGCGACGTATGGTATTCTCAGTGTCTGATGTATGGTATTCTCATACGTTTGAAATAGTCTTTCATACTCCAACACTAAAATTACTTTTTATACTCCAAAATTGCATTCTACTTCATTGTTTGTGATAATGTTCTAGGGATATTTATGGAATACGTATTGTATACATTATATATTTATTGTATATCAAGAGATATACAATACAAAAATTGCACCGTTGTGAGTCTTTTACTGTATTATCAAGTGCACTCTACTGCATGTGTAATGTAGAAAATGAAGGACATTGTATATAATGTATAGAAATAGATCCTCACATTAGGAGAAAAATGAGCCTTTTATGTACCTTGTAATGTAATAATGTAGAAAATGAAGGACATTGTATATAATGTATAGAAATAGATCCTTACATTAGGAGAAAAATGAGCCTTTTATGTACCTTGTAAGGATTCTCAAGTTTTAAGGATTAAAAAGTTAAATCAAGGAGATCAAGGGTTCATATGCAACCATTGGTGGTATTCTCAAATAAAATAACATTTGATACACAAATAAATTTGAATTCTTAAATGCTTGAAATCAACGGCTTAGATTGAAATGGATAGGAGGCAAGAGAGAGAAGTTCAGAGATACGTAGGAGGAAGGACAAGCTCACACATGGGCTTGGACACTCCTTGCATGTTTTTAGGCCGTCGAATGGAGGTCAATCTAGTGGATCCCGACATTTGGGGCTGATCTTATATTCTGATGTGTCTAGACTCTAGAGCCCTAATTCTATGCCAAATCCAACGGATCCATTTGGGACTGATCTCTTTATCCAACGTATTGAGAGGTGTTAGATTCATGCTAAATCGAAGGGAAGATAACAAAAGGTGCATCTGAATTAAGGGGTATCATTCCCCGCCTTTAGATCAAGCTAAGATCTGAAGGTCCGGATCTTTGATGCCTTTCTAAGGAGCCATTAGATCCCAAACAAATCCAAGAGCACAAATACAAAGGCCCCTTTTTGAGGCTGAAGCTCATTTTATCCATTGTATATCAAAACAATCCAAGGGCCCAAATGCGAAGCCGCCTTGACTTTTTCCATTAAGCCTCAAACTTTATATAATTTATCTAGTTCAAGGGTTCGAATTCATTTTCACAGCATTTCAAAACTATTCAAATGGCTGAAACCACAAATTCTAAGTGGTTTTTCCCTCTTTGGCCACACAAAAAGGGAAGTCTATGCCTAGCCTATGTGATTAAGGGGCTAGACTCTAGCCCCGACTCTCTTCTCATTCGTCCCTCACTAATCACTCCTTAATCTAAAAGGTCCATGGAGCGTCCATGTTTTCCCCTAATATGGTTAAATTTTAAAAATTTATTCACATATTGTATTGTGACTTGTCTCCAACTTGCTTGTATAGGAGTACAAGATGGGGCTACAGTCTCATCTACATATTGTTCTGCTATAGCCTATAGGAGTACAAGATGGGGCTACAGTCTCATCTACATGGTTCAGACTAGTTCTGTTTAAATTGGGGATTTGTGCTGAACCTCAGCAAAGATAAGGTCCTTATCTTCACACATCGGTGCAGGTAATAAGTAGATGTTCGCATATGCTTGTTGGAGGGCAGGGTGTGGTGGTTGGCTGCATAGTTGCTATTCGTATGAGTACGAACACATTTGTACGTACCTTTTGTACTGTATGTACTGGTATGTATCTGTACCAATTCATAGCAAAAACCTACATATGTTTTATTTTTTATTTTGGCTCGAATTTAGAAGGGAAATAGATATATTTTACAACTATACCAATTACAAAATATTTATCTACATAGTAGATATAATATTATGCATATTCATGGCAAAAAATGCCCTTTTCATCTGTACACTCACATGTACATGTATACATATATGTGTCATTCATCATACCTTTTATGAATCTACGAATACCATATGGGAAGCCCAAAATCTTAAGGTACGTATGCAGTACTGTATCCTATCATATTGTACAAATCGTATTGATTGTACCCGAACAACTACGGTTGGCTGGTAAGTATGCTTGGGCCCTGCCCCTTGGGGGTTACCTTTACTGCACAGCATAGTTGCATCGCAACGCGTTGCGAACGGTTGGCAACTTCGCAACGTTGCTACGTTCGCAACGCGTTGCTACGTTCGCAACGCGTTGCTTTGCATGCATTTTTTTTTTAAGTCCAAAAAATACCCAAAATATATTTTACCTTGGAGGGATCATAAATTATTTAAAATCCTATTCAAAATGTCCAATAAATGCAATAAAAACCCTAGGAGAATGAGGAAGACATAAAAAGCTATAAAAGTGTACACTATAGAGATTCAATTGTGTATGCTTTTCTTTATGGGCCTTGTCACCTTGAGATAGCCACATATTTTGGATTTCCAATGTTCTCCTTCTAATGCACTCACAAAGCTTGGACAAAAGTTGCATCCTTGGCCTTTGCCCTTCAAATCCAAGGGTACTCTTCTATGATGATTGATCTGTCTAAGTACAGACATCACCATGAATGATTGTGAATGTTGAATTGTGTAGAGACTAATCAAGACTCAATAGTCTATATTATATGTGTCCATCTCTGGACTCTGTCCTATAATATATTGTATATGTCGGTTTGTATATATGTATTATGTAATAACTTATAAGAAATATGCATGCATGTATGTATGTATGTAATATACATGTATCTCCTTATATGTATGTATGTAATATGCATGTATCTACTTCTATGCATGCATGATGAATGCATGCATGCATGATGAATGCATGCATGCATGATGAATGCATGCATGCATGATGAATGAATGCATGCATGTTGTATGCATGTATGTATGTAATATGTATGTATATGTGTGTATGTAATATGTATGTATATATGCATGTGTAATATACATACGACATGTCACATGTCTACTTTTAATTCATAATTTACATGTGTGTATATTTATTTAGATGTGTAAAAGGATGCACTTCATCATATATTACCTATAGGAATCTTAGATAACCAAAATATTAAAAAAAAAAACAAAAAACAAAAAAATTGCGTTCGCAACGTTTTAGCAACGTCTAGGTCAAAACGTTGCTATGTTGCTAACGCGTTAGCAACGCGTTGCCTTGGACGTTGCTAAAACGTTGCTAACAACACTGCTGCACAGATGGGTGGAATTTCAATGGCAAACGCTGTGGGTGACAAATTGATGAAGGGATATGCATCACTTTCCTTACTAGAGCAACAATATATTGTTTAGTCTCCCCTAAAAAGATGTCTACTAATGAATGTGATGCATGTCCCTTCATCAGGTGCATCCTCCAGAGTGTCATGATTACTGAGTACATCTGAGTATAAGAGGCTGGGTAGATATCTCCTAGAGAGATGCAGGGATATCATCCTGTGGGACCCCCAGAGGACAAATGGTGTTTTGCACCAGCTCATCCTCACACTAATCTTCACAGCCAGATGAACGCTAGAGTTGATCTGCCCTAAAGAGCCAGGACTCAGACTTGGAGCGGCAGACGAGCAGAGAGCATGCAAACAACCATGGTCCCAGGTTTCAGATCTATCCAATGTCATGAAACTGCGATTCAGAGGATCAGGCTACAAGATGCACTATGAGTTACTGTACATACCTCTTATTACTTGCATGGCTCTAGGATGGAGCTAGGACTTCTGTGCACTCATCAGGATTGTACTTTCTGAGCTGTAGTTCCACCTCCATCTTATCATTCTACATCCTGGTCCAGCGTATGATGTATTCCTTACACAACACATACATTTTGCAATCACTTTCTACTTCTTCCTTTTGATGACAGGGTTTTATGTCATGGGTCATCTGGTTCCCATAGATGTTAATGTAGCTCTCTCTCTCTCTCTCTCTCTCTCTCTCTCTCTCTCTCTGAGACCACGATACATGGATACATACATGGCACCAGCAGAGAGAGTGGCCATTGGGCAGCTCAGAGTATCATCATACCAGCTCGAAATTGAGCTTGGGCGAGCGACACATACCCCCAGGGACGAGAGATTATGCAGGATATGCCGAGAGGAGGTGGAGGACGAGGAGCACTACACATGTAGATGCCAGGCATATGAGGATATCAGAAACCGCTACCCACATCTCTTCAGGGGGCCCAGAGAGATCAGGGCTTTATTGGAGACGGAGGACCAAGGCCCTCTAGGTCATTTCCTAGTAGAGCTCGAGCGCCGCGTGCCTCACTTCTCCGGCAGATGGAGATACACCCGGCCCCCCAGACTCATATTACAGATTTTTTCAGATCCACAGCCACCCGAGGACCCAGCTCGACGAGGGGTGTCACATTACAGAGAGCAGAGGAGCTTAGACGACAGTGCCGACGACCGAGACCCCCACTCCGGAGAGCCCGTCCACACCAGAGAGAGATTCAGGCGATTCACGAGATACGGAGACATAAGCAGCCACACCCCTGCCGATCTCGATGTGCAGAGCATTTTGAGGATTGCCATGATGCCTTACCCACCGATGCATTATATCCTACACCCACTCCAGGCATTTAGAGGGTTATGACACCACCGAGCCTCCCCTCCCCTCCCTATGCATATCATATTTGTATCTCACCTATTGAGCATATAGAGTGCATACCCATAGCACCCCACACCCTCGACGCCAGCTATTATCCACTCCTTTTATACTCTGTTTTGTACTCACACTTTATTTTCCTTTTGGGATCACAGTGGATTGGATCATACTGATGTATATGTTTTGTCTCATAGGCCGATTTTGGCCTCTAATAGACGTTAAAAAGTCTTTCTTTCTTTCTTTCTCTCTGTGGCCAAACATACCGCAGAGCTTCAGACTTCAGTAAAATTTTGCAAAAGGAAAAAAGCCATGGTGATTTTGATTCCTCAGGTCATGTCTGAAATGTTGTTTTATATATTCAAAATACTGGATATCCACCCATGTTTGTTTGCCCATATATATTTGAATAGTGTATATTCAGGTTGGTTTTATACTTCTTTCATGTGAATATAAAAACAATTTGCCTTTTCATTTGGTGTATGATGTTTGGTTTTGTGAGTTTGGAGAGCTGTTTTGGTTATGTGTGCTCACTGATTCGCCTAATCAGTACATGACTTGGGTGCCCAGGGCAAAAGCCAATAATTAACTGGCCACACTTCATGAGTCATGACCCACAATGCAAATTTGCCAGGAGTTTCAAATTTTGAAGATTCTAGAAACTGCTTTTAACGTAGCCATGAACATTCAACCATGAAGTTTTCAGTCAGTGCTTGAATCTATGTTATTTATCCTAGCTTGCAAAATTACATGCAACTTCAATATAGCCAATGTATAGTTTATGAATTATGTTTTAATAGGCATATGTATGTTTGCATTTAAATGCATACGTATGCCACATAGTTCATGTATGATTAAACATTATTGTATACCTATAGATAAAATTTCACAAACAGTGACAATCGGTCCAAGAAACAATTTGAGTGGGCCTTTAGCTTCTGTGAGAAGCATTGAGTGATATAGAAAAAAGAGTTGAAGAAAACCAATTATTTTTTGATGCTCACAGGTTCAATCATTGTGGTGTCTGGGGATGGAAGATATTTCTCAAAAGATGCTATTCAGGTATTCATTTCAACTTTGAGACATTCAAACTGTTTCCATTCCTTAAAAGATATCATATATTGTATCTAACAACTATTTTGTGTTATTGTAGATTATCATTAAAGTAGCTGCAGCAAATGGAGTGAAGCAGGTCTGGATTGGACAGAATGGACTGTTATCAACTCCAGCTGTTTCAGCAGTAATTAGGAACCGAGTTGGTCCTGATGTATGATTCTTACGTTGCACTCCTTCACATATGTTTGTTATACTGAAAGTCTAAATTAAAAGCATTTTAATGTTTTTAGATGTTCAATATTGCCCGTTTACAAGCTGTCCTTCGTTTATTTACCTACTATGATATATACTATTTAGGGTGAGAAGGCTACTGGTGCTTTCATACTTACAGCAAGTCATAATCCAGGTGGCCCACATGAGGTAATGTGATTTTCTGAACTCAACTTTTCAATCTTTCTATGCAAGGGTGATTGTTTTCAACTTTTATGGTTTTTGCCATTCATGTCCATAGCACATCAGGAAGTTTGACATTCACATTTATTGTAGCCCATCTCATATGGATTTGTAAGTTTATAAGATCTCAATTTTTGAAACATTTTTAGAAACTCTTGAAATAGTCTCCGGAGAGCTACGTAGTCGTGTGCTTGGTTGCTCCAAACACCAAGGGAGTGGGCTGCTGAATGAGGAAAGAGAAAGTAGAGAGATAAACCTGCACAGAAATATGGAGAAACTGAAGTTGAAGAAATCCCAATCAAGTTATGAGAGTCTTGGGACCAAGTCTTATTGATAAGTGACTTTTAGGTCATTTGGGCATGTTCACACATGGCCAATGACCAAAAGTCATAAAAATAATGTAAATGCCTAGAACTCCCCAATTTAGGGTCCAAAAAATATAACAAAAATATGTCTGGAAAGTTCTCAGAGAGAGCTTTCAGATGGAAGGATAAAAATATACAAAAGGAGAGTCCTTGGGGTCTTTAACCCCAACAACTCTGAATTTTTCAGTCTTTTCTCAGAGAAGTGCCTTCAACTTTCAGTCTTTTTAGCTCATTTGCTTCATTTGCTGTAGGGAATGCAAAGTCTAAACTTGTTTCCTCGAGTCTCATATTCGTGTTTATAGTCTTTTGAGTGTTCTTTTCTGTTGTTGCATATGGTTGTATGCTAAATTCACATTCATATTTGTGTAGGATTTTGGAATCAAATACAACACTGAAAATGGAGGGCCGGCACTGGAATCCCTTACAGATAAAATTTTTTCAATAACAAAGACAATCAATGAGTACTATATAGCCGAGGGGATCGCTGATGTAAAACAACTGCACCTGATTCAAAATTCTGTCACTTGGAATGTTGCAAATCTGAAGACAACTGTACCATTGAATTGTTTTGCAGGTGGACATAAGTGAATGTGGAACATCTACATTTAGTGGACCGGATGGTCCATTTAGTGTGGTGGTGTTTGATCCTACTGAAGATTATGTAAATTTGATGAAGTCAGTCAATCAACTTTAATGTATATCACAAGTTAGGTTTCTTTAATTACCTTTCAACAAAATCCTTGCTTTCTTCTAGGCATATCTTTGATTTTGGAGCTATAAAAAGTTTACTTTCAAGGCCAGATTTTTCGTTCTGGTAATATGCTTTTATTGACTTGTTTGGATTGAGTGCCTACTGTCTCGTGTTCTTTCATAACCTGACGAATCTGGCAGTTATGATGCTTTGCATGGGGTGGCTGGAATCTATGCGCAAAAAATTTTTGTGGATGAGCTTTCAGCCGATCCGAGCTTCTTGCTCAACTGTGTGCCCAAGGTACATTTTGTCCTTCCATTGCCATCTCTATAAAAGTTTGGACGTACTATTGTACTGCCTTTAAACACGTGGAAAATAAAACAATTCTGCCTTAAATCTCCAGGAAGATTTTGGTGGTGGTCACCCAGATCCCAATTTGACTTATGCAAAGGAGTTAGTCCACCGCATGGGACTGGGGAAAACAGACCCAATAGAAGAAATACCTGAATTTGGAGCTGCAGCAGATGGCGACGCTGATAGGAACATGGTTCTTGGCAAAAGGTAAAACATGGATGCCAGTATCTTTGTGGCCATGAATCTGTGCTGTATATTGTATGATTACCTCAGCTTTTGCTTGGTATATTTTCCATCCTCGATTTGATTATTATTGAGCAGGCAGGCAGAATCGTCTTCTTTTTCTTAATCCCCTGATTTGCACATCTTGTGATTTACATGCTCTTGAAACATGAAACAGGGTGTATATTATGCTTCTCTATTTAAGACTTACCTTTTTCAAGTTCTTGGTGTCTGATTTTAGAATCCATATTCTCAACGACTTCAGAATTCTGATCAGCCACATCTTGATTTTTGGACTACAGATTCTTTGTGACACCATCTGATTCAGTAGCCATTATTGCTGCAAATGCAGTTGGTGCAATTCCATATTTTGAGGGAGGTTTGAAAGGAGTTGCAAGGTCAGATTCCTCGGTTTTGTAGTTCCATTGTGTTGTTAGTTCTTTATTTTAAAAGAAGTCATTGTTAATCAGGAGTATGCCCACTTCAGCCGCATTGGATGTGGTTGCTAAAGCTCTTAATCTGAAGTTTTTCGAGGTACATGTGCATTGTGTTTATATGGATGCTTCAGGCATGGGGGTCTTGCATTGCCTATGATGGTATAAAATATTGCTACTCGAGCAGGTACCAACTGGTTGGAAGTTTTTTGGGAACCTGATGGATGCTGGAATGTGCTCAGTCTGTGGAGAAGAGAGTTTTGGGACAGGTGCCAATATGATACTTCGTGATATGTTGCAAAAAAGTTTTGAGATGTGGTAGATCTCACTTTTAACTTGTAGGGTCTGATCACATAAGGGAAAAAGATGGAATATGGGCAGTCTTAGCATGGCTCTCAATTCTAGCTCATAGGAATAGCCAGGCCCCATCAGGTGGAAAATTGGTAACTGTCGAAGACATTGTCCGTGTTCATTGGGCAACTTATGGACGTCATTTCTATACTAGATATGATTATGAGGTAAAATAAAGCATGCAATTCGGCATTACGATGAATTCAGTGGTACACATGCTAGGTAAGGACTCACTGATACACTTGTGGGTTTGCATGTTAGAATGTGGATGCTGGTGCAGCAAAAGAGCTCATGGCGTACTTAGTGAGTTTGCAGTCCTCCCTATCAGATATCAACAGGTGGAGGGAATATCTGTTGTTTTGTTCATATGGTTCTCAAGATTTATACTCGAGAGCTTCTTCAATTCATGTTACTGCTGATTGCACAGGATAATTAAGGATGTAAATCCAGATGTTCCCTCTGTTGTGAAAGGAGATGAGTTCGAGTATAAAGATCCAGTTGATGGGTCAGTGTCTAAACATCAGGGTATCCGATTCTTATTCGAAGATGGATCTCGCTTGGCAAGTCTCCTTTGCCCAACTGATGCTCATTCTTGCATATTAGGAACCTGTCGAGCATGAATTAACTATCAATGTTTGAAAAGGGGATCATAAGAGTTCATGTTTTTTTTTCCTGGTTTATAGCGCTTAAGCTTCTTTACCTGAAGAAGTGGTGAGATTGTTATTAACAACCAAAGGAGAGATGTATAGTAGTATTCATCTTGTGTGTGCCTTATTATTTTCTCACCAATTATTTTAAGGTATTCCGGCTATCTGGAACGGGATCTGAGGGAGCAACTATCCGCCTTTACATTGAGCAATATCAGTCTCATACTTCCAAAATTGGGATTGAGTCTCAAGTTGCTCTTGCTCCTCTTGTAAGTCAAGCAGTCCTTGCTAAAAATTGCTATCAATATTTTTCTTCCTTCTTTTCTCTCGGAAATAATTATGATTTTTTCTGACATGCAGGTTGAGATTGCTCTTAAACTCTCAAAGATGGAGGAATTTACAGGCAGATCCAGCCCCACTGTCATCACCTGAGTATTGGGTTGTTTGAAGGGATGAAGTAATTTGCATTTGGTACATCCTATTCAGGAATCATTTTCTGGTTTTACTCTCTGCAGAAGAGTTGGTTCCTGTATGAGCAGCTTTGTTTTCTGAAGGGAAAAAGTTTTGTATTTCAGACATGTTTGTAATTTGTCTACGCTTCTGCATTTAGTTCGTAGTTCTCATTTGTCGATAATGAGTGCACAGTGAGAGCTTAAGTCAAGCATGAGTGAAATCAGATAATGGTTTCGGTAACAAAAGGCAATCCGAGTCCTTGATATTCCCTGGAATAATAGATTGTCTAAAATGATGTCACACATTCAGAGAAATTAAAAGCTCTCCAGCACATGATTGTCATGTCATAGTTCTGTACTTATTTCTGATCAGGTAGTAAGAACATTCACTTTACAGATGTAGGCGAAATCAAAGAGTCTGTATTGCTAAAGACTTATTTTGGAGCTTGCTGGAAGTATTTCTGCTAAGATCTCATGTAGATGATCCAAAAGTTATCCATATTTTTATGGCTTTTGTTCGTAAGCATAAAATTGTTGGGTGTGTGAGTGAGGAAGCAGGAATAGAAGTATGCACGAGCGAAGAAGGAGATCGACACACCAGTAAAGGTGATGTCTTGAACAGTTCTCTATAGATATATGATTAATAGTATGAGAATGAGTGAAATGAGAGTTATAAATACAATGTGCCACCACCTCATATGAATATATCATGTATATCTGATTACCTATGGAAAAAACCTCGAGGCAAAACTAGAGTAAAAAGTTTCCATGTGTAGGGAAACGGTTCATATCAAAGCTATTCTAGGGACACAGGTACTCAAGCTACACAGAAGTGTAACAACCCCCCCTCCCCTGGGGCAAATGATGTGGACACATACAGGGACTCCTTGACAAACCAGCCCCCCCCCAAGCCCCCCCCCCCCCCCCCCCCCCCCCACAAAAAAAAAAAGGTGATAAGACTAAAGCTTTGCGAAAAGCTTCAAACTTTTCTCGTGGAAGAGCTTTGGTGAATGTCTTCTACATTATCTTGTGTAGACACATACTAAAACAACATCTCTAGCATGAAGGCACTCTCTAAGATAATGATAATGAATCTCAATGTTTTCTATGCGGACATGAAATATCTCATTTCTTGCAACCGCTAATGCATAGATCCATTAATAGGCATCTCAACCATACACATTCCAATGTAGCTGTGAATACTTCCTTGGACTTAACTTCACAACTCAATATGGTCACAATAGATTTCTTTTTATTGAAGCAAGTTATGTACGATCCTCCAAGGAAAAGCAACATCTCTACCATTAAAGAGATCCAATCTCAAAGTACTTTCGAGATATTTTAACACATTTCATTGTTTTTCAATGCTTAGTAGTCCTAGAGTTATGCATAAATTGTCTCAACTTGGAAATTGCATATTGCATGTCGAGCCTTTTGTTACATGCATGTATCAAGCATCCCACTTCTCGCTAAGGAAGAGAAGTAGCAATTACATTATTTTCATTTTCAATTGAGAACCTGAATCTAGTTTTCATTTGCATTGAGATCGGTTTGCAATCCTCAAAACCAAAACATTGAAGTAGTTTCTCAATATACTTTATTTGATTCTCAACAATTCCCTCCTCAATGTATAGAAGTTGTATGTGAAGATAATGCTTCAACAGAGTAAGCTATGTGACATGAAAGGTACATTGCAAATTATCCATAAGCATGTTAATTTTATCATCAACATAAAGAACAAGCTTTATAAGATCAGCCTTATCTTTGCGTACATAAAGTGTGTGCTTCCAATATGGAGCTTGATGAGCTCCATACAAAGCCTTAAGCAAGCAAAAAACCATATGCTCTTAAAATTTGATGGAAAATCGAGGAGCTCTCTCTTCTTGTAAATTGCCATTCAAGAGAGCTGTCTTATATGCAATTGATGTATTTTCCAACCATGACATGTAGCCAATGCAATCACACAACAAATGATAGTCATGTACAAAATAGGTGCAAAAGTCTTTCTATAATCAATGCCATTTTTTGTGCTTACCTTTTGCAATTAATATGGCTTTGTAGTGATCAATGCTACCATATGACTTCCTTTTAATCTTGTAAACCCACTTAGTACCAATGTCATTTTTACCTTTTGGCAATTCACATTGGCTTTGTAGTGCTTACCTTTTGCAATTAATATGGCTTTGTAGTGATCAATGCTACCATATGACTTCCTTTTAATCTTGTAAACCCACTTAGTATCAATGTCATTTTTGCCTTTTGGCAATTCACATACTCTCAAGTATAATTTTTGTGAATAGCATCCAAACCCAATTGAATTGCCCTCATGGAATTTGAATCATTACATGCATCTTTAAAAGTGAGTGGCTCTTCATTACATGCAGTTGCAATGAGGGATATATCCACAAAGTCACTTGATGCGTAGCGAGAGTTTGATCTGTCTTACCAAGGAGCACTCCGCTTGCTATCTTGCAATATCTTTTGCAACCATTTTGACATAGATAGTGCATCCTTGACAATATGTGTTCTTCATGTAATACATAAACAAAATGTACATCAAAAGTGGTTGGATATCATGTTGATATTCAGCTATATGTGGCTACAAATTTTGCAAACTTTGTCATGTTTGGTTGCATATTTTTAGTCATCATTGGTTGAAATTTTTCAGCCATGTTTCTTTGTAATTTTTTGGGATTTGTCTGGTTGAAAATTTTCAACCACATTTGGTTGAAAAATTTCAGCTCTTTGAGTCTCATTTTGATGGTCTACATAGCCATAGTCAAGCTCATCACTTTGAAACAAAGGTATGAGTGTATCAAATACATTTTGTGAGTTAATTTTTGGCTTAAATTTACATTCAATTTAACGATAAATTAAACTTTTAGTAAATGCCACAGCTCAAACTTACAATAATCTCGTTTGTCAATGGATGGTATAACTGATAACTTTTACTCACTACTATGTCCAAAAATATACTTTTTTTTTGCCTTGTCATCAAGTTTGTGAGGATGTTGTGGTTGCACAACGTATATCAAACAATCAAATATCCACATACGACTAACCATTGGTTTTTGCACATAGTTAATTGTGTCCATTCAAAACTTATTTGAAAGATGTTTTCCTTTAACCATACACCATTTCATTTCAAGAAGTGTTCTATTCTTGTGCTGTGCAAAACCATTTTGTTTAAGTGTATATAGCACTTTTTGATTAACAACTCTTTTACAAAGAAAAGCATTAAATTTATATGACATACATTCATTGTTATGATTCATGCAAAGAGTCAAAAGTTTATTTGCATAAAAAATTTTAGACATAGCTAAAAATATGTTAAAGTAAGAGAATATTTCATTCTTTGCTTCCATAGGATACACCAAGTATGGTGCATTGTATCATCAATGAATGTAACATCATCAATGAAGGTAACAAAGTATGTATGCTTGCCAAAAAATGGAGTCTTGATTAGATTTCGTGTAGCATCATCTTTGGGAAAATAAGCACGATGCACATTTTTAAGTATACATCCTTCACATGCATGCTTTTTACTGAACTTAAATGTTGGCAAACCAATAACCATATCTTCCTCTGCTAGTAAAACAAACCATATCTTCCTCTGCTAGTAAAACAAATGACCAAAATGAGCATGCAATAACTCCATTTCAGCCATAGAAGAAATATCTATAAGCAAAGCATTTGAAGCCATTCTCTTATATGTATTCTAGTAATACAAACCATTGCATAACGTCTCAGATATCACATTTACATTGTTGTTTTTGAATTTATGAACCATACATTTGTTATTATCAAAGTGTACATGAAGTCCCACACTGGTAATAGTAAGAACTAAAAACAAGTTTATCTTGATATAGTGTATATGCAATATATTTTTAAGAGTAACAATACCTCCATTTGCAATCGTAAGTTGAATTTCTTCAACTTCAATAATATGATAAGAATCATTGTTTGCACATACAACATGTCCCTCCTTGGGTGCATTTCTCAAAGATGCAAAAAATCTTTTGTATTGAGTGATATGCTTTGAAACCCCACTATGAAAAAATCAATCTTAGTCAGCTTCATTTACAATCATACATGTAGAATGTGATGATGAATCATAATGACATGTAACTACACATGTTTAAATATTTTGTCAATGTTAGCTTCATCATTCTTATCATACTTGCCTTTAACCTTTTATGTAATAGCAAGTGCTTGCGTTCTCTCAAGCAAACTAGTTGTACTCACTCTTGATTGCTCTTCTTGCAAAAGAAAAGACACAATCTCATTAAAAGTGTACATATTTTGATTTCCATTTGCAACCAAACGAAGTTTAGTAGTAAAGCTTTGAAAAGATTTCCACAATCTTTTTGTGTAATGTAGAAATAAGTGATAAAGTTTGAGTGATTTCATCAATGTTTGTCAATTGTTCTTTTAAATCCTTGATGGATGTAACAAATACATACATTCACTCATTTTCAGCCATACATACATCTTTCAAGTTGTTTTCTTAAATAAGTAACAAATGTTTCATCACACATGGCATACGAAGAAGCAAGAGTATCCCAAACTTGTCTTGAAGTAGTGCATGCCTAGATTTGTGGAGCAATATGTGGTTTCATAAGATCATCAATCAATGCGTGAGCTTGAAAATCCTTTGCATAGATGGAGAAGGTATAGTCACTATATTTGAAAAAGAACATGAATACATAGTAAAAGAACGATCAAGTCATCTGTCAACTTCTGCCACTATGTACCATAGCTGCTTTGCAACAAAAACATGCTTCATCATGTATGACCACACTGGTTAGTTGGCCCCATTAAGCTTATCTTTAGCTTGAAGTATGCCAGAAAAGTCATTGTTGCTTGCTATTACACTTTAGAACTCGAAAGCAATAAGATATGAACTTTAAAAAGCTTAAAGACGAGATGAAATGGAGCTCATGATTATTAATTCCAATGGAAATTTTGATTGCACAAATGGCTTCAAAAGGGAGGTAAAACTATACTGCAATAAGTGGAAATTATCTCGGAGTGTTGAACTTTGTACCTCTATGTTCAAGAATTGATTTTCACTATTAAAAGTGCAGGAGATGTTGGACGTGAAAAACAAGAAGGATTTGAACTTGCTCTGATGTCATTGTTGGGTGTGTGAGTGAGTGAGGAAGCACGAACAAAAGTACACACAAAGCGAAAGAGATTGACATACCAAGAAAGGTGATGATTAGAAGGATTCTCTTTAGATCTATGATTAGTAATATGAGAATGAGTGAAGTGCGAGCTATAAGTGAATCCCTAGGTACAATGTACCATCACATATGAGTAGATTATGTATATATGGTTACACGATGAAGAAACCTCTAACTAGCACTAAAGTAAAAAGTGCCCATGTATATGGAAATGATTCACATCAAAGCTACTTAGGAACACATAAGTGTAAAAGAAAAATCTCACCATTGAGTGTATTAGACTCAAAAGATCATATTCCTAGTATTTAATGATTTCGCATGTATATGGAAAGGATTCACATCAAAGCTACTTAGGAACACATAAGTGTAAAAGAAAAATCTCACCATTGAGTGTATTGGACTCAAAAGATCATATTCTTAGTATTAATCTTTCATCCATCATGGGAAGATTTCACTTTTCAGCTTGTTGTTCACTTCTAACCATGGCTACTTTGTATTGAAAGAAATGGTTAGGTATAATGGAACTTGATCAACATCAATATGAGAGTTTGAATACACTTGAAGAGCTCAAGGACCAAAAATTTAGCTTATTTGAGATTTGAAGAGATGAAATTCACTTCAGCCCTAAGCCTAGCTTCATCCTTAGCTTCAACCCTAAAACTTGAGTTCGATTTAACAAATGTCTAACTCCGTAGTTTGTGTTGAAAGATCTTTTGTAAGCTCAAATATTGCGTTTTTTGTGCTAAGGAATTTGTGAACAAAATCTAATGCTTGGAGGAAAGCATAAGAAGATGTGAGAGATGGGAACTCGAATATATCATGATCATACGAGTTTATATTTTATCTTACATCTTATTTTCCTTGCAAGGGTATGTCTGTCATTATGGTTTCTTTGGAGTTCACACTTAAAAAAAATTTAAAAAGTTGGTTTTGCACATGATATAGATCAATTTATATTGGTTGCTTCTAATTTATTAGAAATAAATAGCATGCTTTAAATTTCCTTTCATCATCAAATGAAGAGTAGAAGCAAGACTCTGGTATGAATTGGGAAAACCATTCAGAACAGTTTGCACAAGTGAACTGTCAGGAAAGACTTCATCAGCAGAAATTAACTGTTCCTTCAAGTCTTTGATCTTTGTTAGAAAATTCTCCATAGAATCACCTTCATTCATATGCTCACTCTGCAACTGTTTTCGGAGGTAAGCAAAATGAGCCTCATTCCTAGCTTGGATAATGTGGTAAGTGTATCCCAAGCATCCTTAGTTGTTCTTTAAGAGCGAATGTGAGGGATAATGGCATGTTTGACAGAAAAGGCTATGAATGCATATGCCTGAGCATCTTTACCATCTTAAAAAATTTTCTTTGTAGTAGGTGCAATAGGAACCACAACATGAACATGAATTTGTAAAATATCACCGTCTTTGATGCCATCTACATCAAGTTCTGTGCCTGTATTTGCAGATGTAATAGGACATGTTTCAACATCCTGCATAATATTCCACAATCCGTTTGCAACCAATACATGACACATCATATAAGCCCACAATGGGTAATTCGTACCATCCAACTTATCCTCAATAGCCAACATATGAAATACATCACTACTTTCAACCATGGCCACTGACTAAAATACCCTGATGCAGAATCAAGCATCCAACAACCTGCTAATAGAGAACAATATCAAATGCATCTCCAACATCATGAAGACTCAGTCATAAACCTATTTCCATAGGAGTGGCAATAGGTTTGCAGTCTCCAAGGCCAAAATGCTTCAATAATGTGTCAATATATTTTCTTTGACACAAAGCTAGTCTGCCATCGACTTATGTAAACTAAATGCCCAAATAATGATGCAAATGCCCCAAATCTGACATCTCAAAAGAGGCATGCAAATCAGCCTCAAAATCAGCAATATGCTTCTCATTAGGACCAATGAGCAGCATATCATCAACATAGACAACAATGATGAGAAGCACATCATTTGCATGCTTAAGGCTCTTACTTGGACTCTTTTCAAAACCATGTGAAGTCAAGTAGGCATGTATCTTTTCATACCAAGCATGTGGTGCTTGTTTCAAACCATATAATTCCGTTTTCAACTTGCACACTTTGTTTTCATGCCATTTTTGTAGAAAACCATGGGGCTGAAATAGAAACACTTCTTCATGTAAGTCACCATTCAAAAATGCAATTTTAATGTCCAATTGATGTACATTCCAACCATGACGAGGCGTAAGTGCACAAATGCTACAAATGGTGGTCATTTGGCAAGTGGGTGCAAAGATCTCATCAAAATCAATGCCTCTCTAGAGCATAACCTTTTGTAACAAGCCTAGCTTTATACTTGCCAACTATTGCATCAGGTTTATGTGTCAGCTTGTATACCCATTTAGTGCCAATGCTCTTTTTTCTAAGAGGCAAATCACATAAAGATGAGGTACCATCCTTCATAATAGCAACATATTATGATTGCATAACCGCCATCCAATTTTTTGAATTTTGTGCTTTCTAAAAAATAAACATGCTCATTCTCATCACAAAGACTAGAGGCAACCATATCATAGCAATCCGTTGCAAAAGAAGTACTATGAGATCTTGAATGAGTACGATATGAAATAGGTGCATCTAATTTTCTATCACACAAAGTTTGCAAGAGCCATTTAGGCATAGTTTTTGCCTCCTCTATATCAACCCTCTCATCAACAAGTGCATCACGTAAATCTGCATCATAAAAATGGAATGATCTACATCATTATGTGGAACCTGTAAAGGTTGAAACATTGCCTCATTTGGACTAGCACTTGACTTTCCACCTGTAAAAAGAGGCAAAAAAGTATCATACATATCTCTAGAGCTAACTGATGTCTCCTTGGCATATGAAAGTAATGTTTGAATTGCATCTTCCACAAAAAAAACATCAAAGCTAACAAAAATGCATTTAGTCTATGCATGATACAGATGATAGCCTTTTCTTTCAGAACTATACCCAACAAAAATACATTTCACAGATTTATCATCCAGTTTATTGCATTTTTATTTTGACACTAATGCATATGCTAGACAACCAAAGACACACAAATGAGCAATAGATGGCTTGCAACCATGCCAAGCCTCATATGGAGTGATTGATCACAATGCTTTAGTGGGACACATATTAAGTACATATGCTGCAGACATAACAACCTCAAGCCAGAAGCTATGTGGTAAGGCTTGGCTTTTGACAATACACCTCTCCATCTCCATGAGTGACTTGTTTTTTCTTTCAGCAACTCCATTCTATTGATGTGTATATGGCACTATACACTGATGTCTTATCCCATGTTCAACCAAAAATGCATTAAAATTAGAAGATATATATCCCTCCCCCTCCCCCTCTATCAGAACGGAGGGTCCCCATTTTACATGCTGACAAATTTTTAGCCAAGACGAGAAAGTGTTTGAAGCACATAAACACTTCAGAATTTTCTTCCAATGGATACACCTATGCATTCTTGGAAAAAATGTCAATGAAAGTCATGAAGTAAAGGTAGTTCCCAAAAGAAGGTGTTTGCATAGGACCACAAACATCACAATGAACAAGTTGCAATTTTTTACTAGCTCAAATTGAACCATCTTTTGGAAAGGAGGAACGTTGCATTTTGCCCAGAATAAAACCTTTACATTATGTTCAAAAGGTGCCTCAACTTGGGGCAGAGAGGACACCATTTAAAATTTTTGTAGGCGTAGCAAACTAGCATAATTCAGATGACCAAAGTGTGCATGTCAAATCTTTTCATCTGACTATGAGCTTATATAGCCTATGACATAAAATGCCAGCAGCAATATTCACATAACCATTTGAAAGATCATGAATTGTACATCTATCATCAATATATTTGACAACCAAGCCAATCTTGGCTAGTGCTGAAACTGACAATAGATTTTTCTTGATCCCTGGTACATAAAATGCATATGATAATGTGCATTAGTAGTATTCAAAATGATCTTACCAACTCCCATTATAGGATAAGAGAAATTTTTAGCGCATGTGATAGCATTCCTTGTAGGGGAACGTTGATATATTTAGGTAGTGATGTTTGTGAACACTCTAGGACCGCCGGGGCACTTTTTTCCCTCTTTAGGAGGTTTTTTCCCCCGGCTTGTAGATACGCCTATTGCCCTAATGGGCTACTTATCTTTGTACATTCTCTAGTAATACATTCAGTATTGTGTGTTGTGCTCCAAGCTTCTTCTTCTTCCTTGTGTTGTTCACGTGCCTCCAAAGATATCTAACTCGAACAATTGGTATCAGAGCAGGTCTTCGCTTCATCTAGGGTGCCGTCGACACTCCTCCAGTTGGAGTCTCAGAATCACACGAATTTTGGTGAGCATACTCAATGTGTTTTCGAGATCAAAACAGCTTCGCATTGTGGTGCCAAAATCGTGATCTGAGCTCGTTTCGGCCTCCGAATGCACTATCACAGCGCTTGTGTAGGCTATTTCATCTTTTTGTGCCAAAGCTACATACCAGTTTCTGTTTGCCAGTATAAGCATCTCGAAGTCTGCTACAGGTCTATCAGAATTTGTCTAGGCAGTTCTGTTCAACTTTTTGAGATACAATCAATTTTCTGCATCAAGGTATTTTAGTCACCGGCCATGGCTGAAAGCAGTGATGTATTCCGTATGTTGGCTGTGAGGATAAGTTGGATGGTACCAACTACCCGTTATGGGCTTATATGATGCGACATGTGTTGATTGCAAAAGGACTATGGAACATTGTGCAGGGTGGCGAAAAACATCCTATCACACCTGTAATTGTTACACCTGTACTTGAAGCTGATGTAGATGATGTCGAAGATGATTATATTTTGCATATTCCTGTTCGTGCTGCGGTTTCTGCTGCACCTACCGCAAAGCAGATTCGCTGGGATTGTAGAGATGCCCAGACACATGCATTGATAGCTTTGTCTGTCAAACATGCCATTATTCCTCACATTCGCTCTTGCAAAACAGCTAAGGATGCTTGGGATACACTTGCCACACTATACGAAGCTAGGAATGAGGCTTGTGTTGCTTACCTCCGAAAACAGTTGGAGAGTGAGCACATGAATGAAGGTGATTCTATGGAAAGTTTCCTAACGAAGATCAAAGACTTGAAGGAACAGTTGATTTCTGGTGATGAGGTTATACCAGATAGCTCACTTGTGCAGACTGTTCTAAATGGTTTTCCTGAGTCATATCAGAGTTTTGCTTCTACTCTTTCATTGATGATGAAAGGCAATCCAAATGCCTTATCATTTGAGGAGTTAGTCTTTGTTTTGTTGCAGGAAGATCAGTCGAGGCAGAACATGTCCATTATGCGAGTTGCAGATCAAGCTTTCTTGGTTAGTCAGAAGAGCAAAGGAAAATGGAGCTCTTCAACTAGTAAGCAGAAATCTGCTAATTTTGCATATTCAAAGAAGGAAGATAAAGATGAGAAGAAATCAGAAAAGCAGAAATTGTTTTGTAAGTATTGTAAAGGGAATGATTATATCATAAAGAACTATCCAAAACTGGCTGCTAAAGAGGAAAAGAAGAAAGAGGCTTGAATGGTTGTTGCAGAGGCCTCTACACCAAAAATAGAGTCTGCTAATCTTGTGTAGGAAGAAGAATGGCCGTTTACTACTGTCTACAGTTTTGACCCATCTTCTCATGAGCAGTGCATGTCTACAGTAGACTCACATGTTTGGTATTTTGATAGTGGGGCAATCAAACATATTACCTCACAGCGCAGTTTCTTCTCTTCACTCGAGCCTGCCCCTACAGGGAATACTGTTACATGCGCTAACAACTCCTCTTATCCTGTTATGGGAGTTGATAAGATCATTTTAACTACTGTTGATGGTATTTCTTTCATTTTTTCAGATGCTTTATTTGTGCCAGGGATCAAGAAGAACCTGCTATCAGTTTTTGCATTAGCCAAGATTGGCTTGGTTGTGAAATTTGTTGATGATAGGTGTACATTTCATGATCTGTCAAATGGCAATGTGATTATTGCTTCTGGCATTTTATGTCGTGGGCTGTATAAGCTCATAGACTATGAAAGATCTGTAAATGATTTGGCATGTGCAGTAAATGATTCTCAGGCTATGTCAGATGCAAAGCTTTGGCATGCACGCTTTGGTCATCTGAATTTTGCTAGTTTGCTATGCCTACAAAAATCTAAAATGGTGTCCTCTTTGCCCAAACTTGAGACACATGGAAAACATGTTTGTGAAGGCTGTATTTTGGGCAAAATGTAGCGTTCATCCTTTCCAAAAGATGGTTTAGTTCGGGCTACTCAGAAATTGTAGCTTGTACATAGTGATGTCTGTGGTCCTATGCAAACACCTTCTTTTGGGAATTATTTTTACTTCATGACTTTCATCGATGATTTTTCCAGGCATGCATGGGTATATCCATTTAAGGCAAAGTCCAAAGTGTTCATGTGCTTCAAACAGTTTTTGGCTTTGGTTGAAAATCTGTCAACATGTAAAATGGGCACCCTCCGTTCTGATCGAGGCGGGGGGGATATATGTCTTCTGATTTTAATGCATTTTTGGCTGAACGTGGGATAAAACACCAGTGTACAATGTCATATACACCTCAACATAATGCAATTGGTAAACGAAAGAACAGGTCACTCATGGAGATGGCGAGGTGTATGGTCAAGAGTCAAGCTTTACCATATAGTTTGTGCCTTGAGGCTGTCATGTGTGCAGCATATGTACTGAACAGGTGTCCCACTAAAGCGCTGCAGTCTGTCACTCCATATGAGGCTTGGCATGATTGGAAGCCATCTGTTGCTCATCTGCGTGTTTTTGGTTGTTTGGCATATGCATTAGTGCCTGAACATCGCAGGAAATTGGATGATAAAGCAGTAAAATGTATTTTTGTTGGGTACAATTCTAAAAGTAAAGGCTATCGTCTGTATCATCCACAGACTAAATGCATTTTGGTTAGCCGTGATGTTGTTTTTGTGGAAGATGCTATTTAGCCATTGCTTTCATGTACTAAGGAGGCATCTGTTAGCTCCAAAGACATGTATGATACTTTGTTGCCTCTTTTTAGAGGTGGACAGTCTAGTGCTGGTCCTAATGAGGAAACTTCTCAGCCTTTGCAGATTTCATGTAATGATGCAGATAATTCCATTTCTGATGCAGATGTACATGATGCACTTACTGATAAGAGAGATGATATTGAGGAGGCAAGAACTAAGCCAAAATGGCTGGTGGAGACCTTGCGTGACAACAAATTAGATGCACCTCTATCATATCGTACTCGATCAGGCTCTCATAGTGCCTCTTTTGCATCAGATTGCTATGCTATGGCTGCATCTAGTCTTTTTGATGAGAATGAGCCTGTTTCCTTTAATGAAGCACAAAATTCAAAAAATTGGATGGCTACTATGCAATCTGGATATGATGCAATAATGAAGAATGGTACTTGGTCTTTATGTGACTTGCCTCCTGGTAAGAAGGCCATTGGAACTAAGTGGGTATACAAGCTGAAGTGTAAACTTGATGGTATAGTTGACAGGTATAAGGCTAGGCTTGTTGCAAAGGGTTATGCGTAGGAAAGAAGCATTGATTTTGATGAGACCTTTGAACGTACATGCCGTATGACTACTATTCGGAGCATTTGTGCACTTGTAGCCCATCATGGTTGGAATGTACATCAGTTGGACATTCAAAAAACATTTTTGAATGGTGACTTGCATGAAGAAGTGTATGTTTTTCAGCCCCGTGGCTTTGTGCAGAAAGGGCATGAAAACTAGGTGTGCAGGTTAAAGAAGGCATTATATGGTTTAAAGCAAGCACCACGTGCTTGGTATGAGAAGATACATGCCTATCTGATTGCACATGGTTTTGAGAACAGTCCAACTGAAAGCACCTTATATGTTAAGCGTGCTAATGATGTGCTTCTGATCATTGTTGTCTATGTTGATGACATGCTGCTCACTGGTCCTATTGAGAAGCATATTGCTGATTTTAAGGCTGATTTGCATGCCTCATTTGAGATGTCTGATTTGGGGCATTTGCATCACTATTTGGGCATTCAATTTATGCAAATTGATGGTGGAATGGCTTTGTGTCAAACGAAATATATTGACACATTATTGCAGCATTTTGGCTTTGAAGATTGTAAGCCTATTGCCACTCCTATGGAGACAGGTTTATGATTGAATCTTCATGATGCTGGAGATGCATTTGCTACTGTCCTCTACCAACAGGCTGTTGGATGCCTGATTACTTATGCGTTACTAGGCCAGATATTCAGTTTGTTGTCTCACAGATAAGCATGTTTATGCATTGCCCAGGTATCAAGCATTGGTATGTGGTTAAGCGCATCTTTTGCTACTTGAGTGATACTCGGCTACTTGGGTTGTTTTATCCCAAGGGGGGATCACTACCACAATTGGCATGCTTTTTCTGACTTAGACTTGGCTGGTTGCTATGACACTCGTGTGTCCACTAGTGGCTTTTGCTTCTTGCTTGGTAGCTCATGTATATCTTGGTCGAGCAAGAAGCAGCCTACTGTGGCCACTTCCAGTTGTGAGGCTGAGTATAGGGTAGCTTTCACATCTACTGTTGAGTGTGTGTGGCTCAGACGCCTTATGGCTGATTTGGGTGTTGGTCAGTCTTTTGCCACCACCATCTTCACTGACAGTCAGAGCGCATTGGCAGTTGCGAGGAACCCTGTATTCCATGCTCGCACTAAGCACAGTGAGGTGCATTATCATTATGTCAATGAGAGGTTCTCTGCTGGGGAGATCAGCTTGGCATATGTGCCCACACAGGAGAACATTGCAGACCTTTTCACAAAGGCTCTGCCTAGGGAGAAGTTTGAAGCTTTCGGCAAAGCTTTGGGCTTACTTCCTTTTGTGGAGTGATTTCCACATAGCTTGGCACTTCCTTATACATGAGTGCCAGCTACTTGTTCACTGCATCACTCCTAGGGGGGATTTGTTGATATATTTAGGTAGTGATGTGTGTGAACACTCTAGAACCGACGGGGCACTTTTTTCCCTCTTTAGGAGGTTTTCTTCCCCCGACTTGTATATACACCTATTGCCCTAATGGGCTACTTATCTTTTTACATTCTCTAGTAATACATTTAATATTGTGTGTTGTGCTCCAAGCTTCTTCTTCTTCCTTCTGCTGTTCGCGTGCTTCCGCAGACGTCTAACTCCAACAGGGAAGGCTCAAGTGAATTGAAGAAATTGCGCTATGAGATAATATGTTTGGTTGCCCTCCTATCAAACTACCGAACATCTGAGTCTACTAGAGACATGCACTGCTCATGAGAAAATGGGTCATAACTTCATACAATAGTAAATGCCCATTCTTCATTCTGCATAATATTTGCAGACTATGTTTTTGGTGTAGAGGCCTCTGCAAAAACTCCTAAGTATGTTCACACACATCACTACCAAAATATATCAACGCTTTTAAATAATCCTTGGTTATGGATGAAATTACATCAACATGTAAATTGGGCACACTCTATTTTGATCGAGGGAGGAAATACATGTCTTCTAATTTTTAATCCATTTTTGGTTGAGCGTGGGATAAAACATTAGCATACAATGCCATATACATGTCAACAAAATGGATTTACTAAAAAAAGAATATGTCTCTTATGGAAATGGCAAGATGTATGGCCAAAAGTCAAGCTTTACCACATAACTTCTGGCTTGAGGCTAACACTTTTTGATGTATGAGACAAGTCTCCACCACAATAAAATAAATTGGATAATATTACATTTTATTTTTATTAGTTATTTTCAAAGTGCAATATAATATCTCTTACACATAAAGAAAAAAATCTATTATATTGTTGTTTAAACCTCTGTATCTCTTGTAAGAGTAAGTTTTTACTCTAGTTTAGAAGATAAATATATACATAGGAGAAAAAAGTCAAGAAGTTAGTATAAACATACATATAAAGGAACTTCAATTGAAACTCTATATAAACTAAGGTAGCATTCATTTTTGAGTTCAAATGATTGAGAGAAGAGTGCTTGTATCATTATTACAATCATCCATTGAGTAGGTGGTTGTTTGAAAATACACCAAAATTGTCTATTTTGATCGTGACTTTTGACCATACACCTCATCATTTCCATGTGAGACCTGTTCTTTCTTTGAGCAACTCTATTTTGTTGATGTGTATATAACATTTTACATTGATGTTTTATCCTATGCTCATCCAAAAATGCATTGAAATTAGAAAATATGTATCCCCCCTCTCAATTAGAATGAAGGGTGCCTAATTTACATGCTCACGAATTTTCAACCATAACGAAGAACTCTCAATAGATTTCTTTTGATCTCAGACATATAAAGCATCTGACAATGTGAAAGAATTGCCATCAATAGTAGTCAAAATGATCTTACCAACTCCCATTATAGTATATCAGGAGTTGTTAGCACATGTGACAATATTCCCTATATGAACATGCTCAAGTTAACTGAAGAAAGTGCACTACAAGGTAATATGTTTGGTTTCCCCACTATCAAAGTACCCCACATCAAAGTACCACACATTTGAGTTTACTGCACACATACATTCCTCATGAGGAGATGGGTCATAGCTTCAAACACTAGAAAATGCCCATTCTTCACTTTAAACAAGATTAGTAGACTCTATTTTAGGTGTAGATGCCTTTGCAACAACCATTCCAACCTCTTTCTTCTTTGCCACTTTCGTAACTAGTTTAGGGCAACTCTTATGACATGATCATTTTCCTTACAGTATTTGCAAAACCATTTCCACTTTTTTGTTTTCTTGTCATCTTTTTCTTCCTGTGCAACATTAGTAGATTTTTGCTTAATAGAAGATGGGCTCAATTTACCTTTGCCCTTTGTGACTAGCTAAGAAAGCTTGATTTGCAACATGCATAATTGACTTGTTCTACTTCGATTGCAAAACATAGAGACTAACTCCTCAAATGTTAAGGCATTTGAATCTCTTTTCATCATCAATCAAAGAGTAGAAGAAAAACTCTAATAAAAATCTGAAGACCATTAAGAATAGTCTCCACAAGTGAACTATTTGGAAATATTTCATGAACAAAAATCAACTGCTCCTTCAAATCTTTGATCTTTTCCAAAAAACTGTCCATAGAATCTCCTTCATTCATATGCTCACTCTCCAACTATTTTTGGAAGTAAACAAGATGGGCCTTATTTCTTACTTGATATAGAGTTGTAAACGTATCCCAAGAATCCTTTACTCTTTTGTGGGAGCAAATGTGAGGGATAATGGCATGTTTGATAGGAAAATATATTAATGCATGCGCCTAAGCATGTGTTCCACCCCAAAGAAGTTTCTTTGTAGTAGGTGCAACATGAACCACAATATGACTATGAGATTGAAGATCATCATTTTTAACACCATCTACATCACCTTCAATAAGTGTATTTGTAGGTGTAGTAGCACATTTTTCAACACCTTGCACAAATTTCACAATCCTTTTGCTACCAATAAATGATGCATCATATATGCCCACAATTGGTAATTAGTATCATCCAAATTATCCTCAACAACCAACATATGTAATTCATCATTGCTTTCACCCATGACGAGTGACTAAATACCCTAATGCAAAAAATTCACTCTATCTCAAAGAGTTGAATAGAAACACTCTGTCTAGCTCTGTGATCTATAGCAGACATCGAGGCACTTGTATTGATGAGCTAGAACTTGTATATATGTTTGGAACAAAAGGACAAAATTTCTTGCACAATCATTGCATTAGTGCATTCGAAGGCCAAAATGAGCAAAGTGAACCTGTATCAATTTGCTAATCGTCTCGAGGTTGATGAACAATTTTCATACGATTCTAGGAGTGTGGCCAGAGGGGTGTCGATCCAGAGATTTGATTGTAATAATAGGTACAACCACCTACTGGATCCTTTTCTTCAAGCCAGCTGGTAGGTAGGTGCTCCAAAGGTTTATTGGGACTAATCTCTGACTCTCAAGCATCCTCAGAAATCGACTCTCCCGATTTCAAATCTTTTAGGATTCCCCGTGCTTTTAGCCGATCTTTGAAAAATTTAGGAATCTCTTGTTTATTATTCACTGACATGGATTCTTGGTTCTTGTTCGACAGGATCCTTGAATCTTCAGTCACAGCAGGTGCATGAGAAGAATTTTCTTCTGAGGCAGATTCAGAGAGGCCACTTGCATCTTTCTTTGATAATCGCTTTATAGAAGATATTTATGAAGGAATATTGGAAATGAATGACCGAGATGATCTATCATATGCTCCCCTTCTAGGAACACCGTAGTCATTACCAATCTCTGAATTTTCTTGTCCTTGACTGTGTGTAAATTTTCCACATTTGCTGGCCATTTCCAAACGATGATCCGAAGTCATCTTCAATAATTTCTCCTTAAGACTAGAGCTATCATGTCCAATAAAACATACATCATGCTCTTCTACCTCTACACGTCTTTCATCCCTCTATTGAGTGATGACCTTTTGCACATCTGTTTCCTGTCCATGGAAAGTTGCATGCTAGACCTCCTCCTCTAATTTTTGTTCTGCTATGGACGAGTCCGCAACCTTAGAACTCCACTGAACAGGCTGTACATGAGTAGGCGGAATGGACATGGGAGCTGCTTGCTTCACCTGACCACTATTCGTGTTGATGCCCTCCATTGTCCCGTTTGACGAGCAATTATCCACAACAATATTATCCTGTGAGGATGTATCCTAATCCCACCATGACTTCTGCTTAATATCTCTGCTAGGTTTTTTTGATAAGAGAGTGAGAATTTTGGTTCTTGCAAGCATGTTTGTTTTGTACTATGTTCCCTCATCATATGTCCTACAAACGTGCTAGTTCAGTGCCATTCAGTCTGGTCAGATGAGACATATCTATTTGCATCCAAATCATGCCTGAAGGTCCTTGATATTGACCATGGTATGAGGAACGGCTGGGAATCTATGAGACAACTGCTGGAAATGACTAAGTAGCATGTGGTGCTGCACAAACAGATGGTGTCTGATGTCGCCCATTTTTATCAAAGAGTACTAAAATCGGTATGCATTGCAAATATCACTTAGGTGTATGTTAGCTATAGGTAAATATAGAAAACCACAGAAAATATTCTGGAACTGAACTTCAAATTTTCATCTTTGCTTCAGAGAAATAGTTAAAGCTACAACAATATGCACCATACACGCAACTTCTATGGCTTAGTGGATAAAGTATTTGCCTCTAGAAGGAAGGTCGTGGGTTCAACACCCTTGCACACCATCTATGTAACCGATAATTGGCTCTGATACTAATATTAGATGCACAGACCTTTTACTCTTCGTTTGATAGCTCTTCACGAGTGTCTGCCACACACAGAGATGTTCTTCATTCACCTCCCAGCCATGTCCGAGTGGCTCTCTTTGATAGAACTCGTTCGAGCTTCTACTACCTTTTTCCTTACTTCTACCAAAAAGACATAAAGCCTCTAAAGATGTCATGTGACATCTATGCCACCTCACCCAAAAGGGTGTACATCCATAATATGACAGAAGGGGCATAGTACCCATGGGATCCCCCTGTATCCACAAAGGAGGGGTTATACTACCCAAAGGTGACACTTGAAAAGGATTACTTGAATGCAATTATAAATATGTCTGAAGGCAATACACTAGCCTAGGGCCCACAAGTGTCTTACCATAGGGAGGGGTTGAACCCTCATCCCCACCTCAAGAGATGAGCGACCCAAACAAATAGCCTAACACATGTGGATAGCATATTCTATGTTCATTTGACAAACCAACAAAAAAAGAGGATGACTAATTGACATGAATGGTATAATATTCTAGGTAGATGAGCATAAGAAACCCTCCTATTCTCTCTCTTATTCTAGCATGGAGGAATTGCATCACATATGGAGCCATTCCACCCATTGTCACCACTTGCAAACGCTACTTGTGTAGGGAAGATTGCTAAAATCTTCCGAGGAATGAAATATTTTTTCTGGCACATAAGACTTAGAAAGACATTGTACATGATATTACTAGTAACTCTTGGTGTGATTTTTGGAAAAGATTAAAAAAAATCATAAATCAAGATTCGGATCGAAGATTTCCAGCCATCATGATAAAACTAATGGGCATAAGATGGAGACTTTACTCTAGAGGAAGGGGCAAAAGAGAATGAGGAGGAAATCCATGCGACAGATGTTTATTAAGAAATAGATGAGTTAGAAGAAAAAATAAATGAAGTTTAAGTGCACATGTTAGTACTTAAAGAGATACAAACCGAAGCCGAAACTCTTGGAGCTTCTTTAGATGACATTGAAGGTAAAATGGAGAAATGTTAGGAATGCTCCACCTTATACTTATGTGTCCCTCGAGTAACTTTGATGTGAACTATTTCCCTACGCATCGGTAGTTTTTACTCTAGCGTTGGCTAGAAATTTTTTCCCATGTAACCATAAACATGATATACTCATATGTGATGATACATTGTACTTAGGGATCCACTTATAGCTCTCACTTTATCTATTCTCATATTATTGATCGTCTACTGACAGAGATACCTTCCAGTCATCACATGTCTCTATGCTTCAATCTACTTCTTCGCACTTGTGCATACTTCTATTCATGCTTCCTCACACATGTGCGCACCCAACAATGATATCAGAGCAAGTTAACCTCCTTTTCAATCTGCTATTTTTCTCATGTCATCATCATGTGCACTTTTAACAATGCAAATCGGTTCCAAAATATTACAAAGTTCAACATTTTTGGAGTTAGAATTCTACGGAAGCACGAGAACAACACAAGGAAGAAAAAGAAGCTTGGCGTACAATACACAATACCGAATCTATTACCACTAGAATGTACAAAGATAAGTAGCCGGTTAGGACAATAGGCATATATAAAAACCGGGGGAAAAAACCTCTTAAAGAGGGAAAAAAGTGCCCCAGTAGTCCTAGAGTGTTCACACACATTACCTAAATATATCAACAAATCCCCGTTGGGAGTGATGTGGTGAACAAGGATCTGGCACTCATGTATAAGGAAGTGCCAAGCTATGTGGAATCAATCCACAAAAGGAAGTAAGCCCAAAGCTTTGAGGAAAGCTTCAAACTTCTCCCTGGGCAGAACCTTCGTAAAAAGGTCTACAATGTTCTCCTGCATGGGCACATATGCCAAGCTGATCTCCCCAACATTTGAAGAATTCAAACAGAAAATTATTAAAAATTGTGTGCTAAAAATACCTAAGTTAGGGAAGCCATTTATGGTTGCATGTCATGCTAGTGTGTTGAAGTTGTAGCATCACAACTCATACTTGTCAATCCGAGGAGCATCTCATGAGACCCAAATGTTGTGTAGAAGCATTCAGCAGATGCGATGGTGCTTCCTTAGCACAAGACTAATGATTAAACTACGCGTGAAATAAGAAGAAGGCAAGAAAGGAACAAATACACAAGCACATCACAATGACAACATGAGCTATCCAAGCGTTCTACAAACTAGCATAATCTCATAACTTCTAAGAATGCTCCTCCAAAATGAGAGGTAGTGATCTCTTTATATACAAAATGGCCAAAATGCATGCTATGTGGGATTTCGAAACTGAAAGGAGAATGAATCCCACTTATTCTCTAGTGTGGCACTCACACACATCTATAGAAGAGTGCTTTATTAAACTGAATGAAAGGTAGAAAAAGGTAAAAATGATGCTGAAAATAGAGTGGATCCGTGTCGTCAACAATCCCCCCTCCTTGACTTTGTCGTCCCCGACAAAGCTTTTGCAAGTATGGAGCTTTTTGTGGAAGAGCATGTAGAAGTTCCTTTGGAGTGCTTTGCTTTGTTGCTGGATAAGGTATTAAGCCCCCAATAAGATCTTTTAACGTGAGAAAACACCAGCAATATATAACTATATCCAACTCGGATTCTAGTCTCTCACAACTTTTCCTACTTTGAGCTCACAATTCGGCATAGATATTTCACTTTTGCAATCCCCAACAGGATCGCCAAATGGATAAGGTCTTTAGCCCGTAGAATGTGCAAATGATTGCACCTATATCTAGCTATCTCTGCTTTGTTTCTCGTAACTTGCCAAGTTTATGTTACCCTTAAGCCACAACTATGCTTGATTTGGTTCTCATTTCCGACCCCTAGTAGAATCTCCCTATTTTCTCAGCCAAAGTCTTCTCACTTCCTTTAGTTCTCTCAACCCTTCTCTTCTCCCACTATTAAACACAATCTCCTTCACTCTCAACTTCCGACACTCTCACTCAAACACACCAAGTCAAGCACTCAAGTTCATGCACACACTCACGCATGTCCAACTACAATGCACTCACATACAAATACTCTAACGCACTCGCCCCTTCTTTCACTCCACTTTCACTCTGCTCTTTAGCCTTTCCCATTCTTCAACTCCCACTTTCAATCCTCTTCTCTTATTTCCCTCTGAGACTCTCTTGCATTCACTCACACTGACATATACTCTCTCACCCTCATCTTTCCTCACGTACACTTACTTTTCATGCACACATTCACACACACTTTTCCCCTTCCACTCTCTTAACTTCCTTTCACATACACCTACTCTCTCTCATATGCTTATGCACACACACCTTCAAAGCATCTGCATAGAGCACGAGTCGACTAAATTTTTTTGGATGCAACCATGCAAGCCAAGATTGACATGTAATCCGTCATGCCTAAGGGGAATGTGCGGTCACAACTTTAACTTCACAGGAATAGACATATTTCTTAAGCACTACATCCATAAATTGGAATCTAAACAAGAGTATTATTTAATGCATGGAACGTCGTTGCCTTGAGTACCCCTTATTATACTCCCATTGAACTAAGGACAACATCGCAAGAATATACCCTCAAGAACCCACGTGCCTCTGCATATGTAAATGAATCCAAGAACCCCCAAAGCTCACACGACTGTGTATGACCATTTGCACCCGGAATTGATTCAACAATTGATCGACTTCCAAAGGGGAAACATTAAAGTACATTTCATTAAAAACACAAGGCGTACATCACTCAACACAAGCATTGACATATGAAAAGGATTGAAAAATGCAAACTCGAAACCCATAACCGTAGTATTTCTACCTACTATTGCTCAAAAAAACAAAAAAGATACTTGGTTCAGTTCATTTCCTTCCCCAAAATCAACGGTCAATTAGGATGAGACCATGAACAATGTGTTGTAACCTTACTGATAGAAGTTATATGCCTGTGCCAATAGAATGACACATTTTGATGAGGAGCAATGCAAATGCTTTTATAAATATGTGCGCATACCTTGACCATCCAAATTGATTGCCTCCATACTTTTCTCTACCTTGAAATAATATGCGAGGAACCACCTTTTGAGCCTACAATCGTGCACCTTGTTCCTTCTTTACTACAACATTTGTCTCTCTGGTAAGCCCTTTGTTTCCTTTCCTTCGATGGTTAAACAGTGCCGACATATGGAAATGCATGCTCACACAAACCGGAGCACAATACGACTACCTGTTTTCATTAGCAATCCTCACCCGTGTAGCATACATGCTACATCTTTTGCTGTACTTGAGCAACAACAATGCTGCACTGAAGCCAATTGATACACTCACTCAACTAATGTCTTCCCTTCTTGTACCCTTCAGCAAGGTTTCCTTTTCATCTCTTGGCATCACTAATTAATGAAGCAACACCATTTCCCTCTCACTTTGCTATGTACATGTACTGCTGCAAGGTTGGGTCCTTTCTTAAATCTAATGATCAACAGCGAATAGAGGAACTCTTTTCATTAATACTGATAGTGCGACAATCTTAAGTGAGCTTTGAGACCATGGTTCTGGTATACTTTGGCGTGAACTTCCTCACCCAAACCTGTTGGACCCAAGAAAGGTGATGATAAAACAGGGATCGTCTGGTGGTTGCTGTGCCTTCCTCTTGTCCTTTTGACAAACCTTCCCTTCCTTTCGCGCTTCAACTACAAGACCGAGAGCATAAGATAACTCCCAAGCACTTCTTCAGTACCCCTTCTTTGTCTTCAACTGAGCTGATGTATCCCCAAATCCTCGAGCAGACTTTCATGTCCTCCTATCAGCGGGGATGGATGCACCATTTAATGATTGATATCCTCCTGCCTGTGGAAAGGTGCTGCCGAAAAATCCTCCTTCGACCTCCTATCCACTTCAAGATTATAAATCTTTGGCAGATGGGAGAACTCCCCCCCCCCCCCCCCCCCCTTTCCAGTCTCTCCTGTGTGGCTGCCTGTCTATTCCATCCCGCTCGGTACCCTTTTTCAGCCACACACGAAGGACCAGCAAAAGGAAAAAAAAACCCCTTGCTACTATTGTTTTCTTCCCTCTTGAGCACCGGCCGTCTCCTCTCTTGCTCTTGCTATAGGTGGAAGATTGACCAGCCGAACCCCTTCACCTAAGGGATTGTAACCTTCCCCCCTTTTCCATTCAGCAAGCTCAACAGTTCCCCTTTTTAACAAGGTTTTCCCTTGCTGTTCCCGAAGTCGATTTTCTCTCGCTGAGGTCGTTTATATATTATGAGGCAGTGCCTCGGTGAAAACTGAGATTAAATTGGGGGTGGACAAGGATAAATGTGAATTCGCCATTGATGTACTTCCTTTGCTTGGATATATGTACCCCAAATATTTGTGGTTGACTATGGATGAACTACCCAGCAACATCAATATTTGTGTAGACGACCTCAAATTATCTCCGACAAACTGTAAATCGGTCGATGATAGTAGAAGAGAGATTGCTACCACACATCTTGTTTGCTCTCCACTCTCCCCTCTCTTATTGCACCTCTGCTCCTTATGCTATAATGAGCTTCCCAATGCCCTCTTGTGTCCTCGGTCTTCCTCTCTGACCTGACATACCATCTCTGATGAAAACAAGAAGTAAAATGCTCACCTCTCTAGTTCCACTTTCCCACACCACTGAAAACTTAATATGTAGCTGAGGTATAAGTACCCTCCGTCATTGAAGCGGATCAGACTGTACTCCATAGGCTTCTTGAACTTCTGGAATATGAACTTGGATTCTACTCTTTCCCCATCGTTGCATTTGTTGGGGTCCCCTGCCTTAAACTACACAACCTCAAGATTCCTCAGTCAACACATCATGAGCATAATCTGCAAGACAGTTTCTACAGTATGCCAAAATAAGAACCTTTGGCAGCAAAAAAAATATAAATGGTTTCATGAAAGACAACAACTTCTGCCCGATTAGCCCATCGCGTGTTGCAACGAATGGAAATCCTTCCTCTGCTCATTTGTCATCAGGATCATTCTCATCATGCTCGCTGTTGGAAGCTAGATTCTCGAAATTCTTGCAAACAAACCCTTGCTTTTAGCTCAGCAAGACCACATCGAGCTTCTTGTACAGTTAATGAGAGAACTTGCTATGAATACATTTGATTCATAACCACATTTAGCAACCTCAGAGGGTATCCCTTCGACTTTCCACAAATTTTCCCTTCATTGACTTCTCTTTTTCCACACCTGCCTGTTCCCCAACCTCTCTTTCTGATGGCATGCACCCCTCAACAACAGCCTATTATTGAGCAATCTCCTCAAGTGCTCTTCATCATATAGACCATTTCCTCCCGTGCGTGATGTTCAGCTCCCTTCGACACCAGACAAGATAAAAAAAGGACACTCTTGGCTATTGTCGCTTGCCAGCAAGAGAGAGCCAGCGCGATCCCGTCTACCCCCCTTTGTCTTCGTCACATACCTCCATAGGCACTCCCCCAGAAAACTCGAAAAAACCAGACAAAATCATCCGCCCCCAAAGAGAGAGAGAGTGAGAGAGTCGGGGAGAGAGAAAAAAGAGATTTTTTCCACTCTCCCACTCCCTTGCACCCCCTCTGACACCCCACTCGCCCCACTCTCTGACAGTCCCACGTCCCCCACTCACACACAGATGCACATTTTTCTTTTTCTTCATTTGTTTTTTTTCGTAATTTTTTTCTTGTGTTTTTATTTATTTTCTCTTTTATTTTTATTTTTATTTTTTTGGTTTCCTTTATTTTTATTCTTCTATTTTTTTTGCATTTTATTTTGTTTCCCCTTTTTTGATTTCTTGTTTTTCTTCTCCCCTAAAAAACGCCGCACAGGTGCCTTGATGAGGTGTAACTTCCTTCCTCCCCCCCCTCTCACACTTCATGGCATTGACCACTACCCTTCTCTCCTCTTCACACATGCCAAAGATGAATAAGCCTTCTAGCTCCTTAATAGGTAGGTTAATTAATCAAACCGCATAGACAACCATGCCACTGGCCCAAAGCGAAATAAGTCCATGATTGTAGCATTTTTGGATTTTCATCTCCAACTAAGCCCAACTCGCATAGCATGCCCTTGCAAAAGCTATCTCACCAAGCCATGTATGGAAACAAGCACTCGGGACAAAAATGCGAGCACAATCCCCTGCATGCTCAAGCATGTGCAGAATAGAGCATCTGGCTGCATTAACACTCCTGCAAGTTGCTTATATGAGGGCCCTTGTTAGCTAACACACAATATCTATTGATGCATTTCTAACAGTGATGTTCGTCCCCAATGCCATACCTACCTCTTCCAAATACCTGCAATCAAGTAGATTTTCTGCCAAATAGAAACACATTAGTGCATAAAAACCGACCCTTTACTGAGCTAACAATTGCTTTTCTTCATCTTGCTTTTTGCATGTTTGTTTGGAGTCAAATTCCTTTTAACTTGGGTCTTTTGCCTCATGTAGATGGGAAGAATATGCTAGAATGTTTTTTTTCTTTTCTTTTCTCTCCTTTCTCTCTTTTTTTTGAATGGATGGATAAATTATGAGAATGAAATGACAAAATGTAGATGATGATTACAAATAGATGAAATTAATGTTGGTACAAGGCAATCAACAATTGAAGTTTTGACGAAGTTTTGAAGTCAAAGACTGAAGAAAAGCTCAAGATATGAAGCATGAAGAAAGTAGATGTTCAGAGGATGAAGATGTGTATACATATGTACATTAATTTAGAGTTAGCTCACATATACTTTTGTATGGTTATGAGCTTGTACATATTTGCCTATATATAAAAGGAAAAATGTCGGGGCAAATATGAGAGAGTGTGAGAGAACAAGAATTGAAGAGAATTATAAGTCATTAGACACTTGTGAAGTGAGTAAGATAGCTCTCTCATCCAGATGTAAAACTTTTCAGTAATGAAGAAAAGTTGCACCCAATTTTTTTGTGTGTTCTCCTTTTGTGCTTGATCATTTCAAGAATCTTTTTGTAGGTGTATAATTCCATAGTTAATGAGTCTATAGTTAAAGTTTGAGAGCCTAATTGTAAACAGGCTGTGAGAATTATGAGTAGGAACATTCATATGTGAGAAAGTCTTGAGTGTCTTCTGAAATAGGCGCAATCTCGATGGTCAAAGAAATGGTCAGTTCTTAGTGCATAGTGTAAATTTTTGCACAAACAAGGAGTCAAAATTTAGGTTGGAAGGTAAGCCATCTATGGCTAAAAGCATTTGCTTAAACGGGTTCTAGTTTGGGAGAAGCAAGCTTTAGAAGTTACAGTTGTCAAAGTCAACTATAAAGAACCATAGTTTTAGACATAGGTGACTTGTTGAGATCATTTCTCAAGATCTACCAAGTCTTTTGGAATGATTTAACTTGGAGGAGGTGGTGAAACTATAGGCAACACCTTATGCAAAGTTTTATAAAAAACTTTACACTTTTGATAAGTCAATGAGGGAGTTATGTGCGACTTTCTGTTTAGTCATCTTCTTCACAATTTGTTCAAGATTTTGGTAATTGAGCAGTGATCCTCCAAATTAGTGAAGGTTTTAAGTTATTCTTGATATAGAGGTGCTCTAACTTCAAGGATAACTTATTCTTTTGGAGATTAACACTCTCCATCAGTGTCATCAAAGCAGGAAGCATCAAAATTGAAGAAAGGAGGACCCCGACTGTTGCAGTTATAAAGAATTCAACATTTAAAGATACAAAAGGTGAAAGCTTGAAAGTAAAGCTTGAGAAGGAGGTCAGAATATATCAAGGAAGACAAAAGGAACTTCATTTGAAGCAAAGGTACACTTATTTCTTATAAAGGTTGAAGAGTTTAATACACAAGTGAAGAAAGGATGGGAGACTCTCTTCAGATAGAGAAATTGGATAGAGAGAACTATCCAGCATGGTCAATGAGGATGGAAGCTCATCTTATGAGCAAAGACTTGATAGGTTATATCACAGGTGAAGAAGAAAAGCCTCAATTCAGAGATCCTAGTGTTCCAACTAGGGATGAATTGTCAGATTTGAAGACTTGGATGAAGAGAGATGCTCAAGCTAGGAGCATTATCTATATGGGAGTTAATGACTACTTGCTACCTCACATTAGAGGTCTTGAAAGTGCAAGTGATATATGGAATGCTTTGGAGGAGCATTTCCAAAACACCACAAAGTCAAGGAAGGCATCCTTGTGGGTAGAATTTATCACATTCAATAAGAAGGCCTTTCAATCTATTTCAGATTATGTAACAAGGATGAAGGACATTGGAGATGCATTAGGGACAGTTGATGAAGATATTGAGGAGGATAAATTGGTAAGGAAAATCCTCACAGGTTTGAGTGGTGATGACAAATGGAAGCCATTCATTTTGTCTACTGAATTATCACTATATCATTTTAGTCCTGATTTAAATCAGTTGCTAGGACACATGCTAACCTTTGAGCAGGATGTCAAAGGTGAAGGTGATAAAAGTGTAGGTCAAGCAATGCATTCAAAGGATAAGAAGAAGAATAGCAAAGGGAAGAAACAAGCAAATGAAGATGAAGGTACAACTAGCCAGGCTAACTTCCTAGGAGGAAGAGGAGGTGGCAAAGGTAGAGGAAGAGGTAGAAGTAATAAAGATGGAGTTAAAGCTTGCTGGATCTGTGGTAAGACAAATCACTTAGCTCATGGTTGTTGACATAATACTCAGAATAATGGTGGATATAATCAGAACTTTAATTCAAGAGGAAGAGGTGGCAGAAATCAAAGAGGTAATTTCAGAGGTAGAGGTAGTAGAGGTTATTTTGGAAGAAATGTAGGTAGAGGATTCCAAAGCCAACAATACAACAATGCCTACTACAATTATGCTTCATATCAGAAGGAGGATTCAACATTGATAACGAATGCAACTTGCGAAAGGCAAAAAAAGACTAAAGAGTCTTCTACATAGACTCAGGGTGTAGCAATCACCTAAGTGGCAACATAACTTTGATGACTGATTTGGAGAATAAAGTAACTAATCATGTAGTTCAAACAGGTGACAATACAAAGTACAATGTGAAGTGAATTGGATCAGTGAAGGCCAAGGATGGAAGTACTCTCTTGAGTAAGGTTTTGTATGTTCCTACAATTCCAAAGAATCTGATAAGTGTAGGACAAATTGTTGAAAAAGGTTATGAAGCTAGGTTCACTAATGAAAGAGTTTTTGTGGAAGATCCTAGCAATGGATATAAACAAATTGTTTCAAGGAAGAAAGAAGGAAGATTGTGCACATTGAAGATTCAAGGTAATGTTGGTCATGCCTTGTTCACTTATGGAGGACATAAGATTTCTGAGTTAGATCTTTGGCACAAAAGACTTGGACATTTCAATGAAAGAGGTATTAAAGATATGATTAACAATGGTTCAATGCTTGGATTGCCTAATGTTGTAGGTCAACACATGACACAGATGTGAGGCATGTCAATTAGGTAAGGCTCATAAGCAATCTTATATCAAGCATGGTTTTATGTATTCAGAGAAGCTTGACCATCAAAGGATTTCAGTATCAATGGTTCAAGGTATTATGTGATTTATGTTGATGATGCTACCACATGGATCACTATCTATGTGATCAAAGATAAATCAGAGGTATTCAATACATTCAAGCATTATCATGTGTATGCAAAAAGAATTACAGGTCAAAAGTTTAAGAGACTAAGGTGAGATGGAGGGGGAGAGTATTTCTCTAATGAGTTTAGTAACTACTTGTGGAATGCAGGTATAAAAAGGGAAATTACTTGCAGGTACTCTCCTCAACAAAATGTTGTAGCAGAAAGGAGGAATAGAACTCTTGTTGAGTTTGCAAGATCCATGATGAAGGAGAAAAATTGCCCTAATTATTTGTGGGCTGAGGCTGTAAATACAATTACATATTTGGTCAATAGATTACCATGTAAAGATTTGCAGGGTATGCCACCATATGAGGCATGGTGGGGTAAGAGACCTACTCTAGATCGTTGCAAAGTATTTGGATGTTTGGCATATGCATATGTGCCATCTCAATTGAGACACAAATTGGAACCTAAAGCTGAAAAGTATGTGTTCATTGTATATGATGATAAGCAGATGGGATATAGGTTGTGGAGTCCATCCACAAAACAATTTCTTGTGTCAAAGGATGATACATTTGATGAGCAAGGGACTTGGTATGCAGGTACAATCAATATTTTTTCATTTCCAAATGCTTGACACCTTGAGGTCCCTTTTGACAGAAACTTGCAGGAAACGGTTACTCTCTTTTTATGTTTGGTTCATGCTCAACCACCATCGGACACGATTCTAAGTAGAAATGCATTATATGACATATTACCAGGAGGTTCGGGTAAGCTCAAGGCATCTCGAAAGCACTATAAAATGCTGTATTCATGATTCTAAACATGTTTCGATGTAAGATTTGCACAAAAAAAGAATCTCGTTATTCTACGCTACAACTCTATTTATGACTTTCCATATGTTGACTTATCTAGAAGTTGTGGTAAATGATGGACCTATTAGGAATGTATGTGCTTGGTTTTACTTTGGATAATATTTGAGTCACACTAGCTGATCTTTCAACGGTGGCAATGTCTACCAAGGGCGGTCATGTTGCTATCATAAATATCTTGCAGGCGGTGGCCTGGAACTATAGGGCAGGGTCAATCAAAGCTTAGGATGATGTATTCTCTTGATATTTACAAAACTTGAGTACTGTAATTAGGAACACTCATGCCTGGGCTACAGGTATCATCTATTCTCCTCAGCATAGCTATGGGCTGCATTTACATTAGAGATCTTAGAAGGGTGAACTCCATAACTAATTCCCCACCTATTGCTAGCCCTTAACCTTTTTTTTTTTGGGGACAGGCCTATCCTTGTCACCAAACTTTGTGGGCCGAACAACACTTATTGCGACGTTTGTGGTATCCGGATAATGCATGAACAAATCGTATAATATTTGGTGTTCAGATTCAACATAGCCTGGTTTCAGTGAAAGAAAGTATGCAGTCTTCAATTTAAGCTACAGTTCCTGCCTTGTGCCAATGACTCTCTGATATGATCGGTTATGATAGAGCTTGTCTCCCAATTGGGATCTGGTGCGTTTTACACGTCCTATCTTATAATCCTAATATAACTTATGTTTTGATTATGTGGAAAGATTTATCAGAAATTGTGGAGAATATTTGTATCAACCAACCTTTTGATTCAAAGCAAGTGATTGTGTTCAATAATGATGTCACAACATGACCCTCTCAAAATTCTTTTTCAACGAACTTGGAGCTTGCAAATGAATGAGATTCTCATATGCAGATTGATGGGAGTGAGGGGCACATGTTTGGGTCTCATTGCTATCTGCTACACTTTGCTTGAATTACAAAGAATTCGCATAGTGGCATTCTTCAAGTAATACACTTGAAGGAAATATATTTAGACTCTAGTGATTGCCCATACACTTGGGATTGTGTTTTATACCTTAATGATCACTTTGTTCCTATACCTTCTTTTAACTCTTTGTTCCTATGCTTTCTTTCTCGGGACTAAAGTGAATGTTATTTTCATAGAGTTGAGGCTTGATGTGATTTGTGGAAATCTGTGTGGATTTCGATTACTGATCCGATCATTGTTGATGTGTCTTAAACATGCCATGATAGCAGGTCTTGATTCTCAGTCATGTCTTCAATACTGATGCAATCATGCCTACCCCTATGATTAGGATTCCCAGAGATGCAACTTGGAAGCATGCTCCTGGCTATTTTGTTTTCAGGTGAAATCCAAAAAGCAATGAGGTGGTGCTAGGATCATTATATTTGGCGATCCATCACAATGGACCGAGTTTTTGGATTTGATGGTTTCATCTTTGCTGACCTCATACATGTGAAATAACTCTTCATTTGTTCAAATCTATCTTGTCTCAGAGTATTACAGGCCTAAAGGAGGAATGACTAGGGCTCTTGGTTTTCAAGGCTAACCGTTATGTTGCCATCCACTACCATGATCCAGGATGTTTTATACTGAGGATCAATATGGTTGAGGTTAACAAATAGCATGAAGCAGGAAGCAAGACTATTAATTAAGTGTGAAAGTCATAAGGGTAGGAGCAATTGTTTTTTGCTAGGGAAGTAACTCTCTAGTTCCACATTGCTCATCTAAGGATTATTTTGTAACACACTTGGATGTTTTGCTACTGTTCTTTGTAGGAATAGCTTTGGATAAGCTGTTTGAATTTCATGTATGCCTTGAGTTGTAGTATTGCACTATTGCCTAATCATTTTGTGAGCACATAACACTCATGTTAATTTACCAACTTTTTGACTAGGAGAATAGTATAAATGATGGCAGGACCATAGGCTACATTCATCTCATGCTTTACATTGCAAAATGAAAATAATAAAGTATGGAATCATTGAGACATAAGAGATAGGCACTCCTTGTCTTGATTGGGCTCCTTGTTTTTTTTTGGGGGCTATCGTTTTTTGTTGGATTGCAGGAGCAAGAAGATTTTCATGCAGACTTCTCTGTAGTAGAGCAAGTCTTGTAGCAATGGATGCTCCCTGAAGTGGAAACTAAATTTGAACTGAATGTTTATCTCATTACTAGATGCAGTCTACTTGCTCTTTTGTATGTTATTTCAGGTTTGGAAGCTTCTAGAACATCCTAGAAGATATGACAGTGAGAGAGAGAATCACCTTTTTGACTTTTCAAAGAGGCACATGGGGAATAGAGCTTAGCCTATAAATATGAGCTCATTTTTGTAAAGAAGGGGCTTTTGGTCGACGTGCTCTCATGTAAAATCCTTTATCAATGGAAGATGCTCTCATTTACTCCAAGAATACTATTTACATTTACATGTATTGTGTCTTGTGAGTGTGTGAGGGTGGTGTGTGTATGCCTATGCATGTCTCTCCTTTGCATGAGTAGAGTAGTTGTATTTACTTGTATTTTCCTCATGGACAAGGATCCTTGACTGTTGGCATCATACGGGAAGAAGTAGGTACGGGCATACATGCAGATCTAGCACTGAGGCAACCCATTAAAATTTTTCCAATCCCTACATCATTTTAAAAGTGATTCTCATCACTAAAAACCATTGTAAATACCGTTTCACCTTTTTGTAGCTCCATTTTGTGCAAGCCGAGGAGTCCTTGAGCTTGAGGAGCTTTAGAAGTAATTGTCTATCAATTTTCATATTCTTTAGACCTCGTTTGAGCCCTCAAATAAGCCCTGGAACCTAATTTTTAACTAGGCCGAACACTAGGTCTGGACAGGGCCAAAGCTCGTCAAAAACTATAAATAGAGCTAGAGAGCTCATTTTTGGGGTAGCTTGTTGTAGTTTTGAACTTGTATGAGAACTTTGTTGCAATATAAGTGATTCCATTGTCTTGCTCTCTTTGTTCTTGCCGTGTGTGTGCGTGTGTGTGTATGTGTATGCATGTTGGTGTGCTTCTCACTCACACATTTGTGCCTTCACTTGCTCGAGGTCTTCATACCATCCTCATGTCTTCCCGGATTGACATTAAAGGAGGTGCTACTCATCACTGAGCTACACCAAATTTTGGCGCCATTGCCGTGGATTCGAGCTTTGAGGACGAGCGTGTGATGGTAAGACGTAGAGAGGATGCGTTGGAATGGTAAGTAGTAGGTAATTTTCGTGTTTCTTTCTCCATCTCCATCTCCATCTCCATCTCCATCTCCATCTCCTTCTCCACTTCATATTCCCTCTTCCTTGTCATTCTCCTCATTTGCTTTGTGCGAGTTTGAGAGAGAGCGAGTGTGCATTGTTGTTTTGTGTGTTTTTGCATGTTTCTTGTAGGTTTAAGCATCCTCACCATCTCCAGCAAGCTCAACAGGTATGAAACTTCTCTGCGCAAGCCCCAAGGCGTCGAGCTCGAGCTATCGTGACACATTGAAAAACTGACCCTATCACGATTCTGAGTGCACCACGACATTGCGCAGAGAGATCCTAGAATCACTAGCTAGATCAGAAAAATTCACCATATCACGGTCTATCGCGACACACCGAGGTATCGCGACACACCGAGGTATCACGACACATCGAGGTATCGCGACACACCGAGGTATCGCGACACACCGAAGTATCGCGACACACCCAAGTATCATGACACACCGACCTATCACGACACACCCAAGTATCGTGACACACCAACCTATCACGACACATTCGTCTATCGCGACACTCCGGCCTATCGCGACACTCCGACCTATCGTGACACACCCGTCTATCGCGACACATTCGTCTATCGCGACACACCCGTCTATCGCGACACACCCGTCTATCGTGACACACCCATCTATCGTGACACTCTGACCTATCGCGACACACTCATCTATCATGACACACTGACCTATCGCGACACACCTGTCTATCGCGACACACCCACTTATCGTGACACATCGACCCGAGCTATCGCGATACACAGGCCTCACGAATAATTTTTTGGAGTGTAATAACTGAGTGACTTGGGATAATTTTTGGGCTTGTTTTCTAACACCTTGGGATTACCTTAGAGCCTTACGAGTCGGCAACACATTGAGGAAATCATAAAAAATTCTGGAACCTGAAGAGTCTGTTTTGAACCCTAAGTGCCTGTTTGGTCATAACTTCACCATACCAACTCCGATTGACAAGATTTTAGTCTTGTTGGAAATCTCGTTGAGAATCCTACGTGGACCTTGACTGGTTTTTGTAAGAATCATATACAAAGTTTTAGAACATGTATTTTTAAGTTGTCCATTCTATATGGTTAGGGGATCATAAGAATTTGGGGATACAGTGAGCTACTCCAAGGGGGGCTCATGTTTGTTGATGTGTGTTCATCAATTCATTGTAACTTAAGGCCATATTAACTTATGAACCTTTGCAGGAAGATTGCGTGCAATCAAGGCGATTCAAAGCAAGCTATCAAGGGTGAGTACCAAGCTTGGGAGAAGGCTTCCTGCGCTGGTGCAGCAGTCTGAGCAACCAGAGGATTGAGGTTGGAAGTTCTCTCAACCCTCCTTTGTCAATTCCTAACTTAGGGTAAGTACGACTTAGGTGTGGTAATTAATTAGGGTAACGTCAGGCACGAATCAAGTCCAAGAGAACTAATCACCTAAGTGCAAGCATTAAGTAGGTCTTAAGTGCGAAAACCCTAAGGGACAAGAGTAAACTTGAATCGATCACTTATCAAGTGCGAAATTCACTTAAATACTCCTGACGACGTGATTCCAAACAGGAGCTTAACATAATATTCAATTAAAAAGAGCAAAGTGATTGGTACAAATTAACCTGCAATGAGAGTGTACTTGGGACCCAGGGGGTAGATAAACCAGGCATATGAACCTTAGGTCAGGAAGACACCTAGGCCGAGACAGACAAAGCCTCAGATCCTCTGAAGCTAGTGTCAATCACACTTCTAGGTCTTGCGCCCAGCAGCTGAGCAGCTATTCAAACCACCCTAACTCTGAGTCTAGCGAATCTGAGATGTCTCAGGCCCACAGGAAGTTCAAGTGTGGCCTACCTACAAAAGGTTGAAGATCCTTACAAAACTCAACTTGAATATCTTAGGACCAACCGATTAGGTGCTTACATCTATGAGGACGGTCTAAGAAGATCTGTAGTCCAGATTAAAAACCCAGATCAACCCATTGATCTAGAACATCCAGCAGTGAAGTTTGAAAATGGCGCTTACCTGGACAAAGAGGGAACTATGTATGTAGTCACCAACCACCCAGATAGGACTAACAAATTTGGCAATGTGATCGTAGAGACTGACATGGGTGACATAGAGCAAGGGAATTTAGAGAGAGAGCCAAGGACTCCACGTGGTAAATCAGTCTTGACCAAAATCATAACTCTAGAGTGGATTCCCCAAGATAATAAAAGCATAGATTTGCTGTTAAACCGAGAAACCGATGAGGATTTTTGGAGGTATAAGCTTGCCCAGCCTCATGAAGTAGGGGCTCTCACAATTTATGAGTTTAAAGACCCTGATAACCCAGACAAAGTGGCCTACTTAGACAATACGTAAGAAAGGATCTTTGTGGTCTCAGAGCATGGGAGGCATGCTTACACTTGGAAGGGTGAATTTGTTTTTCCCCAACCTCGGTCCAATGTGTCCTACAGCCACCAAGGAGCTGAGACCTCCCAAGAGCATGGAGCTCAAAGAGATAGAAGTAGAGACAGACTTGAGGTAAGCTTTGCCAACCCCCTCGGAAGAGAAAGGATGAGAACAGAAACGGATAGAGACAAAACCGAGAGGCCTAGAGCCCCAAGGAACCAAAGAAATGCTGATGATTTCCCTTTGCCAAGGCCGAGAGAGCACACTAGGACCCTGAGGCCAACTCAGCTTGTGAAGTCCATGGAGAACCATTTCGATGGCACAGGAGACCCATATGATCATGTAGCTGAATTTAGACAAGTCTTGAGAGCTAAACAAGTGGAGGACCTATTCATGCAATACAATGCATTTGGTCTAACCCTTAGGAACACTGCCCTTACATGGTTTCAACCCTTGAATGAGAGGCAGTTTAGAAGCATAGACCAACTTTTAGAGGCTTTCGTCACTGAGTTCTCTAAGAGTGGCATACGACATAATACCTCCTTCTTGTTTCATAGCTTTAAGCAAACACCTCAAGAGACGGTCAGACTAGCAGGAAGACGGTTTAGGCAATACCTAGAGAGGTGCCCAATGCCTGAGTTACCCACACCAGCCAAGCAAGTGGCTTTGTTCTTAGATGGATTGTTGAGCACCAAGCTCAGGTCATATGTGTATCTGAAGGACCCCAGAACTATAGAAGAATGCGTGCGCATGTGCATAGACATTGAGGATAATCTAGGCGAGGAGTTGGAGCTATCAAAAATCTACAAGGATTCGGATAGCTCTAGCAGTCTTACATCTGGTCAGTCCACATCTATTGAGGAACTTGCAGAGAGGGTAGCTCAAAAACTAGGTGTCTCTAGCAAACAAATCCCTAGATTTGCCCTAGTGAGGAGATGTTTTACTTGTGGTGGTGACCATATGGCGAATGTATGTCCCATTATGGATCAACCCCAAGTGAATCCTAATAGCCAGTACTGCACCATAGAGAGAAGGTACACCAACCACACCGCACAAGACTGCCCTTATAACAAACAAACTGTCAGGAAAAATTACCCTCAGCCATATCCACAACAGGGTCGATACCAGAATCAATACCCACTACAGCAATACGGCAGACCATAGCAACCTTATCAGCCACCTTATCAAGGGCAACAGAGACCTCAACCAGTCCTAGCGCAACAACCCTCTGCTCCAACCAATGTGATTCCAATAAAGTACACATCTGCAGAAGAGAATCTGAATAGAGCCATAGTGCCAGTGACACCATTGCTTTCTGAAAGTGATCCCGGTGATCATAGTTTTGACTCTACTCACATTGGAAGCTCGCAGGCTTATTACATGCAGTCACCTGAGCATGACGAGTCATACTATTATGAGGACCCGAGTGAACCTAGTGGGGATCCTGAGTATGCAAATGTCATGTACACAAACCCCAACTCTAGACCTCAACCTAGGCAGGTATGACCCCCATTTCCTAGAGGACCATGCTTCAGATGTCAGGGAGATCACCTCATACGTGATTGTCCATTGCCTGCCCCTACACAACCCCAACCAGTGACAATTCAGGGCTTCTGTCAAGATTGCGAAAAAGAGCATCTCTTATGAGATTCCCCGAAGAACCCCAAAAATCACTCCTATCAATGTGATTGGACTAGTAGTAGACTCTACAGGAAGTGTAACTTCCACTTCCCCAGTGCATGTGGTCAGTAGAGCTCAAGCCTTGCAGCAAACTCAAGGAGTAGGGCAGGAAAAGAGTTCTGAAGTTAGTGAGACAGAGAGCATAACCAAGAAAAGGACAAGAGCTTGGAGAGATAGCCGGGTGAGAATGAAAAGACAATGGTCACAGAAAATGAGCGAACTTGAAGAAAGCTTGAGAGAAACCAAAGCAAAGATAAGTGAACTCGCATCTCAAAACCACTCTCACACGACCCCACGACCCCACCACCCCCCTCTCCATCTCCCTCCAACCCATCACCTTCCATTCCCCAACATTCTAATCCATCACCCGTAACCCACCCACCACCCAGAGTAGGATCAGTACTAGCAGATCCCACTCGTGAGGATCTAGACATGATGCTTAAAGCATATCAGGCTAGAATCCATGAAGGTCCAAACATGATAGATCATGAAAAATGTTACCCTAGAGCCGATCTAGAGATAGAGTGAACAAAGCTTTGTGCTAAGATGGTCGAATTGGCGCAAGCCATGCTTGAAGCCAGTCACTTGTTCAATGGCTCTAGCTCCACAAGAACACCACTGCATTTTGATGGTCTATTAGATAGATTGGAAAGATTACTTGCAAAGGTTGGAAAAGGAGTCTCCTCTCAGTTCAAGGAGAGTGCAAGTGATAAAATAAGCATTCCTCCCTAGGAAGCTAATGCGCCTAACTCCACTGAACCAGAGACCTCTTCTTCTATGAATAGGTATTCACGAGAGTTCCCGAGAGAGATTCAAGAGGAGAAGTGGACGAAGGAAAGTGAAGTCCCTCCTCCCATTGCACTTGTGGATGACACACATGATCAATTCCCACAAGACATCCCTTCTATTAATGAAGAGCAAGAGAGTGCCCACTCGCATGAAGGGTTAGACTTTGAGTCTAATTCCTTGCAAGAGTTACCACATTTCACAGGCCCCTGGGAGGCTAAATCTGCTTGCATGAGAGAGCCCACAGTCATGATAAGAAACGAAGATTCGATCATACCTAGGAATACGGAGGTAGTAAAGAACACTAAAGTGCAGTGCAACCTCACTTTAGAAGAGCTACTCAAGGTTAAGCCTGAATTGTGGAAACATGTGGCCAAACAAGTTGACAAATCAAGAGGAGGAAGCATTGAGAAATTTGGCAAAAACATATAGAGATGTGTTTGCTTATAGTTACAAAGATTTGAGAGGAATTGATCGTAACATTTGTGAACATAAGAGTCCTATTACTTCCGATGCAAAACCTAGCAAACAAAGACACTATACATTTAATGACAAATACTCTGCTAAAATAAAGAAAGAAATTGACAAGCTGCTGGCTACCAATTCCATCTATGCGTTTGATTATACAGAGTGGATATCTCCTATAGTTGTGGTACCTAAAAAGAATGGGAAAGTCAGGGCATGTATTAGCTTGAAAAAAGTTAATGCTACAACTATAAGGGATAGCTATCCATTACCCATAACAGACCATCTTTTGGAAAGAGTTGCAGGTAAAGAGGTCTATAGCTTTTTGGATGGTTTTTCAGGATATAATCAGGTACCAATAGCTTTGGAAGACCAACATAAAATTGCCTTTTCCATAGAATGGGGAATCTATGCCTTTAGGGTTATGCCCTTTGGTTTAACTAATGCCCCAGCAACTTTTCAAAGATTGATGTGTCACATATTCAAAGAATTCCTTAGAAATATAATGGAAATTTATGTGGATGATCTTTGCACTTTTTCATTAAAAAGACAAGATCATTTGAAGGATCCGGAAAATATATTCAAAAAATGTAGAACATACAGAGTATGTTTAAATCCAGAAAAATGTGTGTTCTTTGTGAGGCAAGGGAGAATGCTAGGTCACATAGTTTCTAGAAATGGAATTTCAACTGATGAAAGAAAAATTAAGGCCATAGTGGAACTTCCAAGACCAACAAATGTAAAATAACTTCAAACTTTCATGGGAGATTGTGGGTATTATAGAAAATTTGTACACAAGTTTGCAGACATTGCAAAACCTTTGTATGCATTGATCACAAAATTTGAGTGGACCAAAGAATGTGACCAAGCCTTTGAGACTTTAAAAACTTGTTTGGTAACAGCACCAATTCTAAAAACCCCACAAAGGAATAAAATTTTTCATGTTCATGTGGATGCTTCAAATCATGCTTTGGGATGTGCGTTAGCACAACCAATAGAAGGGAGCAAATTAGACTTTCCAATTGCTTATACTAGTAGGCAATTGAATTCAGTAGAAAAAAAATTATACAACCACTGAGAGGGAAGGGTTGGGAATGATATTTGCTATAGAAAAATATAGACATTATCTTTTAGCCAACAAGTTTAAATTCTTTGTGGATCACCAAGCTTTACTCTATTTAGTAAACAAACCATGCCATACAGGTAGGATAGTCAGATGGTTCCTCCTACTGATGGAATTTGAATTTGAGGTAGTGGTCAGACAAGGAAAAACTCATTTAAGAGCAGACCATTTGTCCAAAATCCAAACCAAAGAGCCAACTTCACCTTTAGATGATGACTTACCACATGCATATCTATTCAAAATAGAAAGTATTCCTGAATGGGCCGTGACTTTAGTACCTTTTCTAACCATGGGACCTTGCAGAATATCTGGAAACAACACACATCTGGTATTACAAAGTAGGAATTTTGTACTACTAGCTGGACATTTGTATCATCTCAATCATATGGGTATATTGGAATATTGTACTCCAAAAGATGAGCAGCAGGAGTATTTAAGAAGAGCTCATTGTTGGAATCCCTGTACTCATGCTTCCATGATAGTCACCTTAAACAATCTCAATAGGATGGGAGTACATTGGCCTAATAAGATTCAGGATGTAAAAAAATATGTTTCCAACTGCTGGGAATGCCAATCCTTACAAAATTCAGAAATTACAACTTTGTATTGGTTTCGAAAAAATCCAGATTGGAGTGCAAACATAATTGAGGAGCTGAAAAGAAATAGGAAAGGAGAGCTAGTGAGAGCTAGTGCAGACTCAAGGAATTCACAAATAATTTATGAGGAGTATCAACTGATAGGAGATCAATTGTACAAGAAAGGGATGGATGGATATTTAAGAATCCGTGTTCCTGAAAATAAGTACATGGAAATGTTAGAGATGGCACATTCTGGAGTGGCAGGAGGACATTTTTCAAGTGAAAGGACTGCTAAACTCATATTATATTCTGGTTTTTGGTGGCCAACTCTATTTTCTGATGCAAGAACATATGTGAAAAGATGTGACATTTGTCAAAGAGTGAGTCAACCAAATAAAAGAGATAATACTCCATTGGTACCACTTATTTCAACAAGAGCATTTAGTAAATGGGGGTTGGATTTCATTGGACCTATACATCCTCCTACAAAACAATCTCATGCTGAATATATACTACTAGCTACAGATTACGTGACCAAATGGGCAGAGGCCAGGGCTACAAAAAGGAATGATGCTCAGACCACTGCAAGATTTCTTTATGAAAATATTATCACCAGATTTGGATTACCAATTGAATTGGTAAGTGATAGGGGGACACATTTTTTGAACCAAATAATAGAAAACAGAACTGACTATTTCATGATTAATCATAGAAAGTCAACCCCTTATCATTCACAAGCCAATGGATTAGCAGAAAGTACTAATAAGGCACTTTGCACTGTTTTGTCAAAATTGGTAAATACAAATAGGAATGATTGGGATTTGCAACTTAATCATGTCTTATGGGCTTATAGAGTGGCATACAAAACTGCAATTGGAACAACACCATTTAATTTGTTATATGGACAAAATGCAGTTTTGCCTTTGGAATTTCTCATTCCAACATTAAAAGTGGGAATTCAATACAAATGGACTGGACATGAATTATCTGAGAGAGTGGTGGAATTGGAAAAACTTGGAGCTTATAGACTTCAAACAATTATGGGCATATATGCAGATAAGAGAAGGCAGAAAGCTTATCATGATGTTCATATTAAAGAAAAAGATTTGCAAGTAGGAGACCTAGTTCTGGCATATACAATAAAAGAACATCAGAAAAAGTTTCAGAAGAAGGGGCATGGACCTTATATTATCAATCAAATCAATAACAGTGGAGCTATTCAATTAGCTAATATAGATGGAGAAATCATGCCAAACTTCATAAGTGGATGTAGGGTAAAAAACTATGATCTTCCATTAACTGTTTCTGAATGGAGAAGAATACATCAAGCTCAAAAAAGGAAAAAAGAAGAGGAAAAAATCAGGTATGAGGCTCAACAGGAGGCAAAGGAAAGAATAAGAAAGATCAAGGAGGTTAAGGAAGTCCTCTTGTGTGAAACACCTTCAAGAGTGAGAGAGCATTTGCATATTATAAAAATGAATCTTAATAATGAGAAAATCAAGGTTTTGATAGATTCAGGTGCACAAGTTAATTTGATCAGTTCAGTTTTGTTGGATAAGTTCAATTTTAAAAGGACTAAGAGTAAAACTCTTATCAAAACACTAGAAGGACAGATAATACAAAGCTTGTCTTCACCATCTATTAAAGTTAAGTTCAATAAAGAATACATGAAAATAGATTGTGAAGAATGGCCTGATCATATGATAACTGAGAAATTGATTTTGGGACAACCATGGCTCAGAAAAGGTAAAGTAATTTTGGATTTTGAAAACATGAAGCTTAAATTGACAGTAAATGACAAAAGGTTTTTAATGTTTTTGTTGAGTAATGAAGAATAGGAAAATTAACAGGATATCTATGACTTAGATTTGGAGGGATTTACTTTTTCACTAGAAGCTACAAAGGAACCACAAACAAAACTTCTTCATGACCAAATCTATTTCAATAAAAAACAGGAGACAATTGAAAAAACCAAAGGTATTGAAAAGATAGAAGAAAGGTGGAAAGTGTGGAATAATCAGAAACATTGAGACATCAAGATTGGAAGGAAGTGGAGAACTAGAAAGTCCAAGCACTTCTTATCAACAAAATGCAGCAACACTGAGTGGATGTGGAAACCAAAGACATCCAAGTACTGTGTATTAAAAGAAGATTTTTATACAGATCTGCTTCGATGGAAAGAAAACAAGGATGAAGATATTAAAATAGTTCAAAAGCCTAAAGAGTCACAGATGAAGGAAAGGGCATAATGGTTATCTAATACACACTTGGGATTCCTGATAAAGAATTCAGAGTTTCACCAGAAGGGAATTATGACATGCTGGAAATTATTTCCATATACTTTACCTCATCCTTTTTCTAGGAAAAGAAATAGGAGGGGAAGAGAGAAAATAGAAAATTATGATTAAAAAAAAAAGAGAAAACAACAAAAACTCTTTTGTTTACATAAGTTATATAGCACGAGCAAGATATAGGTTATAATTTGGCAGGATTAAGCACTCACTATTCTTTCAGTCATTGTTTAATTATTTTCCTAAAAAAAAATCTAAATTTTCTTAAATTCATTTATTATTTCTTTTTATTAAAAAAAAGAAAGAGAGAGAAAGGCAGAGTGCACTAGACATCTTGCTACACATGTGATGATCACTTCAATTGGGTTATATTTTTTTCATTACATCTCAAAGACAAATGTGATTTCTTTTATGTTTCTTGTGACTTATGTGGGTGGAGTTTTCTTTTGGTTACTCAAAGACAAATGTGATTCCTTTTATGTTGCTTGTGACTTATGTGGGTGGAGTTTTCTTTTGGTTATGATACATTTTTTCAGAATGGTGAATGCAAAAGAATTACCAATTCATGACTTCAAAGCAGACTCAGTAACCTTGTCTAGAGGACATTGGTTCTTAGACAATGAAGCGGCAGTGGAAAAGGTGGAGCTGGAGTCTGATGAAGAACAAGGCATTCCAAAAGCCGAGAAGATAGCCAAAGAACTAAAGGAAACTCTTAGCATCATTGGTCAGCATATTTTTACAGTACGAGTTGGAGGCCATAAGTATACAATGCTATGTCAAGAATTCTACAAATTCCAAAAAATTGAAGTCAATCATAAAAGATGGAAAGCAGTAGGGTTACACAGACTACTGGATGAACCTATTTTCTTTGTGGATTTTGAGAGAGTATCACAAGTGATGAATAGTCTATTGGAAGTTGGCAAAGGCAATGAAGCATATTTCAGATGTTCAGTCAAGGACAAAGAAAACAAAGAGGTACAGATTACTATAAAAGTAGAACACATCAGACCAGCTCTCCAATTCTATCCCAAGGGAACTAAGTTGGATAATAGTTTTGTCAAAAAGAATAAAGCAACCTATGATGGATATTCCAAATTTTTGGATTTCAAAGGGAAAGAGAATGAAGAGTATTCTATCAGAATGTTTCTTCAATATTTGTGTTTTCCAAAGCTGCCTAGATATACCATGCCGCATAAGCCAACGACACTGATTATGTTCAATAATAAGGAGAGGACCAAGCCATTTGGAGTAATGGATGTAACTCCCTACATCCATGATCAATTGAAGGAAGCAGTAAAGCATTGGGAGCAGAGGAAGTTCATGAATGGAGCACAATTCTTAACAAGGATTATATATCATGTTTTAGGTATGGAGGATCGGCTGAAATTGGCTCCAGAAGCTCAATATTTCAGAAGTTTGATGTCAGGAATTAAAATTCCTTCTAAAATAATGTCCAGAAGAGAAGCAGAAGCCCAGAAAAGCATGAGGGTATCAGAGAGGAAAATGAAAGGTGTATCAGAAGAAGTTATGCCAGTAAAGAAGAGAAAATTGGATCCCAGGAAAGTAGAATTGGAACAAGAGGAAGCAACAAAAGAAGAGCATGAAGCTGCTAAGAAGGAAGCACAGTCCTCAAAGGAACCCCATCCACCTCAAACAAGTAAGGAACAGTTGTATGCTTATCTAACTCAAGGAAATGATAAAAGAGCAATTTATGGAGCCCAATATCAGAAGATGTTGGAGACTTATTTGTGTAAAGCAATTGATTGGATACAAGAAGAAGTGGAACATTATGAAGAACTACATGATCAGATGATGGCTGCTGAAACTGAAGAGGTGTAAGTAAAAAAGGACGTGGAATTGCTGGCATATTTTAAGGAATTATAAGGTCCTTCAGAAACTAGAACTACAGTGGTAGTAAAGAAGAAAGTTCAGAAAAAACCTGTGCAGAAAAAGAGGCTAACCAAGAAGAATAAGGGTAAGGCAGCTGAACATGTACAGATGGAGGAGTCAGTAAAATTGTCATTAGAAGGAAAGAATGAGGAGGAATCAACTGCATTAGAAGAGCATAAAATGGACAAACAAGGAATAGCCAGTTCCTCACAACTTTCATGAGATTCAGAAAGTGATATAGAGAATTTTCTTCTCAAGAGTTTAAATCTCTCCGTACCTAGCACACCAATAATGATAGTACAAGCCTCTGTAAAAAACAAAACACCAGAAGATTTGAGCCTGAAGTCACAAGGGATACAGGTCTATGAAGAAGCAGCAAAACAAGTTAGCCCTGGGGAGGAAAAAAGGATATTTAAAGGTAAAGAAGTGATGAGGGAAGAAGAGGGTGAAGCAAGGAAAGAATTTAGCAGTGGACTAATAGACACAGGATTTCCAACAATATGGACAAAACCCTCACAACAACTTCAGTATGAACTATCTGAGGAAAAACAAGGACTGGAAAGTAAGATGCAATTATGTAGTCAGATACAGAGACAAGAGGATGGAAGAAAAAAAGAAGAAAAAGGTTGCACTATCAGGAAAATCAGAAAGAACAAATTCTAAAGAATATACAGAATAGAAAGTAGAAACACAAATAAAGCAGAGTATAGAGGAAGTACTTGTGGATTTAAAGCATGTTGAAGAGTCCACACATACAAGTGATTAGGAAAAAGAAGAAGAATTAGACCTTATGGACATAGATGAGCAAGAGGAGGGACAAAAGGAGCAGCAATTAAATGATCAGATAAAGATATCAGCAGAGAGTGACTCAATAGAGATCCAAGATAACAAAGTCCAGATAAAGGAAAGACAAGTCATTGAAGAGAAACAACAAGAAATTGAGGAAAAGAAGGAAGAAGGAATGGAAGAAGAAAATGGCTATGAAGAGCAAGAGAATCAGGTCATAGAATATGAGGAAGAGGATGAAGAAGAAAATGAATACAGAGAAGGAAAAACAGATAGAGGTAAAGCAAGTGGAGCTAGAAGCTGGGTTAGAAAGGATACCCAAGGATCTCAGGTCTGCTTGCAAAGTTATCATGAGTAATATAGAGCAATTCAGACCATCTAGTAGAAATATGATTATATCAGGAATGGTGGCTGAATCAGAGTTTGTGAAAGACAGTAGAATTATTACTGAGCAAAAGAAAGAAAAGGAACAGTTAGAGGAACAACTGAGGGTTGTTCAGGAAAGAAATGAAGATTTGACTAAAAGGATAATCTCATTGGAAGAAGTGGAGGTTCAACAACAAAATAAAATTCAATTTCTTGACAACAAATGTGTCAAACTTTGGAGTATAGTGACAAAATTGAAATGGAGTTGAAGAAGATGGAAGAAAGGTTTAGAACTCTTCAAAGTTCATATCAGATCATGGTCAAAGCCAATGAAGATATAAATAGATTGTTGATGGAGGAAGGCCAAATGAAAGAAGAGAGTAAGATTGTACAAGTAACACAGAATGAGAGGGAGGAGTTGAATAAAGAAATTCTAAGGCTACAAGCAAAATTGAAAGAAGTCAAAGAAATGGAGAAGCAGGCCAGTGTACATGCTGCAAGTGCAATGAGAGGATACAACAAATTACATCTGGATATGACAGAAGAAAGAAGTAAATTACATTTGAATATGGAAAAAGAAAGAAATGAATGGAAATAAGAGAAAGAATTGTTGATATCTCAGAATCAAGGACTAATGTTGATGGTGGAGGATCTATAGAAAAATTTGGAAAATTCACAAAAACAGGTTGAAGAGTAGGTAGTGACCACACAAGTAGTGGAGTATGAAGGAGAAGAAGATAACAAAATTCAAAATTTTGGTGAACAAAAAGATAAATATGTTGAAGAATACTCAGATGAGTTTGTTCAGAGGCTTTTAACAGATTGTGAATTTTGCCCTCAACAAAGGAATAAACCCAGATCAACACCATTGGGCAGCAGATGGTCTAGGTATACCATTTTGTATGATTATGGAGAGTATTAAAAATTACCAGATTGCAAGGGTAGGACTACCATCAAACAAATATTTCAAATATGAAGAGTATATCAATGTCACTAAGGAATTGTTTGAAAAGGCTAATCCTAAATGGAGGAACAGGTGGTTAGATGCCAACAAGGAGTGCAGGAAAATCTGGAAAGAGGCACCTTTGCAACTAAAGATAAATCCAGCCTATTGTCCATTAGCAAGGAGAAGAGAATGGTCAGTGTTTTGGGAAACAAGAAATGCAGGGCAGATTCTAGCAAAATGGCTGACCAAAGGTGTATGTAAGTGGAAGTGTATATGTGAGAGAGTGAGAGAGAGGGAGGTTAAGGGTTGTTCTTGTGCAATATCTACAACGAACTAAAACTACCTTACCAAAACAAGGAAACGGAGAGCTAATGGTCCAATGGAAGGGAAAGTGCCATGCCAACACACATAACCTAGGTGTATAAGCAAAAAAATTTGCAAATCAATATCTTACCACATGCTCTTGAGCTCTCCAAGTGATGAAAGGCCATTCTCCCTAGCAATGGTGCCAAATTTGTGGTTGTAGTATGCCATTGGGAAGCCAAGACCCACACCACCTTGCATGGAAGCAAGAAGGAAGGCTCAAGAATGACTCTCCTTTCATCCACCCCAACCTCAAACATGTTCAAGCCATTGACCATCAGCTCGTAGCTATGCCACATGCTTCAAAACATGGAGAGAAGGGAGTCAAGGATCATAGTCACATATGTAAAATACAAGATAATTGCCACACTCTACTTACACACATAGGAAAGTCAAGCATGCACACACACCCCACTCTCACACACTCTAAGACTAAATACACATATGCACAAAGCCTTAAGAGAAAAGAGAGTTATTCCATTAAAAAGATATACACGTGAGAGCACATGAACCAAAAGCTCCCTTGCTTACAAAAATGAGCCTCTATATATAGGCTAAGCACATTCCCCCATGTGCTCCTTTTGACTAGTCAAAAGGGAGCACATGCCTAACTACCATATCTCAAAAAGATCTTGGCAAATATTCTTTCTAACAACCATATCTCAAGGATATACATGTGTGGGGATTTTTCTAGACTTCTACCAAAAGGATGGGTATTTACATGCTTCCAAAAGCCTTACTTTAGGAGAAATATTAAAAAGTGTCTAAGAGGGAGTTCACATGTGAAACTCTAAGTATATACAAAAAGAGGGTTGGTTCCTATGCACAAATGAAGATGTGTGCATACCCTACAACCCAAAGATGGACAACACATTTCAAATTCTTGATGCTTTTTTGTAACAAACATTTGAGTGCCAATGATCAAGTCTTCATGTATACCTTCCATGACAAAGAATGTTTTCGAAAATTGCATATCATCCACCATAACAGGCAACACAACTTGACCCATGCAATCATAATTGTCACCATTTATGAGAAGAGAAGAATGTTCTAAAAAATAATAGTCACTAAATCAAATTCCACTCACAATTAGGGTTGATATAAACACTCATCCTTCTATGGTCATAACCTATTATCATATCCATAAAAGTATAATTGTTATATTCTATTGTTGCAAATATGGAGCCTACCCCCTTGAATATTTTACCAATTTCACCCTTATGTGTGATTTGCTTGATGTGCAAAAGCACATACTGTATGATGATACATTCATCAAACCATAAGAGATCTATTTTGTAATCTGAGCTCAATTATGATGGACACAAATCTGTTTTGATGAGAGCCATGGCAATAGGAGCAAACGATTCTTATCTATGCAATTGCAACTTCAACCTTATGATTAGTGATGTGACAACTCAACATTGTGCTACTCAAATTAAAGAAACCTACTCCCGTCCCTTTCTCAGATCATTTACATCCCGTACTTCTTGGAAATCATGCTCACATGATTTGAAATTGTTTTCTGAAGGTTTTTTTTCTAGTGTAGGTTGTCCATTGCTATCATTTTTCAGTTGCAAGCTATTCGAAGATAGCATTGGGCTAGAATCATGATCTACATCTGGAAGCATACTTGAACTCTTAATATTCACAGATTCCTCCATAGCAGGCCTATAAGCTTTATCATTTGGGGAAACTGTATCCTTCAAAACTCTCTTCTTGTCAGTTACCAATTTAGTTTCTACAACCTCCCTATTCTCATCTTGAGAAACATCTATAGTATTTAATTTTTGCAGCCTCCCTATTCTCATCTCAAGAAACATCTACAGAAATAGTATCTACTGATTGATTATTTGCTTCACCTATCTTTTCCATTCTTTTTACATGCTTCCTCTGTATGTGATAGTAGGCCACAAACTTTTTCCCTTGTACATTCCAACATCATCACTTGGTATATCATCCTGTGCTTGATGCTCGAGCCTATCACTGTGACTTTACTCAGTCATATGTAAATTGAGAATCAGGTGACTCACATAGATTCGAGCACTTCAGCATGGTATCCCCAATGCATTGCCCTCAACAACCCATGCTTGGTGATGTCTGCAAGTTGAGGCCAAATTCACGTTCCTGCACTATTTCCATGTAGAGAAAGCCCAAAAAATAGCATCAAACCCCAAATCCTATTGCAAGTGATGATTTTGATTCATACTGAAGGGCATCATCATTTAATTGCTAATTTTAAAATGCCTCTCTAAGCTCCCCATAAATGATCTACATCTACTAGAAATAAGCCACAAAAAACCATAGGCATAGCCTGCTGATGTCCAAAAAGTGCCGTCCTAGCTTTGTTTGCAAAACTTGTGATTGTATCTCCTACTCTGGCATTGTGACATATTTTATTGATGCAGCGTGATACCCTACCTCTCTAGCAAAAGCTCATTCACTTGCATCTGTCGTTGAGACAATACACCCCCACTCATTCACTTCATACTCCTTATCACTTGTCATGAGTTGAGTCTTCATCAAGTATTTTGATGCTTCCATCCATCCCTTGAAAGTACATTTTTTCCTCAGTGGTATGTTAAGCCATAATATTTAGATCCATGGACAGTAACAAAGAGACACACTAACCTGGTCCATTTCTTCATATGAATAGATCCCTTGAGGGATTTTGTAGCCTTAATTGCTTGGACTCCCACATCTGACTCACCTGTTAGATCTTTTGGAGGTGCCATCACTGCTTACTTGGTTCATCATTTCTAATCAAAAGAGATCCATGTTAGCTTTGGAATGTAGACCCTCAAGCTTCTAGTTCTTCATGGTGTTTAGTTGTTGATAGGCTTTTTCACACTCTGTCCTTTTGGATCTCCAATTGTTGAAAAATATCTCCTCCAAAAATCACTCAACATAGTCCTCTGTAGATCTCTTGCTTGCAACACAGATTCCGTTGGCCATGGCATTCTTTTCTCCACGTTCTAGTTCTATTATGCAACATTATGAAGCTTTGCAATCTCATCCTTACTTTCCTTCTCAATCTCCTTTCACCATTCAACCCTTTCAAACAAGATTTCGTAAGCAAAGCACCAGCTTATGCCCGTGAGAGTGTTGCTGAGACTTTTCCTACTTTAGCATGGACAACCTTTGTCCCTTCATCTTGTGTGCGCATGGTAAGAGCATCAATCTTCTCATCATCAGCTAATGTCACCTTAGGTACAGACTGAGAGAAGAAAGGACCATTTTCATGAGAAACTCAAATGGATTGTGGAACTTAAATGATGTCCTCCGATTGTAGTGTAGTTATGTGGTGATCCATGAGAAGGATTAGCGTTTGTCTACCCAAAGATAGCTCCTTCATTGTTTGTAGCAAATAGATCTTTGAAGGGGTTGATAGGTCTCCTAAATTTTTGCATAAGAAGATCCAACATAATGGGATACTCAAGATTACCTTTGTGAACTATGTGAATCACAAGTAAGGAGGGAGAAACTCAGACTAAAAGCCTCCAGAGAGCCACACATTTTTGCCTGATGGTTCAGACACATCCATTTTTGTTCATCAATAAAGACCTTACACATACCTCACCTGATGTCTATAATATCGGTCTGTTGTGAGTTCATCACCATATTGTGTTCATAAGGTTTTGGTGTCTCCCATGCATACACGGTTGAGGCGACGACTTGACTCCTAGATTATACAGCACCTACAGCTCCTTATGATTCTGCCTCCAAGTTGCACGTGGACTTTGGCTTAAATTCCATGAAGGTAGACTTGTGTGGCATTGATGTCCACCCGATGATGAGGAATTTATGAGTTTTTGAGCATTGTAAGTATTGGCTTTCAACAAGAACAATTGAGTTCATTAGATTACTAATGATGTTCACCACAACTTTAGGATAGTGCTTCGAGATCGATGAACATAGAGACTTGAAGATGCCAACATTGATGCTTCTTAAGACATCCGTAACAATTCATGTCGGGCTTCCGAGGCAAATCAGCAAGAATGATGACAAGATCCATACCTGTCAAAGTCTCTGCAAGCTGTTCTTCTCCAGAATATCCTTTTCACCTCTACAAGAGTGTTGACTTGGCTGATATCTGTTGCGACTCCAAGAGTATTTGCAATATCATACAAAGAAAGAGAAGACACAAAAGGCAAGGACAAGCTTCAATTTTGTATCATGGAAAAACTTGGAAATGCTTGGATTATTCATGCACTTAAACGTTGGAGACACACATTTCTTGGAGTAAAGTTTGAATCAAGAAAAGATCATCGAAACCTTAAATATATCTTTACTCAACCTTTACTTAACAATAGACAAAAATGATGGATTGAATTGCTAAGTGAATATGATTTTGATATTAAATACTTAACAGGAAAAGAAAACAAAGTGGTTGATGCTTTGAGTCGTAACCTTTATGCAACAATCTTGGAATTTTTGCATGAAAATCCACATTCTATGTTTCACGAAAAATTTCATTTGAAAATTAATTATTTGTATTATAATTCTCGTTTATGTATTTCCTCAAAATCTATTTTGAAAGAAAAGATCATGCATGACTATCATGATGGACCTTTCTCTGCACACCCTGGTTTTTCTAGGACTTATGCTAAAGTGAAAGCTTCATATAATTGGCCACGTATGAAATATGACATTAGGAGGTATTTGAAAGAATGTTTGAAATGTCAATAGGTTAAGGTTGAATTTAGAAGGAGTCCTGTTATGTTACAACCATTAGATGTGCTTGATAAAAAATGAGAATCCATCTCTATGGATTTCATAAGAAAGTTTCCTATGAACAAAAGTGGGCATGATACCATCTTTATTGTTGTGGACCATCTTACAAAGATGACACATTTTCTTCCCATGAGGAAAACTGATACAACTATGCATGTTGCTAAGCTTTTCATAAAACAACTTTTTAGGTTACATGGTATACCTAAAAGTATAATTTGAGATAGGGATGCAAGGTTTATGTCTAATTTTTGGAAAGCAACATTTCAATCCATAGGAACAAAATTATGCATAAGTACTGCGTTTCATCCTCAAACTAATCATTAGGAAAAATAAGTGAACCCTGCAGGGCCTTATAAGGATTCCTAATTTTTAGTGATTAAGCTTAATCTTTTAAGGGTACAAAGTGCATTTAATAGAGCACTTTTTGGTAGGTTGAAGTAGGCTTTCTTTTAGGCTCAGCTAGGATCTTCTCTCTCTTCTACATAAAGAGATAGAGAGAGAAAAACCACTTTCCACCTCATCAAATCCATCCATCTTTATGAATAAAAAAATGAATTTTCTGAAAAAGTCTCTTTTTTAGCTATTTTTTTATTCAAAATGGCCAATACTTTTATGTGTATATCAAAAATTACTTTTTTTAGTCTTGTTTTTATATAAAATACTTAAAAAAAACATACTTTTCAAAATCTCTCCAAAAGTTAAGTGCCACATCATCAACTCGTAACTTTGGTTGCCCCAAAACATGAATTTTGGAAAAAAAGCTTATTTTCCCTCTTACGCATTGAAAAAAGTCATTTTGACCTATTCATATACCAAAACACACTTTTTTTCTTGCACACAGCTACTGTACAAGCCATTCCAGCCATCTCTGTGCTTCTTCCTATTTGGTGCTGGAGTTTTAGAACATCATGGTGCTCACATGTACTACCAACATGACACCAACACCAATGCATGCTCCTCACTCAAAGAATGTACATGTTCGTGTTCCAATAGAATTTGCACCAATAACTAGAGGTAGCAATGACAAAGATTCTCAAAATGAACGACATGCAGTTGGAGAGAAGAATATTGATCTTTGGGCCAATGGTGCTTTGTATCCCTTAGATCCAATGTCTAATGTCCATCCTAGATTCCATAGTATCTCCACATTTCTACGATTCCTTGGTAGCGATGAAGATGGACTGCTAGGCTATTGCAAGCTATTGTCGAACCATTCTACATCTATAGCAAATTATTGGATGCAACAATGTCATCACAACCATTTCAAGATACACAATTTAGAGAGTGCTATACACACTTTAGAAAGTGCTATCAAATCCTTCGATGATCATAATAATAGACTCCAACAAGATGTGGAAGAAAAGGAGAGCACAATTACAAAGTTAAAAGCCAATCGTAGACAACTAAAAGAGACTCCACTTGGGATGAGATATAGGAAACGACCATTATCATCCTTTCAAGCTCTTCCAACTGGTGGTGGAGCACGGAAGCAATGTGTTTATGCACTTAGGTTTGTGTTTCGCTTGTTTATTTATGTTAAAAGACTTTTAGATTGAGTTTCTTATTGTGCAAGGCATTTGTTGAAGATGATAGTGCTTCCTCAACAATGGAGGATCAATTGAAGTTTTTGAACTCTTTTCTTAGCAACAAACATGTGCTTATGATTTTGGATTCATCAATAGGAAATCACCTCAAAACCCAAGTGATTAAAGATTTTGCAGGCAACTTAGAAGATATTAGTAGTCCTAGTGAGGTAGAGATGGTATGTGATGAAGCAGGTGTTAGTACTAGAGCATGCACTGCATTGTACAATCTTTTGAAGCAGGCTCTACAAAACAAAGGTATTTTCCAAAGAATTTTTCCATGCCCTTACAAAGTATCTTTGAAGAAGAAGGTAAACAATGAGGATGTAGCCAATACTCTTGGCAATTACTTGCATATAGAAGATGTTATGCCTGCATCCATTTATCATTCATCTACATCAAAGAAAGAGTTGAAAAGCGCATCTAGAAAGGGATTCATCTACACAAAGCACAAAAATATATTTGTCAATTTGGAGAGGCTTCAAAAGGAAATGGTTAAATTTTACAAATCCACAATTCAAGGTATATCCATTGTTGTGATAATGACATTCATATTATTTTTATTAATATAATGTTTGTTATTTGATGTAGATTGTGGTTCCAAACTCAAATTTGTATTGAAGCTAGATGAATGTCAAATCATAAAGAGACAACATATGGAGAGACTTAGTGTGACACTCATGAACGAAGCTATGGCCCATGCCATTATTGATGAAAGTGAAGAATCTACCCGTAAATTTACATATAGTGTCCAATCCGTGAAAGATATATGGTGGTTAGGTGCTATTGAAGTACCTAAAGAATCCAATGATGTTCTTACATGGATTCAGTAGGACCCCATGGATCACAGAGGTGATAACTTCTCAAATTCATGGTGCCAAAATCACTATAGAAGGCCTAGGTGATTTTGAAGTAGAGTGGAACTTAGGTGGAGACTTAAAGACTATCAAATGCATGTTAGGGTGCAAACAAGGTGCATATTCTCTCTATCCTTGTCCACATTGCACATGAGGTTATAAACGAACAAAGAGAAAACAAAACAACATAGATGATTTAGCTGATGACACAGATGCATCTCTATCTACTGAATGGGATATACTTTTACTGAGGTGTCCCATGTTAGGTGCACCTGATCGTGACAAGTCACATAAGGATTGGAATCCCATTATTCCATTCCCTTTAGTCAATGTCCATTTTTTCACCTTGCATGCCTTCATGAGAATTTCCGATAGACTATTGAAGCTCCATATAGAATATGCATTTGCCATGAAGAAAGTTGATAAATCTATTCAAGCTATAAAGAAATTGGAGGAACTACTTAATTCAATCGGTCTGCATGGTGGAAACGTAACCCTAGTTGTTGAGAAAGTTGGAGAATCTAGATTGTAAAGGATTAATGGGTCTGATTAGGTCTAGTGCTATTCAAGTCCAATTGTTTCAAATAGACATTAGTGGAGTTCACCAAGTGTTTCATTCAATCTTGGCGAGAGAGCAATATAACACACTACATTGTAAGCGTATTCTTCTTCTAAAATTGTTCATTGCACTTACCTTCTTCCAATGTACTTAACAATTTTTAGCATATTTTATTTGCACATGGAGCTTATTTCATGCATTGATAAGGGTCATTAGAGATTTTCAGTACCCAAGGAATGGAAAAGTCACAGTACAAAGCGAGGGTTGTCTACTTCGAAAACACGCGACATGGTGGTGGTGGTCCAATGCAATCAAACTACATGAAGGAGATGTTTAATTGGTTTTATTGCACTACATTCTCGAGAAAGTTTTTTGTGGAGCGACTTAGGGATTCACAATTCGCGAAACTTGTGAGAAGGATGCAACAAAACATTGCCAGTGAGAAATGGAAGTCATCATTAGGACCTCTCCATCATTTTGACTGGCGTGCTAGGAGACTACGAGAAGGCTCAACCTGGAAGTAAAGTGAATTCGTTATTTCCCATTATGTGGTAAATCCTAGGATTATTGTAATCTTGGTTTCAATGTGTTATTACTTATATTATAATATTATGTATTTTTTAAACAGGTTTTGTCCATTCTAGTGTGAACAAACAGTTTTAAAACAAACTCTATAACTAGAGAGAACTCACTCCATTTCACACTCTTGCAAGTCAAGAGAATGGCATGCACCAAGCAAACTGCAAGGAAAGATCGTGTGTTCGTTCCTAACCATCATCTAGGGATGCAATGCCGACCATGGTTGCAACCCCCCCAAAAACTCTGAAGTGGTTCCCAGAGCACATCTATGCTTGTGTCACATGATGGCACACCACTTGGGAGCAATCCATCGCGAGAACATGAAGTGTCCAATATACAAGAGTATTTCACTCCAACACGATCAAACACAAATTCAGATGATGAGTCACCAATAAGGACACCCATCAAGCCAAGACCCAAACAAAAGATGATGAGAAGGGTTGTATCAGAGAGCGAGGAGGAGACATCACCGAACGATGAAAGCAACAATCAACCACCATGGAATGATATGCACATTCCAACGAGTCATAGGGTGACACATGGTGGCACGACACTTCCACAAGGACAAGGGCAAATACCAATAGAGGAGGAAAGGGATCAAATTCAACAAACACGTCAACAACAGAATGTGGAAGATGAAGCTGGACCCTCACATCGTGTACATTGGAGAAAGAAAAACTATCAACCATGATGAGACCTCAATGACAACCTAACATACCTCCCAATGCAAGAGCTCTATAAAGACGAAGGAGGCACTGTAGGGCTTTCACAGAGATACAACACTACCAAAAGTCCATTGAACTACTCATACCACAAAGAGCTTTTGCAAGGGTAGTAAAAGAAGAACAACAAAGCTATTGTGTAGGACTATGAATATAAGGGATAGCACATGAATCGCTTCAAGAGGCAGCTGAGGCCTACCTCATCTCCATACTTAAGGACTCTAACCTATATGTTATCCATGCCAAGAGAGTAACCATACAACCCAAGGACATTCAGCCAGCAAGAAGAATTAGAGGAAATAACCCATGACATGTGTATCTTGTACCCTTTGAGAGGCATACTTTGTGATGTAATACAATGATTAATAGAAAATTTTGTTCTTACCTATATGTTCTTTGTGTCTTTTTTTCTCTCTCTCTCACTCTCTCTATCTTTGACTCTCCATCATAAGTGTATAGAAATAACTTTTGCTTCAGTCAGTTATATATGGAGTCCTCAAAGGCTCTTTGTGAATGAGTTGAACATGCATGCATTTGCCTCTTGTTTTTTGACTAGATATGTATATTTTGTACCTAATATGTCCCCAAAGGTTATTTTCATGCAAAAAAACCCCCAGCCACAAAAATGCGAGATTCAACCCTGCAAATTTTTTGCAAGGCTGAATCCCCTATTTTTGTGGCTGGGGTTTTTTTTTTGTATTTTATGGCCTTGTTTATGCCCCCTATGTACAGATAAGATGTATAGAATGTATAAAATAGAAGGTTAGTCACTCCAGATACTCTTTGGCCTGCTAAGTCTTCAGTGTATAGTTGACGCCACCCATAAGCAAGAGAAATTGAATAATTTCATAGTATCCTACACTTGGGAGCCCTCATAAACACTGAAAAAGGCCAAAAAAGTCCCAGCCATAGAAACATGGGAATTAGCCCTACAAAATGGGCTGATTCCCGTGTTTCTATGGCTAGGGATTTTTTGGCCTATTTCATTCTAATTTAGATACCACAAACCACATGCAGCACTTAGATGAAGAGAAACACTTAGAATTACATAGAAGTGGAAACAATGGGAGGTTCAAATTATGAAGCACATTTTATACAAAGGACAAGACAAAATAGGAAAAACAAAAGTTTATATTATCCAAATATTTACATCATTTCTCAGCCGCCTTCAATTTCTCAACAATTTTCTTTCTCCTTTGGAGAGATTGAGGCAGCTGGAAGTCAATACAGATCTAGATATTACATGGGGGTCTTGCATTCCCAGACCCATGGCAATACCTATTTGCCCTAGTAGTTTTCCTCTAAAGTTAAGTCCTAATGTAGTTACAACTAAGGATTTCCTAACCAAAATGACACAATTAGTGCCTTGGGTAATTGTACATAGACACAAAATTTTGCTAAGGGCCTTCAAGAACCAAGTCATGAAGTGCCAATTCGGACTGTAGTCTTTATGTATGATCACAAAATCATCCTTTGGAAACATTTTGATGTATTTTTCCAAGGATGAACCACCTCTGGGAGAAGCTCGATCCCCACCGGATCTTGCTGCAAACTTGTCCAACTCAACTGCTTCTTGTTAAGAAAGAAAATGAGAATTAAAGCTCTAACTTTGTTAACTTAAATTATTCATTTATTTAATTTAATTACCACTTACATCATGACACTTTTCTTCTTCCTCCCCTCTTCCAGGGGCATCAAGATCAATGCTAGAGTGGGTCATGCCACTCTGCTTTGCTACGGGGGATGTAGGAACTCTTTGCTTCATTATCCTCTCCCTTGCTGCACTGAACTCCTCCTTCGTAGTATAATTGTTGTCATCTTTTAAGACGTCTGCACATACCATTGCTATGGTGTCTTCCACAAAATCTCCAAGTGGGGTGGCCTTCTTTTCAAGTATGTCAGATGTGTTGTCAAGCGAAACATCTGACATTGTAGAGAAAATACTCAGGCATTTGTCTAGACATAGACCGGATGCCTTCTCAATATCATGAAGAAAATAAATTCCTCTCCATCCACAATGATGATGGAGAGATATTGAATTTCCACCTCTGGTAATGTAGGCTCAAAGGGGTTGAGATTTGAAGTGGGGGCCTCCTCCATGCTTGATAGCTCATGTACTTTGTCCTCAACATCACCATGGAAGTCTTAGTGGATTTTAATGCTCTCTTTTGCAAAATTATGGCCTCTAGTTGAGGCTCATTCTTTTCCTTAACAAAACCCCCTGTGACAAGGTTGGGGAGATCAACGGGTGTAGGCTTGGGTTCCTCATTAATGATAGAATATGTTCTTGCAATGTAGGAAAGGTACTTTGTACCCATCCTCTTCTTTTTGTTAAGTTTCTTTATTAATGGCATAGAGTCATCTAATAAGTGTCTTGCATTCTCAGCAATTGCCATGAAGCGCTTAAGGTGCTTCATGAAGGCTTCATCACCTTTGTGTATGTAGAGAAAAAGGTCACATGGGACCCATTTACCCTCATAGGTGGTATTGTATGGAGTAACATAAGATGTAGTACTCAAGGAACTCTATGATTTCCTCGAGCACATCAGAGTTCAGTTGAATTGTTTTCTCTAGATCAAGGGCTCTAGACAATAGGTCATACAAGTGTGTTTGACCTTTGAACTTAGTTGATTCTAAGAACTCATTGAAGGGTTCTCGAGTACATTTGGGTTGCGGGGTACTAGAGGTTGAGGTAGCCATTGCACGTGATACTAGCTTGTGTGCATGCTTTGCGAGTGCTTCTAGATCTTCTTGGTTGCAAAAGTGAGAAATGAGAGAATAAGTGTTGCTCTTATAGTAGTCTCAAAATTTTTAAGTGAGTGGGACCCATTTTAAAACTAAAACTGATACCTTCAAATAAAAGAATCATGCACATAAGTCTCAAAAAAAAAACTTTGGCTCATAAAAAAGATTGAACAGAATCATTAAGCAGAATAAGATACATCACATCTACACAATAGAAAAAATAAATTCTCAGAATTTTAAACTTATAATAAATTTCCATGGGAAAAATCAAAGATTTGGCAAATTGTACCTCATATTGAGATAAAAAATTTTTACATGCTACATGTCTTGCATGTTAAATACATTGTAGCAAAGGAAGGATATGAATGGAAAATAGGTTGCGTGTACACTCTGGTACTCAAATAGTTCTTGAGCTATGACAATGAAAGTTGAGTTCCATCTGCACTCCATTCAGCAAGGACTTTAATTTTATCCCCCAACCTCTTACCAATTTGCAGACAAATAGAAAACTTTAAAATAACATATTTGAATATAAAATTTGTATAAACAAAAACTATCGACCCAATATCTACATGCAATGCTTGGAAAGTACCTGTAAGACTATGAAGTGGTTGTTCTTCCACCAAGTAGAAGGAAATATGTCTGCAACAAAAAACTGCACAATTTAACAAGGTATAATAAGAAATTTCAACAAAAATCAATGAGTAATACTTACAGTTGATAGGATATCTCATTTTGTTTGAGTTTTCCAATTTCATGCTTGACATTGTGAAAATATGTTGTACAATGGCAACAGTTTCACCATTTTTGAGCTTTTTGAAGCCTAATCTTCCAATGAAGATCCAAGTTTCCACGATCTCTTATATGCACAACATATTACTTGGAAATGTTTGGGGTTTTTCTTGCACTTAAACATTGGAGACACTTATTGTTTGGAGTAAAGTTTGAATTAAGAATGGATTATCAAAGCCTTAAATATATCTTTACTCAACCTTTACTTTACAATAGACAAAAATGATGGATGGAAATGCTAAGTGAATATTATCTTGATATTAAATACTTAGTAGGAAAAGAAAAAAAATCGGATGATGCTTTGAATCATAAACCTCTATGGAGTTCCATTCCTATTTTATCTTCTGATTTTGATATTCAAAAATAACTAAAAGAAGATTTGTATTATGCAACAATCTTGAAATTTTTGTATGAAAATCTAGGTTGTATGTTTCAGGGAAAATTCATTTGAAAAATAATGATTTTTATTGTAATTCTCATTTATGTATTTCTTCAAAATCTATTTTGAAAGAAACAATTCTACATGACTGCCATGATGCACCTTTCTTTGCACACCCTAAATTTTCTAGGACTTATGCTAAATTGAAGCTTCATATTATTGGCCGTGTATGAAATATGACATTAGGAGATATGTGAAAGAATGTTTGAAATGTCAATAGGTTAAGGCTGAATTTAAAAGGATTCCTAGTATGTTACAACCATTAGAGGTGCTTGATAAAAAATGGGAATCCATACCTATGGATTTCATAACAAGTTGACTATGAGCAGAAGTGGGCATGATACCATCTTTGTGGTTGTGGACAGTCTTACAAAGATGGCACATTTTTATCCCATGAGGAAAACTAATACAGCTATGCGTGTTGCTAAACGTTTCATAAAAGAAATTTTTAGGTTACATGGTATACCTAAAAGTATAATTTCTTATAGGGATGCAAGGTTTACTCCTTTCATCCTCAAAATGATGGTGAGACTGAGAGGGTTAATATGGTGCTTGAGGATATGTTGCATATGTATGTAAATAATAAGGAGAACAATTGGATTGAGTGTTTGCTCCTGCATGCCGAATGACTATTGTTCGTAGCATCTGTGCACTTGGAGCTCATCATGGTTGGAACATACATTAGTTGGGCATTAAAACTGCATTTCTGAATGGTGACTTGCATGAAGAAGTGTATGTTTTTCAACCCCATGGTTTTGTGCAAAAAGGGCATGAAAACAAACTGTGCAAGTTGAAAAAGGCATTATATGGTTTGAAGTAAGCACCACGTGCTTGGTATGAAAAGATACATGCCTACTTGATTACACATGGTTTTGAGAATAGTCCAACTGAGAGCATAATGACGCACAGACCACTGCTAAGTTCTTATTTGAGAATGTGTTCACCAGATACGGGCTACCAATAGAGCTAATAAGTGATAGAGGCACACATTTCTTGAATAAGTTATTGAAAATCTTCTCCAAGAGTTCTTGGTGATACACAAGAAGTCTGCCCCCTATCACCCACAAGCTAATGGACAAGCCGAAAGCACAAATAAGATTTTGTGCAATGTGCTCACCATTGGTGAATAATAAACGCTCTGATTGGGACAAACAGCTACACCATGCTGTTTGGGCATACCGAGTTGCCTATAAAACGGTACTCCAAGCCACTCCCTTTCAAATGGTATTTGGCCAAAATGCAGTGCTACCTTTGGACTTCTTGATACCTACATTGAGAGTAGCATAGGAACACAAGTGGACAAGCCATGAGCTTTCATCTAGAATCTTCGATCTTGAACGTTTAGGTGAAACACGATTGAGAGTGGCAGTAGGAATTTATGCAGTCAAGAAGAGGCAAAAAGCATATTTCGACGCACATGTGAAGGATAAAGGATTGAAAGCAGGAGACCTAGTCCTACTCTACACCTTGAAGCAACACGCAAGGAAATTAGAGAAGAGAGGCTATGGACCAATGATTATCAATAGGATTTCCACAAGTGGAGCAGTACAATTAGCCACTCTAGAAGGTGACATCCTACCAAGTTACATAAGCGGATGCAGAGTCAAGTTATATCAAGAACCCCTAAGGGAAGAGATGCTAAATCGACTCAACACTGCCAAGAAACGTAAGGAAGAGGAAAAGAAGATTCAAGAAGAAGCATAGGTAGAAGCTTTAGAATGCATCCGACGAATGAAATTGAGAAGATAAGGTAGAGGTCAGTCCATGCCTGACGCTCATGAAGCTCTAGATTATCACATGGCCATGTGTGAGGCTTTAGGTGAACGGTCCCATAAGATAGTTGATCGACTACCTTTTGTGACCTTAGAAGTAGGACAAGGAGAGAGTGCAAGGACCGTGAGAGCTTTAACTGATTCAGGAGCAGCCACTAGTGCAGTTCGGCTTTCTTACTGGCAAAAATTGCAATTGAAGGTCGATCCTATAGAGGCGTATCTCATAGGATTGGGAGGTGTTGAAACCCCTTGCATGGGGGAGGTGGAACTTCCCCTCTACATTCACGAGGTCCTAATGCCGGAAAAAGTGCTAGTATGTGAAGATGATTATCTTATCAAACCTCTTGTCTTGGGCCAAGACTGGATCTATGATCACGCAGTCAACCTCAACCTAAGAAGTGGACTTCTTCAAGCTTGGGCAGGCCAAAGCCGCCTCACGATTGAATTAGCAAATCAAGCACTAAGGCCATTAGAAAAGGCACCAACTCCGGGTCCCTCCAGGAACCCACATGAAGATAACAATGTTGTTCTTATCCCAAGTTCTATGGTGCAGAGGATTGTCACTCTTAACAAAGGTACAGAAGTCAATGAGGAGTTCCCATCTCTTGCAAAGAAGATTCTAGAGAGGCAGGCTGAGAAACACATGACACTGAGGAGACCGATGATCAAGAATCATGAACCGCAACCTAGGCAATATGAAGTACCACGTGGCATGAAGCAGATCTGGATATGCAAAGGGAAAAAAACCATGGCTCCAGAGACACGTTCTCAAAAATGCACCAAGCGAGCCACACCGTCAAGGACTAAAACGAAGAAGTCCCCTAGGCAACACTCTAGACATACCATTTCTGTTTGGGTCCCTAAGCGGTCAATGAAGGCTATTCCCAATGCTAGATAGATATGGGTGCCCAGGCCTGCTTACGAGCTCAAATAGCTTCACCTCCAGTCACTAGAAAAAATCAACACTCAGAAACACTCTTGGCAAACAGCTTAGGGAAGATAGCTACACCCCACACTATTACACCTCTGATCAAACCTAGGAATGTCTAGAAATGGACACCCAAAAGGTCCCAAATCTAGCACAATCTAGTTCATAAACCTGTACCTATCCCCCACTCTAAGCGCTATGAATCCTCAATCAAAGTTTGGAGACTTAAACCCTGTATCGAACCCCCTGACCCAATTTGGTAAATCCATCCACTCTGATGTAGGTGCATTCTGAGTACATTGCATATCCAAAGTATGCATCTAGGATGACACTAACCACTAACCAACATTCACACCTATCACAAACACTTCACCTCTAACCACTAACCATCTGGAATGTCATGTTAGTATTGTGGAGGGAACACCATTACATCTTGTTTCCTATGCAACACTAATGTGCCTTTCTTCTTCTAGTAGATAAGCATCAGAAGTCTCATGGCAGCAGCAGCAGGCACGAGCTCCCAGACAAGCACTAGTACTCAATTGGATTGGGATACCATGCCTGTGGAGGTTCCACTATTGGCTAGGCCTGAGGAGTTTCTAAATGTGAGACGAATTCCCATCGCGGATCCACCAAGTGGACTAACAAAAAGAGTAAAGGGACATTCTCATTGGTTCAATGAGATGCCAAGAGATTTGGGGGATGCAGACCATATATGGGAATCCAAGTTGGAATTTGGAGGAGTGTGGTGGACATTTCAGTTCTTCTCAAGAGAGTTTGAAGCATTACAAAACGTAGCACCTCTTCAAGATATTTGGCGAAAAGCAGGATTGCAAGATTATTTTAGTGCTTCTCTGCCTCGACCAGATTTCCTTAGATGCTACTACTTAATAGCAACTCTTAAAGCGACAGGTGATCGAGATCAGTCAGGCACATTCCTGGTGCCCTCTCTATCAAACTAGGAGGAAATGAAAAAAATTGAGTTGAACATATCTTTAATCAGGGAGGCCCTTCAGATTTATATCACCCATGTACCCTCCGATCGAGACCCATTGATACCGGAGTCTATGAAGAACAGTAAACTCAAGAAGTTGAAAGAAATGTGTGCCCTCACCCCAAACATTGCCATACCATTGTGAATGTGCCTTCAACACTTTGCATTTTCAGCTCAAGACCGATTCACACAGCCTCATAAGAAGATTTGGTATAGGCTATACCTAGCAGAAACAGGGAGTTTACCTATTAAAATGCCAGTGTGGATCCTCGATCAATTATATGAAGCAGGCAAACAAGGAGTAAGTAAGCCCACTTTGAAAGGTTGTTGTGCCATTACAAGAATCATCTACAGATGCCTCGCTTATGATGTGCCGATTGCACGGGCACTTAAATACTCACAGCTGCAATCCTTCCAGGGGCAAAAACCAGGGGTTGAACCAGCTAAAAGAATGCATGGATCTCTTTCCCATGTTCTAATTCCTCGCGAGTCCACCACAGAAATCTCCCCTAGAGAAGAAGAACAGGTGGCCCTATTCACGATCCATCTCCAACGACCACAATTAGAGGGCATGGTACAACCCACTCCATCAACTCCTCCACTACCCACGGATGTTGAGTTTGCCTCCATGGCTGCATTGGCGGAGGATACATCCTTTGACTTTGAGAGCTTCTTGCAAACAACCCAGCTATCAGAGAGTGAAATCTTTTCAGACACTGAATGTCTCGGATCTTCGTCCCAGAGAGGATGCCCACATCGTGATGCACACATAGTACATTGGGAAGAAGAGGCACAACACACTCATGTTGAAGGCACACATGAACAAGAGGAGGCACAGGGGAATGAATCAGAGGAGAGTGAGGAGGAAGCCCCCTCATACATTTCACAACTCAAACGGCTATATAAGATGATCAAACAAGTACACAAAAGGCATAGGTTGTCAGAAGAGGCAAATAGAGCAATGGTGAACTAGATGTTGCAGGCGGAGGATGTAGAACCTCATTTTATAGAATCATTGAATCTTTTGGCAGATACCTGTGGAATTGTGGAAGCCATGCGGATCATGATATCTCATACCCCCCCTCAATACGACCAATGAAGGCTCGATACGCGACCGCAAAGGGGAAAGATGATTCAAATGGAAGTCTCTACCTCACTCCCTACCACCTCTCAAGCAGATGTTTATATGAACAGCCCAACTAACATGGATGAACCCGAGGAAAGCACATAGATACCATCTCCACCATCACCTCCCACCCAGCCCATCGAACCCCTCACCACTAGCATCCTCAAACAACCAACAATCACCTTTACTGAACCAATACCGCACACCACCCTTTTGCCATCCTTACCTATCCCTACCTCTATCATTGCTTGCCCATTTTCCAAACCTCATATAGGTCATCCCGCCACCCATCAAACCATAATAGGTCACCCTTCTTATCTACTAGCTCTCGGACAACCACATGTCCCTACCCAAACATTAACACACCCATTTTCCCTCACCACTACATTTCCTCTTTCCCAACCCCTACCTCCATTCTTGGCAAACCTTGTAAATGTGTTTCAACAAATTGAGAATTATAATAGAAAGCCCCTTTCCCACCCCACTTGCCCCACATTCACAACCACAACTAACACACCACCCACCATTCCAGTATTCATGATTCACACTTCACACACAATCACGTCCAACCCCATGGAAATTTCACCCTCCACAGGACCACTCTCCACCACTTTTGTTTCAACATCACCACTTCTTACTTCACTCACATCACCACATACACCCACTGTCAGCACAACATCCACTTTTCCCTTCCCCATTTCCCAAACCCTTGCATCTTCCACCTCTACCTTTGCATCCACCTCATTTAGTCATGCACTAAACACCATGCTCGAAGCTACTGCCAAGCTTAAACAGGAGATTATTGGAAAAAAACAATAAAGAGCTTTGTAATCTATCGTCCCACCTCCAGGCACGTGTCAATGCCTTGGAGTTGAGTAATACTGCATTACAACATGAGGTTACCGCCCTCCAACAATCTCATGTGGAGCTCGAAGCCAGGTATACAGAGGCAGGTAAAGTAACCGAGGAACAACTCAGAGATCAAATAGCTTGCAACGCTAGACTACAAAGAAACATGGCACTGCTTCGCCGACACTTAGCAACTGATCAAGAAGCGAATAGAAGGCTACATCAACAAAATCAAGAAAATTTAGAAGCGGCCATCGAAAACACCCCAGGGGCACCCATAGATCCTACCAAATTCCAAGCTATCCCCTTAGAAAAGATTCAGCAGGTATTGTAAGATTATGCGACCCTCTTGGAAGCACACGAACAACTTGCAGACTAGGTAAAGGAACTACAAAGACACCATGTGCCCACACCGCACCCAACAGAACCTAAAGAAATGGTTAATGTCGCTACTTCTCCACCGCCAGAATCTTCAACGGCCAACGAGATCCTTGAGCTACAAAAACAAGTGGCATAGTTAAAGATTAAATTGTCACAATACGAATGACCTCCATCTCCACCCGATCAACCAATAGAAGAGGAGACAATCATCATTCCAATTGAAGACACATTTGAAGATAATTATGAACCTCAACCTCTTCCAGGAGACAGGTTCCCGGAGGAAGGACAAGACACATATGAGGAACCCCCTCCGGCATGGATGAAACAAGTAGAAGAGATGGGGCCAACTCACGAAGAGCGTATATCCACTCAGATGTTGGCCATGAAAACTATTGAGGAGACAATACTTCAATCAGAATACTTCAGGCAGTTAGCTTGTAGACGACTGATAAGAGTTACAATATAAGCCCTACTTTGTTCTATTGGCAGATTACAACGCTGAGATCAAAAGAGTCACCAATAGGTATCCCTCTTTTGCAACACAGTTCCAACCAGAGGACATCCCGGAAGAAGCCAGAAAAGGTGCCATTTTCCAACCAATCTGAAGGCAAAAGTTATTGGAGACCTACCCAGAGATGCTCCGAACATGGGACCATGCCCCCATGCATTTAAAGTATAATCCATGCTATGGGCCAGTGCAAAGACATCGATCATGGAAGGCCTTTTCCATAAAAGTTCAGAACAATGCAAATTGCAAACAATGGCTCAATTACCCATCCATTGCACCACCAACAGGCACACCAACAGTAGCTTACATGATGGCTACTATCAGACACTGGATGCCATGCCTCCAACCCATGCCCGATGTCACTGCGCAGATGATGTTGAAGATCTTGGACCTAATGCAAATAGTACTCAAAACTTTCTGCAATGTATGCAATATCCAACCTCTGATCCCAGGCTTCATAAATGGTAATTATGACTTACTCTATGATACGAGCACAACCCCCAGTATTAGGGTTGCTTATGCATGGCATGCAAGGATCAGATATCTCCCTGCTTGCTATAAGCAAACATTTGATGATATGTTTACCACTGGGTTTTGGGAATCTCACTCGGAAGTATTTGCGCCACGACCTACCCATCTCTTACAACTATTTGCATGCGAACAGACAATGCACTCAGAGCTCTACACCACACCACAACTTGACATTCCTGGCACGGTCAATTGGGATGCTCTTCAACGTGATCTTGTCACGGGACTCAGAATCAAAGAACAGGAGCTAGCCACTGACATAGTACAACACTACATTGATCACACAACCGAACAAAGGTCTGTCAGAGACAATAGACGCTAGGGGGGGAGTGTTGGCATCATACGGGAAGAAGCAAGTACGGGCGTACATGCAGATCTAGCACGGAGGCAACCCATCAATTTTTTTTCAAACCTTGTAGTATTTTAAAAGTGATTCTCATCACTGAAAACCATTGTAAAAATCATTTCACCTTTTTGTAGCTCCATTTTGTGCAAGCCGAGGAGTCCTCGAGCTTGAGGAGCTTTAGTAGTATTTGTCTACCAAGTTTCATAGTTTTCAGAGCTCGTTTGAGCCTCCAAAATAGCTTAGGGACCTAATTTTTAACTAGGCCGGACACTAGGTCTGAACAGGACCAAAGCAAGTCAAAAACTATAAATAGAGCTAGAGAGCTCATTTTTGGGGGCTAGCTTGTTGTAATTTTGAACTTGTATGAGAACTTTGTTGTTATAGAAGTGATTCCATTGTCTTGCTCTCTTTGTTCTTGCCGTGTGTGTGCGTGTGTGTGTATGTGTGTGCATGTTTGTGTGCTTCTCACTCAACACTTGTGCCTTCACTTGCTCGAGGTCTTTATACCATCCTCATGTCTTCTCGGAGTGACATTAAAGGAGGTGCTACTCATCACTGAGCTACACCATAGCTTTAAAATTCTGGAAGTGAGTGAACACCTCGCTCTTCTCTTTCATGAAATATACCCATACTTTGCATGTATGGTCATCAATGAAAGTAACATAAAACTTGTAACCGCCCATAGATGTGGTCTCTGCTGGACCCCAAACATCTATATGTACTACTTCTAGTACATTCTCACTAATATGCTTGTCATGTGGAAATGATGCTCTTGACTACTTACCAAATTAACATGCTGCACATACCTTTTGCATTTTTGCAACTTTGAAATTTGGTAGTCCATGGACAATCTCCTTTGACTGCATCAATTTCAGCCTTTGCAAGTTTGCATGTCCAATCCGTTTGTGCCACATCTCTATATCTGCAATAACTACTGCACCTTTTGCAAACATGGCTGCATTCATTTCAAGAATCTTCACATTTAACGTGAACATCCTACCCACTTTATTTCCTTTGGCAACCAATTGTCCATCCTGCTTGTACTGTTCTACATATAATCCATCAACATTGAACCTGACTTGTTATCCCTAATCAACCATTTGTCCAACAGAAACCAGATTCTTTGTTATATTTGGAACATGCAGCACATCAGCAAGATGATTTACCTTCCCGTCCTGCATAGACAATGCTATGTTTCCTGTATGCTCAATAGGATGCAATGTATCATCACGTGTTTCAACATATCCAGGAACTCGCATTTTCTGCAAACTACTAAACCATTCTGCATGACTGGTCATGTGATTTGAAGCACTTGAATCAACATACCAGACATTATCATTCGATTTTGAAATACCAATAGACATCGTATTCATCATGTGATGTTGAACCATGAACAACTTCTCAGAATCATCTGCACTTGTGGATGCATAGTTGTTTTACTGCCTTATGTTATTTTGACTCTTCAACCTACAATCACGTTCAAAGTGTCCAGGTTTACCACAATTCCAACATCCTTTACTATTATTACCTGAATCATTTCTTTGGAAATTTTTGCAACCTCTTTGGCTCCCCCTGCCTCGAAACTTTCCTCTTCCTCTGTTGGAAGCAGCCAGAGGCACAGACGACGCGGAAGCATGTAACAACGGAGCAGGAAGCCAGTCAAATCTTTTTTCAAAGAATCATGTTCTAAAAATACTTTTCAGAAACCTCCAACAGTGATTTTCATCACTATTGTAACATATGTAACATAGAAAACCCCATTTTGTAACTCATAGCTCCATTTTGTGCAAGCCGAGGAGTCCTCGAGCTTGAGGAGCTTAGGTAGAACAAGCGTCTCAATTTTCGTTATTTTTAGACATCGTTTACCCTTCCAAATAGCATCTAGGACCTAATTTTTAACTATGCCGGTCACTAGATGTGAAACCGGTCAAAACTAGTCTAGAAACTATAAAAAGAGTTAGAGAGCTCATTTTTGAGGTTGGTTAGTGTTGGCTAGTGTGAGCTTAGAGTCCTTTTGAGCTTGTAATAGTGTTCTTTGTTGGGGCTTCACTCACTAATTAGGCATGGATATATGAAGACATATGAAGACATATGATGGAGGAAAGAAGAAGTGAAGAAAAGACCTACAGAAAATCAAGCCTAAGTGAAGGGACAATTTCACTATTGTAAATTAGTGCAAAATTAGAGTCTAGTTTTTCAGTTGATCTTCAGAACTTACGAGTTCAAGTCTAGAAGAATGTAAACCATAGGTATATAAGTTAATTTGAGTCAAAGACATGTAGGAGAGAACTCAATTTTGTAATGTGAGTGAGTAGAGAAAAGTCGTGTCTTTTCTGAGAGAGATGTTGAGAAAAAACTTCTGAGTCTGAGAGAGTTTTCCATGGCTATGAGCAAAATTAGGCCAAGACATTTTGTACACATCTCTCTGATAATCAACACATGTTTGTGTAGAAGGATTGAGTCTAATTCCTCTTGTACATTGAGTTCTAAGTCATTTCATATGACTATGTAAGGTAGTTGACAGTTACGACTTTTCTAGCGCACATTTGTCTGAACTTCTTAAGGTCAGATCTCGAGATATACTGTAAAGTTTTTGTAAGTGATAGCTCATTTTAAAGCTACTGTCCTCAACTACATTTGGTCAAAAGATCTTTAAGAAACGGGACGCATACTCAGAGAAATCAGCTTAACAGTGAAGGTATGTCAAATCGATGAAGTCAATTTCTAGTTTTTTGACATAGTGAAAAGTTTGGTACAAAATCAGAAGATTTTGAAGTTATTACTGGAAAGTTTTGCTTGTTATGTGTTACTGAACATTAGCAAGAACCTTTCTTAGTAAATGATCAGAAGAATTTGCAAAGATCAAGCTAATACAGGTCAGATTTAAGGATTGAAGAAAAGGTGCAGATTTCTGTGAAGTGAAATTTTGATTTTCACTAAGTACAGAGTTGAAGGTTCAAAATTTGAGTTTTGCTAAGCTAATGATGGTTATAGAGGTCTTCTAATACCACATTAGTTTGGTTCTTGTGGTGTTTCACACACCAACAAGTGGTATCAGAGCAGATAAGGTCCTCGAGAGTAAAGGAAGAGCAGATACAAGAAGTTTTGGAGAGTTTTTTATCAAAGAAGGTGGAAGTTGAGGTGTTCAACAAACAAAAGTCATCAGAAGGTTGAAGCAAAAGCAAGGATACCATGGCAGATCATGTGTCCATTGACAAATTGGACAGAGATAACTATCCTGCTTGGGTAATGAGGATGGAAGCCTTACTTATGAGTAAGGACCTAATGGTATATGTGACAGGTGAAGAAGAGAAGCCTAAATTTGAAGATGAGAGTCATCCAAGAAAGGAAGAGCTAGAAGCTTTGAAGCTATGGCAGAAGAGAGATGCAAGTGCAAGAGCTTATATATATAACACTATTACAGATCATTTGTTGCCACATATCAGAGGGTTAGAAACAGCTGAAGACATTTGGAATGCTTTAGAAGATCACTTCCAAAACACTACTAAAGCTAGGAAAGCTAGCTTATGGTCAGAGTTCACCACATTCAAGAAAAAGCAAAATCAAAGCATTAGTGATTATGTCACTAAGATGAAGGACTTGGCAGATAGCCTTGGATCCATTGATGAGGATATTGAAGATCATAGGTTGATAGCACAATTACTTGCACTGTTAAGAGGTGATGAAAGATGGAAGCCTTTTGTACTTTCAACAGAACTCTCATTAAATCATTATGTGCCAGAATTGAATCAATTACTTGGATTGATGCTCACATTTGAGCAAGACTTGAAATCAGATGGAGACAAAGGTCAAAGTTCTGCAATGTACATGAAGAATAAGAAGAAAGGAGATAAAGGCAAAGCAAAGGATGAAGAAGAGTCAACAACTCAAGCAAATTATGCAAGAGGAAGAGGTTTTGGCAGAGGTAAAGGTCGAGGAAATGGAAGAGGTAGAGGTAATCAGAACAATAACAAGAAGACATGTTGGATTTGTGGATTGAGCAATCATCTAGCTTATGATTGTTGGCATAATCAACAAGGATCAAGCCAAAATCAGAACAATAATGGCAGAGGAAGAGGTGGAAGGTTTCAGAATCAATTTCAAAGAGGAAGACAGAATTCAAGAGGAAGTTTTGGTAGAGGTGGTGGAAGAAATTGGAATCAGAACTAATCATACAACACCACATATTACAATTATGCAAATGATACACAGAATGACAACCATACAACATTGATGATGAATTCAATAAGTTCATCAGAGAAGGAGGATCTCAAGGTATTTTATATTGACTCTGGTTGTTCAAATCATTTGTCAGGTAATATAGAATTATTGTCAGAATTGGAAGAAGGCAATTCAAGTCATATAGTACAAACAGGTGATAATACAAAACATAATGTGCATTCAATTGGAAAAGTGAAGTGCAGGAGTGGAGCTGATTTATTAACAAACGTTTTGTATGTTCCAACAATACCAAAGAATCTGATTAGTGTTGGACAAATAGTGGAGAAAGGTTTTCAAGTCAGATTTACAAATGAAGGGGTATTTGTTGAAGATCCAGAGGATGCATACAAACCCATTGTTTGTGGTAAGAAGGAAGGTAGACTTTTTACTCTCAAAGTACAAGGAAATGTTGGTCAAGCCCTAATCACACATGGTGATGAAGTAATTACAGAGTTAGATCTTTGGCATAAGAGATTGGGACATTTCAATGAAAGAGGAATCAAAACTATGGTAGAGAATCAATCTGTATTCGGGCTACCAAATGTGAAGAATCAACATATGATATACAAGTGTGAAGCTTGTCAGATGGGAAAAGCACATAGACTACCATTTCAGAAGAAAGGTTTCAAGCATGATGGTTTACTTGAACTCATACATACAGATGTATGGGGACCAACAAAAGAAGGTTCAATAAATGGATCTAGGTATTATGTTTTGTTTATTGATGATGCTACAAGGTGGATAACCCTTTATGTTCTAAAAGAAAGATCAGAAGTATTTGGAGCTTTCAAACATTTTCATGCTTATGCAGAAAGAGTTACAGGTCAAAAACTCAAGAGGTTAAGGTCTGATGGAGAGGGAGAATATTTCTCCCAAGAGTTTAATGACTATCTTTGGAATGCAGGTATCAAGAGAGAGATAACTTGCAGGTATACACCTCAACATAATGGGGTGGCAGAAAGGAGAAATAGAACATTGGTTGAATTTGCAAGAGCAATGTTAAAGGAAAAGAATTGCCCTAATTATCTTTGGGCTGAGGCTGTAAATACAGCTACATACCTTGTTAATAGGCTACCATGTGGAGCCTTGAATGGTATGACCCCCTATGAAGCTTGGTGGGGTAAGAAACCAACACTTGACCATTGTAAAGTGTTTGGGTCAATTGCCTATGCTTATGTGCCATCACAACTCAGACATAAGCTTGAACCAAAGGCAGAAAAATATGTGTTTATTGGGTATGATGAAAAGCAAATGGGTTATAGGCTATGGAGTCCTTTAACTAAACATTTTATTGTTTCCAGAGATGTGACCTTTGATGAACAGAAGAGTTGGTATGCAGATAAAGATTGTGACCTTGAAACATTTGAAGAAGAGATAAGAAGGAATGCAAAAGGTAAGTCACATATGCAGATAGATGGAGATGAAGAACATATGCAAGCAAGCACTTCAAGAGTTGGATCATACAGAAGGAATGAAGATGGACCAATATTTGATGAAGAAGTACATCCAGATATACATGAAGAGTGTGAACCAAGAAGGTCAACCAGAATGAGGAAGCAACCTACAAGGTATTCTTATGATACTTCTTACTTGACTCAGAAAAATTATGCTTACATGGTTAAGGAAGATGAAGAACCTCAAAGCTATGATGAAGCAAAGGGTAAGAGACAATGGGAAGTAGCAATGAAGGAAGAGTTTGATGCACTTGAAGAAAACAAAACTTGGGAACTTGTTCCAAAACCTAATGGTAAGAAAGTGATTGGAAATAAATGGGTTTACAAAATTAAGAAGCATGCAGATGGAACTATAGCTAGGTACAAAGCCAGATTGGTGGTTAAAGGCTATGCTCAAACTTTTGGCATAGATTATGATGAGACATTCAGTCCTGTGGCAAAGATGTCAACCATAAGGACAATCATTGCCATTGCAGCATCAAAAGGATGGACATTGAGTCAATTGGACATTAAGAATGCATTTTTGAATGGATATATATCAGATGAGGTTTACATGGAGCAACCTCAAGGGTTTGCAGATCATAAGTTTCCAAATTATGTTTGCAGGTTGAGAAGAGCACTTTATGGTTTGAAGCAAGCTCCAAGAGCTTGGAATTATAGACTTGTAAAGTATCTTAATGATCTTGGATATCAAAGTTCAAAGGCAGATGCAAGTTTACTTATCAAAAGAACAGATGAAGGTATGATCTACATTTGTATCTATGTAGATGATATTATAATTACAGGTACCTCAAATGAAGGAATCAAGGAGGTGAAGAAGCTACTTGAGAAGGAATTCAACATAAGTGATCTAGGAAAATTGTCATATTTTCTTGGAATGGAAATCACTTATGCAGAACATGGTATATATGTATCACAAGAAAGGTATCTCTTGAATCTTCTAAAGAAGTTTAACATGGAGAATTGCAGAGAGGCATCAACACCACTAGAGGTCAATCATAAACTTAGTAGATATGATGGTGCATATTTCAAAGACATGAGGAAGTATCAATCTTTAGTGGGAAGTTTAATTTATGCTACACTAACAAGGCCTGATCTTAGTTATGCAGTTGGTGTCCTTTCTCAATTCATGCATTGTCCAAAGGATCCACATTGGATTGCAGGACAAAGAGTTCTTAGATACATCAAAGGGACTTTGAAAGAAGGATTGTATTATCCTTTTACATCAGATATAAGGTTGAGAGCCTATAGTGATTCAGATTGGGCAGGAAGTCAAGATGATAGAAGGTCTACCCATGGCTACATGATATACATTGGAGATAAGCTTGTGAGTTGGTGTTCAAAGAAACAACACACAGTGGCTTTATCATCAACAGAAGCTGAATACAAAGGACTTGTGGAAGCAGCAAAGGAAGTAATATGGATGCAGACATTATTCAAAAGCTTGGGAATTGATCAAGGTATACCCATCATTCATGGAGATAACATGAGCTCACTATATCTTGCAGCAAATCCTGTATTTCATGCAAGGACAAAGCACATAGAAATACAGTATCATTTTCTTAGAGAAAAGGTAATGGAGAAAGAGATTGAAGTGGTGTACACTTCTACAAAAGATCAGATTGCAGATATTATGACAAAAAGCTTGGATGGAGTGAAGACAAGTAGGTTCAAGGAGATGGCAGGAATAAAAGAGAAGAAGACTATGTGAAGAAGTCAAATTATGCTAATTAGTGATTGAGGGGGAGCTGTTGGGGCTTCACTCACTAATTAGGCATGGATATATGAAGACATATGAAGACATATGATGGAGGAAAGAAGAAGTGAAGAAAAGACCTACAGAAAATCAAGCCTAAGTGAAGGGACAATTTCACTATTGTAAATTAGTGCAAAATTAGAGTCTAGTTTTTCAGTTGATCTTCAGAACTTACGAGTTCAAGTCTAGAAGAATGTAAACCATAGGTATATAAGTTAATTTGAGTCAAAGACATGTAGGAGAGAACTCAATTTTGTAATCTGAGTGAGTAGAGAAAAGTCGTGTCTTTTCTGAGAGAGATGTTGAGAAAAAACTTCTGAGTCTGAGAGAGTTTTCCATGGCTATGAGCAAAATTAGGCCAAGACATTTTGTACACATCTTCTCTGATAATCAACACATGTTTGTGTAGAAGGATTGAGTCTAATTCCTCTTGTACATTGAGTTCTAAGTCATTTCATATGACTATGTAAGGTAGTTGACAGTTACGACTTTTCTAGCGCACATTTGTCTGAACTTCTTAAGGTCAGATCTCGAGATATACTGTAAAGTTTTTTGTAAGTGATAGCTCATTTTAAAGCTACTGTCCTCAACTACATTTGGTCAAAAGATATTTAAGAAACGGGACGCATACTCAGAGAAATCAGCTTAACAGTGAAGGTATGTCAAATCGATGAAGTCAATTTCTAGTTTTTTGACATAGTGAAAAGTTTGGTACAAAATCAGAAGATTTTGAAGTTATTACTGGAAAGTTTTGCTTGTTATGTGTTACTGAACATTAGCAAGAACCTTTCTTAGTAAATGATCAGAAGAATTTGCAAAGATCAAGCTAATACAGGTCAGATTGAAGGATTGAAGAAAAGGCGCAGATTTCTGTGAAGTGAAATTTTGATTTTCACTAAGTACAGAGTTGAAGGTTCAAAATTTGAGTTTTGCTAAGCTAATGATGGTTATAGAGGTCTTCTAATACCACATTAGTTTGGTTCTTGTGGCGTTTCACACACCAACATTCTTGAGTAATAGAGCTAATTTCCCACCTTCCATTGTGTCTTGCTTGTCTCTTCGTAGTGTGTGTGTATGTGTGCGTGCATTTCTATGCTTCTCACCTTCACTCTCACTTCATCTCACATTCACGATCTTCATATCACTCCTATCTCTTCCGCGGATTGACAATTAAGGAGGTGAAGCTTCTTAACGTGGTACTTACCATTGTGCTAGAGCAACACCAAATTTGGCACCGTTGCCGGGGATCGAGTCTAGGACAAATGTGTGATGGTAAGAGTATAGCAAGAAGTGGCGTTGGAAGGTAAAAAATTCAGTTTTTGTTGTTATTTTTACTTGGTTTTTGTTGTTTTTCACCTCCCCCACACTCCATCTTCATCACCGCATCATCATCTTCATCTCCAAAAAAATCAGAAAATTCACCATATCCACCCATTCTCCTCATTTCCCCTCATTTGTGCATGCGAGAGAGTGAGAGAGAGCTTTTGTGCTTGTGTGTGCTTTTGCTTTCTTGAGTTTTCTTGCAGGTACAGTACTCCAGTGCATTAGGAAGGCTGCAAAAAGGTAAGAAAATCACCTTCTGTCAGAAATTTCCGAGTGTGTCAGACCATCGCGATGGTCTGCAAACTTCGAAATTTGAGGTAAGCGACTTCATAGACGTGTAGGCGACACCAGCGTCTCTAGGAATCCACACTTGCATTTGCAAAATCATCAGTTTGGTGGACCATCGCGACGGTCTCAGACCATCGTGATTGTGTCACACCATCGCGATAGGCTCACGCCATCGCGACGGCTCGGCCGAACCATCGCGACGGTCTCACGCCATCGCGACGGTTCATTTGGACCATCGCGACGGTTCGTGGACCATCGTGACTGCTCGGCTGACCCCACACCATCGCGATTGGCTCACGCCATCGCGCCGACGGTGCCACGTGGAAAACTAGACCATCGCGACGGCTCGCAGCTCACGCCATCGCGACGACACCCTTACACCATCGCGACAACCCGAAACTTTGGACCATCGCGATTGGCTCACGCCATCGCGCCCAGACCATCGCGATTGGCTCAAGCCATCGCATCTGTGACCATCGCGACGGTTCACTTTGGACCATCGCGATTGTTCACGTTGACCATTGACTGACGCCATCGCGATTGTCTGCCTGATCGAGCCATCGCGATTGTCCACTTTCGAGCCATCACGATTGTCCACTTTCACGCCATCGCGATTGTCCACTTTCACGCCATCGCGATTGTCTGCCTGATCGAGCCATCGCGATTGTCCACTTTCACGCCATCACGATTGTCCACTTTCACGCCATCGCGACGGTTCACCCTCACGCCATCGCGACGGTCCCAGACCATCGCGATTGTCTCACACCATCGCGATTGTGCACCCCCATCGCAAATTTTAGGGTTTCATTTTTTGGCCAATTTTGGGGCTATTTTTGGGAAATTTTTGGGTGATTAGACTCATAGGAGACCCCTTATCTCATATTTGGAGAAACACCTGTTTGTCAGTTTTTACCCCCCAGGGCCTGAACGGTCATACTTTTTCATCCGAAGTCCGTTTTTTGAGCTTAATAGCTCATTAGACAACTCTTGACGAGTACTACGTGACCTCAACTGTTTTTTTCTTAAAGGATACGTCTATTTTTAGATAAGCTATTTTGAGGTTGACCTAGTTTGGGACTAGAAAGCCAGGGGGCAAACATTGAAAAGTTGGGCAAAAGGGAAGGGACTTAAAAGGTGTATATACTCAAGCGCTTGATCATCCAACTGTGAATTGGTCTAATATCGGATTTTTCCAGGTCTAGCAAGGGCAATCGAAGGCAACCAAGGCAAGGCAGTGAAGGGCATAAAGCTTGGGAAGCGGGGCTTCTTGGGCATCAGAGCAACCAGAAAAGCTGACTCGAGGTTGGAAGATTACTCAACCCCCTCAGTCAATTCTTAGCTTAGGATAAACGGTAGTATTGTGGACTAAAGATGATAGGAACGCCTCAAGTTCAAGAGAATTAAATTTATCAAGTCCAAGTCTAAAGATAAAGGTGTGTGACTCGAAAACCTAAAGGAAAGAACATAAGTCTGACGGAACGAGAACTCAAAGTACCACGGAAAGTCGAATTCCTGACGCATACATTAAGACAAGAATCTAAAGAAATTTAAAAAGAATCAAGAAAGTAATAACAAAGAATCTTTGACGATCTAAGAGTGTACTAAGTGTGCAAGGAAGAAAATTAATGAACCTTAGATCGGGCAAACATATAGGTAAGTCAGACCGACGAAGCCTTAGATCATCAGAGGCAAGTGTAAGAACTACTGCACGATCGTGGGCTCAGCAATTGAACACTAGTTACCCCTACGAGAGCTCATATACTAGTGATTCAGAAATGGCATTTAGCACGGAAAGACCAGAAGGAGGGTCGAATGTAGCCTATTTAGAAAAACCAGAAGGACCCTATAGAACACAACTAGAGTTTCTCCGAACCAACCGATTAGGTGCTCGCATCTATGAGGATGGTTTGCGAAGGCAAGTGGTGCAAATGCACAACCCCGATCAACCCATTGGATTGGAACGTCCAGTGGTGAAATTCGAGAGAGACGCGTACATAGACAAAGAAGGAACAATGTACATCTTAAGTACGCAGCCAAACAATACGAATGAGTTTGGCGTGATTCAACCAGAGACGGAAACAAAATCTCAAGGAAAAGAACCATTAGAAGAGCCTAGAACACCTAGAGGGAAATCTGTACTGACATGAGTACTAATCCCGGATTGGATCCCTTAGGACAACAGAAGCATAGAGTTGTTTGTAAATAAAGAAACTGATGAAGCCTTTTGGAGATACAAGACCGAACTACTTAGTGAGGTAGGTATCATCACTATATACGAGTTCAAGGACCCGGATACACCTGGAAAGGTTGTATATCTGGATGAGACTTCAGAAAGAGTCTTTGTGGTGCCTGACCGCGCTAAAAACACATACACATGGAGAGGTGAATTGGTATTCCCTCCATCTAGAACGAACATGAATACAAGTCAACAAGGGGCAGGAACATCCTCAGCCCATGGAAATCAAAGAGAGGGAAATAAAGAGAGACCGGAAGTAAGCTTTAATCACCCCATAGGGAGAGATAGAACAACCACGAACACTAATAGAGCGGATAGACAAAGAGATCATGGAGTACTAGGTGGTAGAGATGATTTTCCTCTACCTAGACCACACGAACACACAAGAATATTGAGACCCACTCAGTTAGTGAAATCCATGAAGAATTACTTTGATGGGACAGGAGATCCCTATGACCACATCGCAGAATTCAAGCAAGTACTAAGAGCCGAACAAGTTGAAGACATGTTCACGCAATACAATGCATTTGGACTAACGTTAAAGAATACCGCTTTAACTTGGTTCCAACCTCTGCAACAAAGGCAATTTAGAGACATCCATCACTTTTTAGAGTCATTCATCACCGAATTCTCTAAAAGTGGGATTAGACATGACACGTCTTCGTTGATTCATAGCTTTAAACAGACCCCTCAGGAAACAGTAAGACTGGTAGGACGTAGGTTTAGACAATATGTTGAACGATGTCCAATGCAAGAGCTACCCTCACAAGCTAAGCAAGTGTCATTGTTTTTAGATGGCTTGTTGAGCTCTAAACTACGCTCCTACGTGTACCTAAAAGAACCCAGAACGCTAGAGCAATGTGTAAGAATTTGTATAGACATTGAGGACAACTTAGGAGACGAGTTGGAACTCTCAAAGGTCTATAAGGATTCAGACTGTTCATCTCTAGCATCCACAAAATTGTCTAGCTCAATAGAAGACCTAGCAGAAAAAGTGGCTCAGAAACTAGGAGTTTCTAGTAAACCTAGGGTGCTAATGAACAAGCGTTGTTACACCTGTGGTGGTGATCATACGGCAAATGTGTGTCCCAATGCAACACAACCTCAAGCCAACCCTAGTGGCCAATACTGTACAATTGAGAGAAGATACACGAATCATACGGCTCAGGACTGCCCGTACAACAAACAAACCGTGAGACAGAACTACCCGCAAGCATACCCGCAGCCAGGTAGGTATCAAGGCCAATACAATGCTCAGCCTTATTACTATAGGCCTCCTCAGAACTACCCATACCAGGCTCAACAGAGACCTCAACCTGTCTTAGGTCAGCAGCCACCCCCACCAGCGAATGTCATCTCAGTCAAATACGCTGTTGCAGAAGAGAACCTAAGTAGGGCCTTAGTGCCTTCTTCACCTTTGATCACAGAGAATGACCCGAATTCGAACAGTTTTGACTCTACGCATGTAGATAGTCCACCCGCATATTACACAGAGTCACCAGAACACGTAGAAACCTATCATTATGATAGTCCACCAGTGGAACCTAGTTGGGAGCCAGACTATGCTAATGTGATGTACACCAACCCAAATCCACGGCCCCAATTGAGACAACAAAGACCACAGGGCCCTAGAGGACCATGCTTTAGGTGCCAAGGAGACCATTTCATAAAGGATTGTCCACATCCCCCGATAGCAGGACAATCACAGTACTATAACATCCAAGGCTTTTGTGCTGATTGTGGCAAAGAGCACATAATCAAAGATTGTCCTAAGAACCCTGTTAATGCTACAAATGTGACACCGATCAACGTGATAGGTATTGTGAATAACGCAGATGGATCCAACCCTACATACGTGCCTATCCAAGCTATAACAAGAGCCCAGGCGCTCTTACAGAACCAAAAGCTTAATCAAGAGAAAGTAGCCGGAACCAGTGAAGTTGCAGAATCTAGCAGTAAAAAGACAAAATCGTGGAAAGATTCTAGAGAAAGAATTAAGAGAAAGTGGAGTAAAAAGATAACTGAGTTGGAAGGAAGTTTGAAGGAATCTAGAGCCAAAATCCTAGAATTCACTTCACAGGAATTGAATCAAGAGAATCCAGCTCAGAAATCAGGATCAGTTTTAGCGAAACCCATACCAGAAAATCTAGACATGATGTTTCGTGCATATCAGGCTAGATTAAAAGAGGGACCTCAGGTAGCTGAAATGAGCAAAAACTACCCTCGAGCTGATCTAGAAATTGAGAGAACTAAACTTTGCATGAAGATGGTAGAACGAGCACAAGCTTTGTTCGAAGCCTCTAGATATCTTAATTGGAATAACATGGCAAAACCGGAATTACATTTTCAAGGACTAATGGAGAGGCTAGAATACTTGATAGAGAGCAAAGAGAAAAAGGATCAGCCTAGGAACCCTATTGTCCCAGAGACATAGGAAAGGAATGCACCATCCCTGTCTCAAGTACCCAACTCAGAAAGTCAAGACAACCTGTCTTCCATACATAGGTACTCACATGAATTTTTGAGAGAGATCCAAGAAGAGAAATGGAGAAAGGAACAAGGAACCCATCCTCCTATTCAAGAAATAGATGACTTGCAGGAACAATTTCCCCAAGACATTCCCTCTATTTACGATGGTGTAGAGGAAGAACAACTGAGTGAAAACACAAGATTTGGATCTAATTCTTTACAAGAATTACCTCAGTTCACAGGACCTTGGGAAGCAAAGTCTATTAGTATGAGAGCACCCACGATCATAGTGAGGAATGAAGAATCAGTAATCCCTAGAAACACGGAAGTGATCAAGAATACTAAAGTACAATGTAATCTCACTCTAGAGGAGTTATTGAAGGTAAAAACAGAATTGTGGAAACATGTAGCAAATCAATTCCCTGAGCTTGCTACTACTCCCTCACAAATAGGATCACAAAATAAGGTACCAGAGATACCCGTAGAAAAGATTGGAGATGTAAGCGAAGGAGAGGAAGGTAACACTTATCTTCCGATAACCCATCAGGGCTACACCACGAAAGCCATCTTAGATTCAGGAGCCGGAGTAGCCATTGCTACCACCGCTTTATGGAAACGTTGGGGTAAGCCAGCACTAAGACCTACCAGGATGAAGCTACAAATGGCTGATGGACACATAGAAAAACCATTAGGCTTACTAGAAGGCATATCCCTCACCACTTGTGGTGTAGAATTTGAGCATACTTTCGCCATTTGTGACTTTGCAAAAAATCATGCTTATGAGATGATATTGGGACGACCATTCATGCGTGAGTTGCAAATTGTACAAGGTTGGGGAACTAATTATTTGTACTTGCAACATTTAGGAGTGACTACCAAAGTCAATCTTAAAGACTATTCACATCGAGATGTACCCCCATTACAATGGAATACCATCCATAAGACACCAGTAGAGACGGAATCTGTGCACTCATTAGAATCAGATCCTTCTTGGTTGCATGAGGATACTCACTTATGGATGTGTAAAGTAGCCAAACAAGAGGAAGAAAGGTTAGAAGCCAGGACCTTAGGTGCAGAACAACATCCAAGAACCCTTCAAGACCTAGCTTATGCACCTGTAGTATTCCCAGACGAAGAGTTTGAACCCCATGGTTGGGCAGAAATCCTAGCAACCATGGACGTAGCCATCAATGAAGAACAATGGACACCCCACTGTGACGAGGATGGCTATGATATCTCAGTTTTCACGATAGAGCCAATCATGGGCGATGCAATTTTAGAAGAGTGTGAACCTAACACTGATGCATTTGAGGATGCAAGCGATTTTGATTTAGAATCAATTATCATGGACCCACCCTTTGCATCAGAGGAAGAATATTTTTTCGAGGTAGAGACTCACACTCAGAGACACGAGGAAATTACGAATGAGGTGAGGTTAGTCACTCAAGTGACTACTAAGAGTGAAGGCAAGAAAAGAAAGAAGAAAGAAACCACGACAGAAAAAGAAGAATCTTTATTTGAAGTACCCAAGAATTTCAAGAAATATGAAATCGAAGATAGAAGAATCATGGTACGAATGCCTAATAGAAAGGCGAATGACGGACAAGTATATGATAACCGAGAGAAAACCAAGAAAATAATAGTTGTCATAGAAGGAGAAGAAGAGAAATGTACATACATAGGGCATGATTTGACGAAGGAAGAAGAAGAAGAATTGGTTGCCCTATTGCGTGAATATAGAGATGTTTTTGCTTGGAGTTACAAAGATTTGAAAGGAGTAGATCCAGATATATGTTCTCATAGAATCCCTACGACTCCAGATGCAAAACCGACAAAACAGAAACCTTACACGTACAATGATAACTACGCTGCAAAGATTAAAGAGGAGATAGATCGCTTGATAGAAGCAGGATTCATTTATGAAATTGAGCATACCGAATGGGTATCCCCCATTGTGGTTGTGCCCAAGAAGAATGGAAAATTGCGTGTGTGTATTAACCTTAAAAAAGTTAATGCCGCCACGATTAGAGATAGTTATCCTCTTCCTATCACGGAACATCTATTGGAAAGAGTTGCGGGCAAGGAAGTTTACAGCTTTCTTGATGGATTTTTAGGCTATAATCAAGTAGCCATTGCTCCAGAAGACCAACACAAGACGGCATTTGCCACTGAATGGGGCATATTTGCATTTCGTGTGATGCCATTCGGCTTAACAAATGCACCCGCCACTTTCCAGCGACTCATGTGTCATGTTTTCAAGGAATTCTTACGCAAGAGTTTGGAAGTTTATGTCGATGACTTATGTGCTCATTCAAATGTAAGACAGACGCATATCCCAGAGTTAAGGCAAATATCTGACAAATGTCGAGAATATCAGGTTTGTTTGAACCCAGAAAAGTGCGTTTTCATGGTCAGACAAGGCAAAATTCTAGGACACATTGTGTCAAAAAATGGAATCTCTACGGATGAGGAAAAAGTGAAGGTAATTGCAGAATTACCTAGACCAACTAATGTGAAAGAGGTACAAGCATTTATGGGCCATTGCGGATATTATAGGAGATTCATACACATGTATGCAATCATAGCCAAGCCTCTATACTCTCTTTTAACCAACTTTGAATGGACAGATGAATGTGAAAATTCATTCAATGAACTCAAACGATGCTTGTGCTCAGCACCTATATTGACTACACCAGATTGGAGTAAGCCATTCCATGTACATGTGGATGCATCCAATTACGCCATAGGATGCGTGTTAGCACAACCCACGAATGAAGGTAACATAGATCTCCCCATAGCTTACGCTAGTAGACAATTGAACGCAGCAGAAAGAAATTACACCACGACGGAACGAGAAGGATTAGGGATGATCTACGCAGTAAAGAAGTTTAGGCACTACTTGTTGGCCAACAAATTCAAGTTCTTTACGGATCATCAAGCCCTATTGTACTTAGTCAACAAACCATGTAACACCGGACGATTGATACGTTGGTTTCTATTACTCATGGAGTATGATTTTGAAGTAGTAGTCAGGAAAGGAAAGGCACATCTTAGAGCTGACCACCTTTCAAGATTAACCTCAAGAGAAGCTCCTCAAGGAGTAGCGGAGATCTACCAGATGCATACTTGTTTAATCTTGAGATAGCACCAGAATGGGCTAAGCCTTTAGTCCCCATTCTCACATATGGACCCAAGAATCCTAGGATAAAGATCAAAGAGGGAGAGATTACCAAGTCTCAGAGATACCAAATAATGGCAGGAAGCATATATAAACAGGATAATCAAAAGATTCTTGCTTGTTGTGTAGATGAATCAGAACATGCAAATTGGTTGCAATTAGCACACATAGGTGCCTTAAAGCAACATCATTCAAAACATTGAACATTACAGACTCTGCATAGATTAGGAGTATATTGGCCTTCGATGGAAGCAGATGTCTACAGGTTGTGTAAGGAATGCAATGTTTGTTGTGAAAGACCACCAGTAGAGCATGCTACATTGTATCATGTGTCTCTCACACCAGACTGGAGTGAACAATTAGTGACATACTTGAGGACGAAGACATTCCCTCAAGGAATGACTTTAGCACGACAATGCAGTCTAGAGCAGGAAGCTCACGATTATTCACTTATTGGCGATAACCTATACAAAAGAGGACGAGATGGATATCTAAGACAATGTGTTCATGAGAGCGATTATCTGAGCATACTAGAGACTGCACACCAAGGTGTTGCAGGAGGTCATTTTGGACCCGATAGGATAATCAAAGCCATCCTTTTTGCAGGATTATGGTGGCCCACTCTTCACATGGATGCTCATACCTATGTAAAGAGATGTGATGTGTGCCAAAGAACTCAGTTTCCTACTCGCAGAGATGAAATGCCATTGAAACCCATGATGGGCGGACGTGCATTTTCTAAGTGGGGTATAGACTTTGTAGGACCGATTAACCCCCCTGCAAAAGGTACACATGCGGAATACATTATTGTTGCCACAGATTATCTTACGAAATGGGTAGAGGCAAAAGCCACGAAAAAGAATGATGCACACACAACTGCGAAATTCTTATTTGAGAATGTCTTTACAAGATATGGATGGCCTATAGAGTTAGTGAGCGATCGAGGCACTCACTTTCTAAACCAAGTCATTGAATATTTGTTACAGGATTTTATGGTGATTCACAAGAAATCTGCACCATATCATCCTCAGGCCAATGGTCAGGCTGAAAGCACTAATAAGATCCTTTGTAACGTACTGACGAAACTCGTGAACAACAAACGTTCAGATTGGGACAAACAGTTACACCACGCTGTTTGGGCATATCGAGTGGCCTACAAGACCGTACTCAATGCAACTCCCTTTCAGATGGTTTTTGGTCAGAATGCAGTGCTTCCTTTGGACTTCTTGATACCGACCCTTAAGGTTGCACAAGAACATCAGTGGACCGGCCATGAATTATCAGCGAGAATAATGGACTTGGAACGATTAGGAGAAACCAGGCTCAAGGCAGTAGCAGGAATATATGCAGCGAAGAAGCGATAGAAAGCATATTTTGATGCACATGTGAAAGATAAAGGCCTAAAAGAAGGAGATTTAGTTCTAGTATATACGCTAAAGCAACACGCACGTAAGTTAGAAAAGCGAGGTTATGGACCTATGATCATTAACAGACTCTCAACAAGTGGAGCAGTACAATTAGCCACTTTAGAAGGAGATATAATGCCTAATTATATTAGTGGCTGTAGAGTCAAGCTATATCAGGAACCTCTTACTGAGGATATGCTTAGACGACTCACGTTGGCAAAGAAGCGTAAGGAGGAAGAAAATAGAATACGAGCGGAAGCTCAGGCAGAAGCAATAGAACGCATTAAACGCATGAAGTTAAGAAGACAAGGACTAGGGAGAGAACATTATAACCATCTGGAAACTACACCCAGATATCCCATGGCCATGTGTCAAGTAAAGTCAACCACTCATCCTAGTATAGTGGACAAGAGACCATTCATTACAGTCAGGTTAGAGCACGGCAACCCTTGCCAAGAGCTCAGGGCTTTAATTGACTCAGGTGCTTCGACTAGTGCGATTAGATGGTCCCACTATAAGGATTCAGGAATAGAAATGCGGCCAATTAAGGCATACCTCATAGGGCTAGGAGGCATGGAAACCCCTTGCATGGGTGAGGTGGACCTTCCTATCCTCATTAAGGATGTGACCATGACAGCGAAGCTACTAGTGTGCCATGATGACGACCTGATAGAACCCCTAATCTTTGGCCAAGATTGGCTATACGATCACTCAGTGGATCTAAATCTTAGACAAGGCTATATACAGATTGGAACCTTAGAACAGAAGCGAGTGATACCGCTTGACTTCCTTAATTGCATTCCGATTGAGGTTTGTAACCCTAGACCCTATGAAACGCATGCGACGGAAGACCGGAAGATCTTGGGTCAGACCAGTCACGTTAGGTCTACACCAACCCACTCGGGCTTGGCTAGGGACAATTGTCAATCAGAAGGATGACAGGAGATCTTCCCTGGGGCTTCCTGCAAACTAGAAGGGGCAGCTACCCAACCGCTAGGGCAGATGGACACAAACAGCGGTCAGGTGGATTGCATCAGCGGCCAAATGAGCACAACACCTTGCGGTGCTCATCCTTCCAAACTTGCTGCGGACTGGCCTAGATTAAAGATAAATAACGAATCACTTCCTAATGGGCAGGTCACGCAAGTGTTGGATCTCCCTTCTTTTCCAAAGCAGAGCGTCCATTGGACCTCTCAAACCCAACCACGAAGGAGTCAACCACAACAGAGGGACCGAGACCGACGACACCACCAGACAAGGCAAGGAAAGCAGCAGTATCAGCATCACAGAACAAGTGGCACGAGACAAATATGGGTGCCAAAAGGACAGCAACCACAGGCTATTGGCAACACTGCAGACGAGAACAGGACAAAGTTTCAAAAGAAGCAGTGTCAGTATCCAAAGTCCCCTTGATCTTCTTCTACAAGTACCAATACTCGACAGATTTGGATCACCAAGAAGTATCTTATCAATCCACCCACACCCATGCAGATTTGGGTACCCAAACAATGTATTATAGCCCAACCCTCAAGCCATGTAATATATACCCCTCAGAAACCTTTTCATCCTTCAATACCACCAAACCCGATACCACTTTTTGTCCCTCAGCAAAAACATACCACCCACTCCAAGACTCTTAGGAAATGGATACCGAAACGTATCCAGACGTCTTCTTATACCCCAGTATCTAACAATTCTCCCACCCCGTTTAAACTCCACCCCTGTAATAATTCACCCTCAACCAAACCTTGTATAAATTCATACACCCAAACCCCACATCATGCATAATAAAAGCTCATCAAGAATTGTAGGCATAATCTGAACCATGTAGGTGTCTAGAGACCTGCATTAGCTCTGCAAAAAGATCATTGCATCAATCACTTCACGACAACTTGGCTACACGGGTTACACATCGGTTATGGAAAAGGATTGCGGTCTCACCTTAATGGGATCATAATTAATTTCCATACTAATGTGTTAATCTTTTGTAGCAGATCTTTTCCATTAGCTCATCAGTCATCATGCAAACTGAAGCAGGACCATCAGAAGCTGGCCCTAGTGCACCGATGGCCACTATTGAAGAATTACTCGCAGAATCTTATCCTACGATGCAACCACCAGAGTTTCAAGGTTTTCCAGGACCCATGCCCATCGATGATCCTCCTAGAGGATATACTGAGAAGATTCATCGTAATTCTCATTGGTTTCAAGGCCTAGCAGGACCATTAGCAGACGCTGATTTCATATTTGAGGCCAATTTGGCATTTGATCTTCGCACATGGGCCAAGTACCAGTTCTTGTCAAGAGAATTTGAAGGACTACAGAATACACAAGATCTAACGCACGTTTGGGCACGAGCAGGATTTACAGAGTATTTTAGCGACCCTCTGCCTAAGCCCGATTTTTACAGATGTTTTTACTTGGTAACCACCTTAACGGCTTCAGAGAACAAGGATCTACCCGGCACATTCATGTTACCATCCTTGGTAAATGATCCTCCATTCAGAAGATTTTATTTGTCTAAAGATTTAATTCGCGCAGCTCTGAAAATACATGGAACACACACTCCGACGGAGAGAGAACGGCTAGTCCCAGAGCAGATGAAACGTGGTGACGTAACTAAGTGGGAGGATATTTCAGCCATAACCCCTGAGCTTTCCAAGCCATTACGGATATGCATGCAGCGCTTTGCTTTCCCAGCTCAGGATCATTTTACCATGCCCCACAAAAGAATCTGGTTTGGTTTATACTTAGCATGTACTGGACCTCAAACGGTTGATCTAGCTAGCTGGATAATTGATCAGCTCTATTTGGCACAACATAGGTGGGAGCGAAAGAAGGTAATCAATGGGTGCTGCGCCCTCACCAGGATCATATATATGTGCTTGGCGTATGACTTACCAATTGAGCGTCCCATGACCAGTGAGGAACTGAAAGCATTCAAAGGGACCACTAGGAAGGCTAGGAAGTCTAGCAAAGGCAGAGCCAGCAAGCGGATGAGAGGCACTATCCCGTGCCTACAAGTCCCAGAATCACCCTCGCCACAACCATCTCCAGAGCAGTCACCAACAGCAGCCACTCCCATGGTACCACCAATTCGTATACGGTTATCAAGACCAGTTACGCCGGAGGGCACCACCAGTACTGTTGCACCCCAAGCAGCCACAACCACAGAACCTATCACCACAGCAGCTGAACTTCCCACCACTATTGGTGCGGAAGCTTTCTCTTTTCCAATACCCCATTTAGAAGCAGGACAAGCAGAGCCACTGGACCAAACTTTTGATTTTGAGATGCCTGATGCATTCTCCAATGAGTTCCAGTTTTCAAAAGAACAATTGTTTTCTCAAGAATTTGAAAGGCCTAGCTACCCCACCACACCCAGGGATCAGCCACAAGGACAGATTGTGTCCAGCTCTGATGACGAAAGAACAGCAACCGATGACGACGAAGGAGACGACGAAGCTAGCCAGGGAACTCAGGAATCCCAAGAGCATGAAGAGACAGATGGCCAAGGACAACAAACAGACACACATGGTGATACAAGTACCCATGAAGATGAAACTTACGAAGCAGCCGCTTACACACTGGCTATTAAGAAGCTGTATAAAACTATGGAAAAGGTTTGGGCACACAAAAAGCTGACAGAGGAAGAGAGTCAAACAATAATAGAACAAGAACTTGTCACAGGCGGATTCAAAGACGCATACATCAAAGGATTCCGCGAGTTAGTCAAATCAGTAGGCTCCAACGAAGCCCTCAGGTACTTGCAACGAAAGCCACTACCACAGTTTGACCCCCGCCGAGTACGACTACTTTCAAAGCCCGGCGAATACATTCGTGTACCAACAGGAGCACAGTCTTCAGAACAAGCCAGGGAGGCACGCCTCGTCCCCGAAAGTTCGTTGGCAGTAGAAACCATCCTTGTAGATTCCCCACCCCGCGCTACAACTATACATACCTCAGTAGTCACTGACGTACCGACCACCCCAACCGCTCCTCCATCACCGCCCATCCCTCCAGCCTCCCCTATTCACACTCCTTCCCCCCGACTATCATCTTCTATCGCTGGCGGCGTTGCAGAAATTGTCTTTACGACCACTCATCCCACAATTCCTGCACCCATTAGCCCTAGTCTACCCCCTCCCACACCCACCTTTCTATCCAACCCATTCCTTCATCAATCTTTTCCATCTTTCCCCACAACTCCAAGACCCCTTTTCCCATTCCCACCGCCATTAACCTTCTCCCCCGTCTCACCTCCCCGACCCACTGTAACCCCTCTTTCCCCTTTCCACCAAGCTTGCAACAAAATGAAGATTACGACCACCACATGCTAGAGAGATGACTCTCCTCCCAACCAAATGCCTCTATATATAGCTCTCTCCAGGGGACTGCCTTCTTGGGCAGGTGGATACTAACCATCCAAGTGTCAGCCATGTAACTACATGTGCGCCAAGTGTCCCAGTTAACTCGAGTTAACTCAAGTGGATGCTTCTAGAAGGCTCTAGAGCTCTTTGGGCAAAACACTCTCCCCATGTACCCCATGGGGGTTGAACCCAAGACCTCCTCCTTCACATCCTTGAGACTTAACCACTAAGCTAAGTGGATCACTTGTTCACAAGAGCACAAGACCTCCTAGTAAGTCTAAAACTCGAGATCTTTGGTCATACACACGGATGACCAAACGGTGTCCGATTTCAGATCTGCCTGAACCGGCCAGACCCTTGGATCATAGACTTACTTTATTACATTCTTCCCCCCTTGGAAAATATTTTCGTCCTCGAAAATAGAGCTATATACATACTGTAGGCAACCCCCGAGCCTCATGTTCTAAAACTGGAAGAACATGGTCATGTTCTAGAACTGGAAGAACATGTCTCATCTCTGTGGTGGCATCCCTGCCCAAATGATTCAAAACACTATCAGGGTTTGCACTTTGATGAACGGGACAAAGTACAAACTAGTGAAGAATAATAAGGGTGGATCTAATGACATCCCTGGCTAATTCACAGTTTCTGGATGTGCGATCTAGGCACAAACATGTGAACTAGGTGGATTCAAATTACTAGTCCATTTCTAGGCATAACTGGTGCATGGGCTTAGTAATGAAGGTGGGATTCTTATCCCTCGCAAGACTTTTGAGAATTCTTGATTCACTTGAATTTGTTTTGGAGAACTTGAAGTGTGGTTGTCCCATACATCTAACTTTAGATGTCTGTTCAATGGTTTACTTTTATCTAACAGTTACTTGATTTTTTTCACCCGACTAGAGGACTACTCTGTCCCAATGAGTTGAAAAAATCCTATGTAAACTGTAGGAGAAAGTTTACCATTCCGGTGGAATCAACCATACTAACTTCACCAATTCAAATTCAAAATGAAAATTGTCCAACTTAGGACACTTTTCTCAAAGACTTTTAACTGAAAGTTCTTGGGAATTGTCAATGAAATGAGCAATTCCTAACTTCTTTATTCTAGAGTATACTGGACTCTAGGAAATTATTTATGCTATAACTTGAAGCAAAATCAAATGAATAAGTCTACTTAGACTTATCATCTTTTGAAGATTGAAAAGGTTCTTGTACATAACATCTATCTAGGATGTTCAAGTTAGTTATCTAATTCTAACCGGCTATCCCTGGTCTTTTGCAAAAGGAATCAGATACCATATCTGAGTCAATTCCAAAAGATTTGGAAAGCGGAAAGAGATAACTAAGACTTTGTACAACCAATTCAAACTTCGCACATACATAAACTTGCTATGAGTCAAAAACTAGATGACTCAGGACTTCAACTTTTCAAAGATCTATTTCAACAAGATATTGAAGCATTGTTTTAATCTTTAAGAGAAATAAGCTAGTTTCTCAAAAAGATACAAAGAAAATCAAAAACATCATCCAACCACAAGATACTAGTGTGGTAACCAACATCAGTGTGTCGACCCACTGAGGTTCTGTCGATGAGTTTCGTATTCAAATAATGCTTCACTTGAGACTAAGTTCAGGTCACATTCAGTCTTTTTGACTCCTAATCGTGAATGCAATTCTTGTGCATTTCTTTGAGTCGAAAGAGTGAATTTATCAAGTTACACTAGGAACTTGATGCTTGACTTAGTCAATTAAATCTTTAGTTGAAAAGATCAACTCAAAATCAAAGTCCAACTTCTTTCAGAAATTTATCAAATATTTCTGATCAATAACACTTAAGCTTGAAGTGTTCTTAGAAGATCTTGGAAGTTACTTACTTCATATCTTCAGTTTCCTTGATCTTGAAGTTACCTAGAAGTATCGTAAGATACTACTTTCATTTTTTACGAATTAAACTTTTCTTGAAGACTTAATTCCCTTGAGGATGAAACCTAACTTCAAAATCCAAACTAGGACTAAAAGATAATCATCATCCCACGGTCCGATGTCCCATTCCATCTTTCCTACATCAATCTGAGTATAAAATCTGGTGTCCCATACCACCCTATTTTATATTCACATTAATGTGTGGGTGATTCTTATCCTAAAGTCTAAACATCTCTTGATAGAGTACCTTATTTCTTCAATTCTTTTACAAGAATTGGAAGTTTGAGGCATTACCTCTAACTAGATTTTCCTAGGTTTTGATTCCTTCGCATGATCACCTCAGAATCATGTGCTTTGCCTTGGAAACTTGAAAACCTCTTTGACAGAATATCAATCAGAATTCCAAGTTCTTGAATTTTCTCGAATGACCAAGTTTGTAGCGACAAGAGCTTTTGACTTCTTGTCTTTAGATTCCTTTCTTTACTGTTGCTTTAGGTACCTTCCCCGGCGACTTTATTTAGGAATCTCTTTACTGCTTAAGTCTTAAGCATCCGCTCATGCTTTCTGGATTTGTACCAAAATCCCTTTAAGGATAGGTAAACACTTATGTTTTACCTTCCACAGACTTAATTACCATTTTCACGGTTGCAGACTACATTCTTGGAATTTCTTTACTCTGTTCAGACTTGGAACAACTTACTCTTTTTCACAGTTTTCCATCGAATAAATGGAACTAGAGTGAATAATTCCCAAAAGGAATTTTATTGCCAATACTTGGGCAATCTACAAAGTAGTTCTAATCGCACATTACTTGGACAATCATGGCCAAGATTGATCAAGTCTGGTTGATCTTGCGATAAAAAGACTTAGTCTTTATCTTTAAGATCTCTTAAACTATCTTAAGCTTCTTTGCTTACCTGCAGGATTTTAGAGATCTTTCCCTTTACACAAGTCCAAGCATACACTTATGCCTCTCAGATTCCAAAGCTAAGAATCTTTGATATACCGTTAGGTTATATTACTTATTTGGACTTAAATACCAAAACTGGTGGTTAGGGATTTACTGGGAACTACTTACTCTATAACTTTTCTTGAAAGATGCTAGTCTCACGTCTGGGGAGATTTTTCTTTCAAGAACTTTTTGATTCCTATCAAGTAATACTAGGCTATAATTTGAAGCAAATGATTCATCTTGGAATTTTTTGCTTTCCAGTCTAATGATTCATCTTGGAATCATTTGTAAAAAGAACATTTGAAAGAACTTCTTTCAAATAATATCCAAAAAATTTACTGATTCAATTGTATTCATTTCTTGAGTATCAAACTAGAGACGAAATATCACATTTGCCAGTATGAAAGTTTAAGTTGAACTTTCATTTATGTGATATCGACTTCTATTCTTGAGTTTGATACAAGACTCATTATTATTGGTCAATCTTCAGATGTTACTAGAGTTTTTTTAAACATATTTCACTAATCAAATTTATGTTTAAAGTCCAAGCATCTATTGATTGATCCAATAGTAATGCAACTATGAATACTTTGAACTTTATAACTTGTTTAGGAGAAGTTCATGGATTCAAGATCCATTTCTTGGAACTTTCTACTCCTAAATAAAAAGTTCACACTTGCTTCAAGTCTTTAGGAACTTATATTATTTCCTAAAGATTGCTTACCAGAGATGCAACTATGGAACCTAACATCCTTTTATTGACGTCAAGGATCCATTGATGTTGAGGTTTAACCTTTGATTTCCATCACCCCTTGGGATGAAATCAAATGAAAATTTATAAAAGATTGGTACCTTTATATCTTGGCAAAACATTTATATCCTAAAGAGGTTTTGCCTGCATCATTCCTTGGACCTATCATCTAATATGAATTTATATGTATTTTGGGAAGAGTTCATGAATCAATTAAGATCCTCTACTTGGAACATCTTCCTTCCCAACGCTAAATTCATCTTGAACATAGTAGGAGAATGATCTCACATGAAATAGAAGGCTTGACTATTTCATATCTCTATTCCAAAAAGTTACTTACCGAGGTTTCATCATGAGATACAAATCTTGAAACCACAAGAAACTTCTTTAAAACTTTCGAAATCTTCTAAATAGAAGAGTGCTCATGGAACTTTGGAAATATAGTTGATGCTCTCATCCAACCTTGGGATGCTTGAGAAGTTATAAAATATATAACTAATCAACTAAAGCTTTATCCGCATGACTTTCTAAGTACATCCAGGACTTAGAGTCATCATACATCACAAAAGAGTTTGCAAGTAATTAAATTTTCTTGGTTATCAAGAAAATTTATTACTTAACTTTCTCCTAGTGCTTACTTATACCTAGCAAGACATCTATCATACTTAATTATCATTAAGTATTTATGTTTGATAGTAGAGTATCGACTTGGGAAGAAATTGACTAATTACTTGAGTTGCAAACTAGAACTAGTATGTCTTTGCAACTAACTAGTCCTTGGTCTTCCCTAATGTCAAACTGCGAGCTTTACAAAGTAAGCTAAATACTAAGAGAGTACATTTTCATATCTACTTGCAAACAGCATTCCATTCTTCCATGCAAATGCATGTATCTACATGCAAAAGCATATGTTCACATGCGTATGCATGCATGTTCTTTGCATGCTCAAAAAATAATACAATAATCATGCATGAACTTGATGCACGATTTTTTCCTTGTACTAAGAATGTATATCATGCAATCCTGATGCATGTATATCCTTTCCTTTGTCTAAATGCACTATGATATAAAAATACCCTTAAGGTGCAATAGAAAACTTACTCAATGGAAAGGAAATCTGTATTTAAACTACCAAAATACATTCTTTGATGCACAAGGATCTTTTTGAAATCAAGTCTTTCCTTAATGCAAACTAATGCTTGGAATGAGAAATGGATTAATTCATTATTCTAATCTAGACTTAATCAATTGAAATCTTGGCTATTTCAATGTGCATCTAGGATTAAGTGTAGAATAATGAAAACAAAATAAATCAAGCATTAAGGCCAAGCAAAAACTGGAAAATACTTAGCTCCATATAGAGCTACGTCCTTCCCTTGATCCTTTGGAAGAGTGATTCATCCTCTTGATCCTTGCCAGGAGCTATTCACCATTCTTGAAGCTTCCTCATCAAGAAATAGTTCTTGATGATTTGGTCCGTCAAGGTCGACGAAGTTAGGCCTCCGGATCTTCACTCCATAGCTCCACTTCCTTCACACTTTGCTCAAAAACTTTAACTTTATTTATTGCTTGCTTCTTTGGCTAAGGAAGAGTCCTAAGACTCAATAGAGCTCAGGTTCCGGGCTACAACAGTTGGTTTTTTGTTGTAAGAAGTTATGGATTTTTCCCTCCTAGAGGTCACCGATTCAAGTCTCGTGCCTCAAAGCACTTCTACTGCACCACCCTCAGAACAGAGTCTTTGTCTTCTTCAATTACAACACAGCAATCGATTTGGCCTCGTGGATAAGAGGAGAGCCTCCTCTTTGGGAGGTAATGGGATCGAATCCCTGCGTCGACCTTCTGAATTATCATTCTTTTGCTCCTCTACAACTCCTTCGATAGCACCAAACTCAAAATTAGAGCTGCTTCCGTGGACAGAAAAGTCCTGAACGCCGCTGACCTTTGTGGACAGATGACAAGTCTCCTATGTGGGAGGTTCAGGGGTCAAATCCTGAACGGCGTTGCTGTATTGTTTCTTTTAGCTCCTGGCTGAGATCTTCTTCAGCGCGCACTACGGAGAATACGGTCTGCTGCGGTAAACCTTCACGTGAACGCCTACAGCTTCATGGATAGGCCGAAGATCTGCGATTGAGAGGTTCTGAGTTCAAGTCCGCTGCGGTTGATGGCTCTTCTTTTAGCTCCTGACTGAGACCTTCTGCAGCGCCCGATTGAGAGTATAAGATTCTCTAATAGCTTATTGAGAATAATATGTCACGAACGGCGCTCGGTCGTCTTGGATAGAGGAATACTCTCACGATCTATGGACCAAGGTTCGAATCCTGTGGCCTACAGAAGATATGTTTTGCCTTCTTTTAGTCCTCTTCACCGCTGTTTTATGACAGCATAGAGCGCCGCCGAGCATATGTCGTCAACGCCCGTGGGCTCTTTGGTTAGGCGAATGTCCTCTGAACGAGGTGACGAGGGTTCGAATCCCCCTGTTCACAGCAGAGATAATCTTTTGGTACTCTCTTAACTTATAAACTAAACCATGAGGATGATAGCGGCGCGCATCTCTAGACAGCCGGGAGGAGAATTCGGAACAGAAATGTATGCACGCCAAGGATTCACGAGCAAGATGATGAAAGAGAAGAGCTATGGAGAATGGCTCTGATACCAATGCAACAAAATGAAGATTACGACCACCACATGCTAGAGAGATGACTCTCCTCCCAACCAAATGCCTCTATATATAGCTCTCTCCAGGGGACTGCCTTCTTGGGCAGGTGGATACTAACCATCCAAGTGTCAGCCATGTAACTACATGTGCGCCAAGTGTCCCAGTTAACTCGAGTTAACTCAAGTGGATGCTTCTAGAAGGCTCTAGAGCTCTTTGGGCAAAACACTCTCCCCATGTACCCCATGGGGGTTGAACCCAAGACCTCCTCCTTCACATCCTTGAGACTTAACCACTAAGCTAAGTGGATCACTTGTTCACAAGAGCACAAGACCTCCTAGTAAGTCTAAAACTCGAGATCTTTGGTCATACACACGGATGACCAAACGGTGTCCGATTTCAGATCTGTCTGAACCGGCCAGACCCTTGGATCATAGACTTACTTTATGACAAAGCTACTCCAGCCAGCCCCCCTGTAAATTACCCCTCAACCTTTGTAAATCCCGTATTTACACCAGCACGAGTACCCACGATCACACCCATATTCACGGTCACCGCACTAGACACGTCCACTGACATGGACATCTCACCACCCACTGCACCATCACTCACTTCACTCACGGCACAAACATTTTTAGGCACATCACAATTTTCAACAATCACTACATCATCCACCTTCCCACCCCCATTCCCCATTCTCGTTGCATCTACACCCACTGCATCTTCATTTAGCACCCCATTAATACTATCACCCACTGTAGATAATGCATTTCGACAGATGTTCATGTGTATGACGCAAGTAAGAGATGAGTTCACATCTCTTGGTGATAATTATCAGCAGCTGCAGAGGACAACCAATGACTTACAGTCGCAACTTAATTTATTGTCTATTGAGAATGCCTCTCTGAACACCCGATACCAGGAACTACGTGAGGCTTATCACAAATTGGAACTAGAAAGCGAAGAAAAGACCAAGGAAGCAACTGCTGACCTGGATAACTTATTAAGAGCCCAGACAGTCCGCAATGCAATGCTAACACGAAACATGGGCTTACTACGAAGACACCTAGCAGCCGCCAAGGAAGAAAACCAGCGCTTACAGGATCAGAACCGAGAAAACTTAGAAGCAGCGCTCGACCACCCAGACCAACCACTCAGTCCTAGCAGGTTCAAAGCCATTCCTTCAGACTCGATGAGGATGCTGCTAGACGATCATGTAAGATTGCTAGATGAATATGACCGCATGAACGAGGAGTTACAGAAACTCAAAGCAGATCACAAATCACTCCAGTTACGAGAACCGGCACACCAAGACATACCAGCACCTGTGGACCCCTCTCCTGACCTCCTAGAGGAACTCAACTCATTACGGGCCTAGGTATCACACCTTGAATCAAGGATCGCAGTATATGAAGCACCACCAAGGCCAGATTCCCCACCTGAGCTTCCAGCTGAGGAAGAAACGGTCACCATCCCGGTGGAGGAAACGTTTGAAGAAGCGTACGAGCCACAACCCATCCCAGGCGGACACGTCACGGCCGAAGGTCAGATGACGTACAAACTTCCGACCCCCGCGTGGATGAAGACTATTGAGGAACTTGGAACAACGCACTCAGCGAGAGTAGAGGCACAATTACATGCCATGGCGATGATAGAAGAAAGAATATTACAGTCTCCATTCTTTGCTCATTTGGCCCCGCGACGATACATATCTGGGCACGAGCTACAGTATAAACCGTATTTTATGTTAATGGCTGAATACCAGTTAGCCATTGAGAAAGAGACAGGTAAGAAACCATCGCATGCGACTCAATTCGAGGAGGCCGATCTACCACTGGATGCGCAGCAAGGAGTGATCTATCAACCAGAGTGGCGCAAAGAGTTATTACATTAGTATCCAGAAATGATGAGTACATGGGTAAAGGCACCTTTGCATTTGAAGTACAACCCGTGTTGGGGACCAGTGCCACGACGCCGCTCCTGGGCTGCCTTTGCTATTAAGGTACAAAACAATAAGCAGTGCCAAGACTGGTTGAATTACCCCCATTTTAAGCCACCCATTGAGTTACCAACTGTTGGCTACATGATGGCTACAATTCGACACTGGCTCCCTAGATTAAAGCATATGGACGATATAGCGGCGCATATGATTGTCAAAATCTTTGACATGATGCAAATGATTTTTAAAGTCTTCCGACGCGTCAAGGCACCCCATGTCAACACCCCGGGCTTTGAGCATGGCAATTTTGACCTGGTATATGGTATGAGTACAACGCCATCGCTACGGGTGTGTTATGCCTGGCACTGCATAATAAAGTACCTACAGGCGTGCTACAAGCAGACGTTCAAAGAGATGTTCACAACCGGCTTCTGGGAATACCATTCAGAGGTATTCATAAGCAGGCCTACACATTTATTACAATTATTTGCGTGTGAACGAATGGTCTATTCCACACACTATCAGCTCCCGCCACCGGAAGAACCGCAACCAATCGACTGGGAGAAACTCGAGGCAGATCTGGCCCGAGGCATTCGTATCTCCGAGCACACCCTTGCTCAAGACCTCCTACAAAACTATATCCGGCAGACCTCACAACAAGGTTCTGTTAGGGACGACAGAAGCGAGAGGGAGGGGGGTGTTGGAAGCAGCCAGAGGCACAGACGACGCGGAAGCATGTAACATACTTTTTTCAGCCAGTGAAATCTTTTTTCAAAGAATCATGTTCTAAAAATACTTTTCAGAAACCTCCAACAGTGATTTTCATCACTATTGTAACATATGTAACATAGAAAACCCCATTTTGTAACCCATAGCTCCATTTTGTGCAAGCCGAGGAGTCCTCGAGCTTGAGGAGCTTAGGTAGAACAAGCGTATCAATTTTCGTTATTTTTAGACATCGTTTACCCTTCCAAATAGCATCTAGGACCTAATTTTTAACTATGCCGGTCACTAGATGTGAAACCGGTCAAAACTAGTCTAGAAACTATAAAAAGAGCTAGAGAGCTCATTTTTGAGGTTGGTTAGTGTTGGCTAGTGTGAGCTTAGAGTCCTTTTGAGCTTGTAATAGTGTTCTTGAGTAATAGAGCTAATTTCCCACCTTCCATTGTGTCTTGCTTGTCTCTTCGTAGTGTGTGTGTATGTGTGTGTGCATTTCTATGCTTCTCACCTTCACTCTCACTTCATCTCACATTCACGATCTTCATATCACTCCTATCTCTTCCGCGGATTGACAATTAAGGAGGTGAAGCTTCTTAACGTGGTACTTACCATTGTGCTAGAGCAACATCCTCTTACATGATTCTGTTGTTGACCTTGGTCTTGGTTATTATTTCCTCTTCCACTTCCCAAGCCTCCACCTCTGCCTCTTCCTCTGCTAGAGTAGAATACCTGCATAGGACTTGGCTTTCCTTGGGAGTTTGAATCCTCACCAAGATTCTTTTCTTCAATAATCAGCATAGATACCAGATCAACAAAATTCGGAATATTTTCCCTGGTCTGTATGGAAGTTCTGAACCGCTTATATGCAGCTCCTGAACCATGAAGACACACTTCCACCTTATCATCATCATCTACATTCACGCCAATAGATGCAAGTGACTCACATATGCTTTTGATTTTCAAGGTGTAGTCACTTACCGACATGCTTTTCTTCTCCAATGTATGCAGCTCGTTCTTGAGTTGTAATTTCCATGCCTTTGTATTGGTCTCATACAATGTGACCAGATTGTTCCAAGCCTCTTTTGGAGTCTTGGCATCTTGTATGTGTCCAATCATGCTATCCTGTATGCTAACAGATAGCCAGTACATTACCTTTCATGCTCCTTGATTCCATTTCTCATATGCTCTTACCTGATCTGCAGTCCGATTCCTTTCTGGTAACTACGAAGCATTTTCATTTTCTCCTCCGATGTACTTCCAATAGCCTTTTCCCATAAGGAAATTTGTCATTCTGAATCTCCAAGCATGGAATTTGTTCTTATCCCGCTTATCCCTCATAAGTTGACTCATTCCATCTATGTTTGCCATTTCTGCAGCAATTCACAACACTGCAAAACACTACAAGCAGCACTTCTGCTTGAACACTATCGCACTATGACGTGACAGTTTGATCGCAGAAAAACACAGTTTTCGTGTATCAACAGTACATGGAATCGCTTGAAATTTTGGATCTCGAATATATGAGTGTTGCCAAACACAACGCAAGTCAAAGTTTCTGAAATTGACTTGGTTTTTCTGCGGGCCCCACCTTGCAGGCTCGAAACGGAGGTCGAGATGGCTCCGAAACTTTGATCTATCATGCTGATTTTCGTAGCAAATGGAGGTCGTTTGTGAATCACGTTTTCTCCACACCTTGCTGCATACTCTTCACTGTCGCCTTCTCCACGAGCTCTCTATAGCCACACTGGCTCTGATACCATGTCAGGAGGAAGGAGATAAGGAAGAGAGCTCATACACACACACTCTCACTCACAAGGAGAAGCACACACACAGATTGAGGCAAGGAAGAATGATCTTCTTCTTCTTCTTCTATTACATAAAAAGGAATGTACAAGAATGACCTAAAAACAAGAATACAAGTGCAATGTATAAAAGAAAGTACATAAGGAAAAACCTAATGTCCACGAATGAGTGAGTTGGCAAGGAACAAATGTGCCATCACTCTCGGTAGATAAATCTAACAAAGCTCAATAAAGTATCCCTGACATATACCGGTGTGACCATTATACATGTCAGAGAAACAAAAAACTGGTACGTGTCATCCTGGATCATCACATGTTGAGCTTGATATCTCAACACTTTTTGCTTCATAGTGTTGAAGCTCAAGGTCAAGGACAAAGCATGGAAGCGTATCAAGGAAGTAGTGTTGAAGCTCAAGGTCAAGCTCAAGGTCAAGGACAATGCATGGAAGTGCATCAAGGAAGTGGACACACAAGAAGAAGGAGCAAGTAGGGAGCTCCAAGAAGCACCTTTCAAATTTTCAGAAGAAATCCCTATAACAATAGTGATTTTTATCACTAAAAACCATCGTAAATACCATTTTGCATTTCTGCAAATCCATTTTGTTCAATCCAATGAGTCCTTGAGCTTGAGGAGTATTAGAACTATCATCCTAACAATTTTCATAATTTTTAAAATCCGTTTGAGCCCCCAAATAAGCCCTCGAACCTAATTTTTAACTAGGCGAGACACTATGTCTAGACACGGCCAAACCCACTTAAAAAACTAAAAAAAAGGGCTAGAGAGCTCATTTTTTAGGGTAGCTTGTTGTAGATTTGAGATTGTAAGAGAGTTCTTGTGTATTCTAAGTCCTTCCATTGTTCTACTCTTTACTCTTACTTTGTGCGCGTGTGTGTGTATGTGTGTGCATGCTTGTGTGCTTTCACTCATGCACTTGTGCAATGACTTGCTCACGGTCTTCATATTGATCCTCATGTCTCCACGGATTGACATTTATGAGGTGAGCCTCCTCACATTGGTATTTGCCATTGTGCTAGAGTTACACCAAACTTGGCGTCGTTGTCAGGGTGAGAGCTTGGAGGAGGAGCGTGTGGCGGTAAGATGTAGGGTAGCAATGTTGGAAGATTTTCTTCACTTTTGACAGTACATTCATCTCGTTTTTCACCTTTGGCTGCAAGCAAGAAGCACAGAGGGTGTTCAGAGCTAAAACGCTGAAGAAATAGTCTTGAAATCCACATAAAACATAAAAAACTAAGCGACGGTATCGTGGAGTGATAAGACCTGCGTCGGGTATCACGAGTGTCGTATCGTGATTTTGAAGGGAGAATTTGCATCTACAAGCACATAGGACTGACAATGAGAACCTAAGGTACACATATTTTCAAAAACTTTTGAATTTGGGCTTAAAAAATCCAAGTATCATGTCCGGTTGAGTTGTGGTATCGCGATACCAGAACTCCCGTGTATCGTGATACTTGTCGAGGTATCGTATCATGCATAACCACTTGAGGTATCGCGATACCATTCTGGTATCGTATCGTCAAGTGTTGGTATCGCGATCGCGGATACCTCGATGGTATCATAACCTTGTCCACATGGTATCATATCATCCTAACTATTGGTATCGTATCGTGAGGTTGATATTGTATCGTGCAAATCAGAGGTATCATCTCGTGGCCATTTCCAGTATTGTATCGTTTGGATAGCAGTATCGTATCGTGGAAGTTGGTATCGCCTTGGTGGTATCGTATCCTCTGATGTGGTATTGTGTATCCTGAAAATCTGGTATCGTATCACCTGTTTTGAGGTGCTCCCAAAGAGATCCTGTTTCCCTGTTTTAACCCCCAAAACCATGAACTGGCATAACTTTCTCATACAAAATCCGTTTGTTGTGATTTTGGGTTTGTTGGAAAGCTCGTTTTGAAGTTGACCTATAGGCGGTACCAAGGAGTTCCAAGGGATTTTGAGAAATATAAGAGAACCTTGGGACCAAAAGACAAGGCTTATGAACCAAAGATCTGGCAGACACTTAGGCAAGGATAGACAAAGCATTAGATCATCTGAGGCTAGTGTCAACCATATAGCTAGGTCTTGGGCACAACAACTAAGTGGTTATCCCTACACACTAAGTTCTGACACAAGTGATTCAAAAATGTCTTTTAGCATGGAAAGACCCACGCACACCTCAGTTACTGCCTATTTACAAACACCAGAAGGTCCCTATAAGACAGGATTGGAATATATCAGGACCAGATGCCCGCATCTATGAGGATGGTCTAAGACGATCAGTTGTCCAACTCAAAAATCCAGATCAACCCTTTGGACTTGAATACCCAGTGGTTAAGTTTGAAGAGGGGTCATACATTGATAAGGAAGGAACCATGTATGTGGTTACCAACTTACCAGACAGGACATATGAGTTTGGAAATATCATTCCTATGAATGACATAGGAGACCTAGAACAAGGAGAAGGGAAAGAACTAGAGAGAGACCGGAGGTAAGCTTTGCACACACTGTGGGCAGAGACAGATCAGGACATGAGGGTGAAAGACTTGAAAGATAGACACACCGAGCACATAGACATCAAAGAGATGAACATGATTTTCCATTGCCTAGACCGCGAGATCACCCGAGAACCCTTAGACCTTCTCAAGTGGTTAAGGCAACGAAGAACTATTTTGATGGATTCGGAGACCCTTATGATCATGTGGCTGAGTTCAAACAAGTGTTAAGAGCTGAGTAGGTTAAGGACTTGTTCACATAGTTTGAGGCATTTGGTTTGACTCTTAAGGGCACTGCCTTAGCTTGGTTTCAACCCTTGAATAGTCGCAACTACCAAGAGATAGGTCAATTTCTAGAAGAATTCATTGTAGAATTTTGTAAGAGTGGTATTAGGCATAACACATCATCCTGGATCCACATCTTCAAGGAGGGACCCCAAGAAATAGTGCAACTTGCAGGAGGAAGGTTTAGATAGTACTTGGAAAGATGCCCTGTGCCAGAATTACCCACAACAACCAAACAAGTGGCCTTGTTTTTAGATGGCTTATTGAGCACAAAGTTAAGGTCATATGTGTACTTGAAAGAGCCTAGATCCATAGAAGAGTGTGTGCGGATATGTATAGACATAGAAGACAACTTGGGTGAGGAGTTAGGACTGTCCAAACTCTATAAGGATTCTGACAGTTCTACTATTCATACCTCCAGAACCTCCAGTGAGATAGATGAGATAGCTGAGCAGGTTGCCAAGAAGCTAGGAGTTCAAAATAGACAAACACCAAGGGCCACCTCATTGAAGCGATGTTACAACTATGGAGGAGATCCCATGGCTAATGTTTGCCCGATGATGGCTCAACCCCAAGGAAATCCTAATGCTCTATATTGCACCATTGAGAAAAAATACACCAACCACACGGCTCAAGACTGTCCATACAATAGGCAGGATGTCAAGCAAAATTATCAGCAACCTTACCAGCAAGGCAGGTATCAGAATCAATACCAATAGCCATACTATATGCCACAACAACAATATCAGGCACCATATAGGACACAACCGGTCCTAAGAAACCAACCACCAGCTCTTGCCAATGTGATTCCAGTTAAATATGCAGTGGTAGAGGAAAACCCTAATAGAGCATTGGTACCAATAACCCCTCTAGTCTCAGATCATGACTCTCATGCTCATAGTTCTGAATACTCTCATGAAGATAGCCCACAAGCTTATTACACAGAGTCACCAGAGCATAGTGAGGCTTATTCTTATAAATACGAGACACCACTTATGGAACAAAATTGGGAGCCAGAATACTCTAATGTCATGTATACGAATCCTAACCTAAGGTCTCAAGCAAGACAAGTAAGACCACAAGCCCCTAGAGGCCCATGTTTTAGATGTCAGGGTGACCATTTCATTCGTGAATGTCCCCACCCATCTACTCTAGGACAAGGACAAAACATCACAATACAAGGCTTTTGTCCCAAATATGGCAAAGAACATCTTCCGAGAGAGTGTCCCAGGAATCCCTCTAGTGCACCCAAGGTTACACCCATCAATGTGGTAGGCTTAGTGGCAGATTCAAGTTCGAGTAGCAGTAATGTGGCTCCTGTACAGGTAGTTACTAGGGCACAAGTATGAAAACAAGATAAACCAACAGAGCAATCAGAGTCAAGTGAATCAGGAGAGCCTAGTAAGAGGAAAACAAGAACTTGGAAGGATACCCGAGAGAGAACCAATTGTAAGTGGAATAAAAAGTTGTCTAAACTAGAAAAAATCCTGAAAGACAAAAAAACAAAAATAAAAGACATTGCATCTCAAAGCCCCTCACATGCCAAAGCTCCATCCACTCCACCTCATCCCACCCCAGCACCCACTATAAATAACCCGCAACCAGGGTCTGTTCTTGCATATCCAATCCCACAAGGCTTGGACATGATGTTCAAGCCCTACTAGGCTCGTCTTCAAGAAGGGCCAACAGCTACAAACCTCAACAAGAGTTATCCTATAGCAAATTTAGAGATTGAATGGACAAAAATGTGCATGAAAATGGTAGAATTAGCTCTAGCTATGCTCGAGACTAGTCAAAAGTTCAATCACACAAACTCTGTCAAACTAGATTTGCATTTCAAAGGCTTACTAGAACGATTAGAGTAGTTGGTAAACAAACCGTAGGTTCCTTTACCTCCACAGGCTCAACCAATGGTTGAAAGAGAAAGCTTACCACCAATGAAAGCTTATGTTCCTGATTCCGTGGATGAGAGCACACCTCTTTCAATTCAACAATACTCTCAAGAGTTCTTGCGAGAAATACAAGAGGAGAAATGGGCCAAGGAGAAGGGTAATCCCCCTCCTATTCCTGAAATTGATGATCTTCATGATCAATTTCCCCAAGACATTCCATCTATTTATGGAGACCAAGTAGAGCAACAAGAAGATGAGAGATTAGATTTTGAATCTAATTCTTTACAAGAGTTGCCTCAATTCACAGGCCCATGGGAATCTGAATCTCTTCAGATCACAGCTCCCACAATATTGGTAAGAAATGAAGACTGAGTGGTTCCAAGAAACACTGATGTCGTGAAGAACACTAAGGTTTAGTGTCATCTCACCATAGAAGAGCTACTCAAAGCAAAACCTAAGCTATGGAATCATGTGAAGGATCAGGTTCCCAAACTTGTTCCCAAATGCCAAAAGCAGGCTCTAAGCAAAAAGTTCTAGAGATACCTCTCGATAAAATAGGAGACATGAGCGAAGGTGAAGAAGGTAATACTTATCTTCTGATCACCTATTAGGGTTACACAACCAAAGCAATTGTAGATTCAGATGCTGGCGTTGCTACTAAGACCACCTCCTTGTGGAAGCAATGGGGCAAACCCATATTAAGAGCAACTAGAATGAAGCTTCAAATGGCAGACGGTCATTTTGAAAGACCTCTAGGATTGCTCGAAGGGATAACTCTAAGCACTTGTGGTGTAGAGTTTGAACATACATTTTCAATATGTGACTTTGAGAAAAATAATGTCTATGAGATGATCCTAGGAAGACCCTTCCTATGACAACTACAAATAGTACAGGATTCGGGAACCAACTCCTTGTACTTACAACACTTAGGGGTCACCACCAAGGTCAATTTGAAGGATTACACCTTCAGAGATGTACCACCCCTACAGTGGAATCCTATCCACAAAAGAAGATTCTATCTCTGTGCATTCTGGAAGTTCACCTGATCCATCATGGCTCCATGAAGATACTCATTTGTGGATGTGCAAGGTTGCAGAGGAAGAGGAAAAGCGCCTAAAAGCAAGAGAAGAAGGAACTCCCCCAGGAGATATACCAGTTAAAGACCTAGCCTATACACCGATGATATTTCTAGATGAGGAATTTGAGCCTCACGGTTGGGCAAAAATCTTGGCCACCATGGACATTATAGTCAATGAAGAACAATGGACACCTCATTGTGATGAGGAGGGTTATGATATCTCTGTTTTCATGTGTCAACCCTTGCTAGAAGAGTGTGATCCTAGTGAGGTCATAGAAGAGGAACATAATGACGATGATCTAGAATCCATTGTGATGGATACTTACTTTGACTCAGAGGATCACTATTTAGAAGACATAGGAGTGTTAACCCAAAAAGAAGAAGAACCTCTCATAAGCATTAAAACTGTAAATTCGAAGGAAGGAAGTGAAGGAGGTCAAAAGAAAAAGAAACGAAAAGTAGTGAAAGAAGAAGAGGAGGAATCATTGTTTGAAGTACCAAAAAATTTCAAGAAATACAAAGTGGAAGACCAAAAAATTTTGGTATGCATGCCTAAGAGAGAGTCCATCATAGGAGAAGCATATGATAACAAAGAAAAGACCAAAAAGATTGTAGTGACCATTGAAGGGAACGAAGAGAGATGTACCTACATAGGAGATGACCTAAGTGCAAAAGAAGAAGCAGAGCTTGTAGCTCTATTAAGGGAATACAGGGACGTGTTCGCATGTAACTATAGAGATTTGAAGGGAGTAGATCCAAAAATTTGCACTCATACTATCCCCATGACTACTGATGCCAAAGCCACCAAACAAAAGCCTACACATATAATAACACTTATGCAGCTAAAATAAAAGAAGAAATCGATAGGCTCATTGAAGCTAGATGTGTCTATGAGATTAAGCATACTGAATGGGTGTCCCCCAATGTAGTGGTGCCCAAGGAGAATGGAAAATTATGAGTGTGTATTAACCTCAAAAAAGTTAATGCTGCTACGATCAGAGACAGTTATCCGCTTCCAATCACTGAACATTTATTGGAGCATGTTGCAGGCAAGGAAGTTTATAGCTTTCTTGATGGATTTTCAGGTTACAATCAAGTAGCCATTTCCCTTGAAGATCAACACAAAATGGCATTTGCCATAGAGTGGGGAATCTTTGCATTTTGTGTGATGCCATTTGGGCTCACCAATGCACCTGCAACATTCCAGAGACTCAGTGTCATGTCTTCAAAGAGTTCTTGTGAAAGAGCTTAGAATTATATATGGATGATTTATGTGCCCATTCCCAAGAAAGAAGGTACCACATCCCTGAGCTTAGACAGATCTTCAACAAGTGTAGAGAATATCGAGTGTGTCTAAACCCAAAGAAGTGTGTGTTCATGGTACGACAAGGTAAAATATTAGGTCACATTGTTTCTAAGAATGGAATATCAACATATGAGGACAAAGTAAGAGCCATAGCAGAGCTACCCAATCCAAGGAACGTTGAAGAGGTACAAGCCTTTATGGGCCATTGTGGATATAATCGCAGGTTCATCCACATGTATGCAATCATAGCCAAACCTCTTTATGCCTTGCTAACTAACTTTGAGTGGAACGATGAATGTGAAAAATCCTTCAATGAGTTAAAAAGACATTTATGCTTAGCACCAATATTGACCACTCTTGATTGGAATAAACACTTCCATGTCCATGTAGATGCTTCCAATCATGCAATAGGATGTGCGCTAGCACAACCCACAGGTGAAGGAAATCTAGATTTACCCATAGCATATGCTAGCAAACAATTGAACGCAGCTGAACAAAATTATACCACAATGGAAAGAGAAGGGTTAGGCATGGTATATGCCGTTAAGAAGTTTAGACACTAGCTATTGGCCAATAAGTTCAAGTTTTTCACTGATCATCAAGCTTTACTATATTTGGTCAATAAACCTTGCAATACAGGATGCTTAGTAAGATGGTTTCTCTTACTAATGGAATATGATTTTGAAGTGGTTGTTAGGAAAGGTAGAACCCACCTCAGGGCCGACCATCTTTCTCGCATCACTTCAGGAGAGCCACTGCAAGGATGTCTGATGAACTACCTGACGCTTATTTGTTCAATTTAAAAGTTGTTCCTAAATGGGCAAATAAGTTAGTACCTGTCTTAACCTTCGGACCCGCAAATAAGAATGTAAAAACAAACAAAGATGAAATTATAAAATCACAAAAATATCAAATATTGGCAAGAAGCATGTACAAACAAGATACAGAGGGTGTACTAGCTTTTTGTGTCGAGGATGACGAACATAGTAGTTGGTTGCAACAAGCCCATGAAGGAATGCTAGGAAATCACTACTCTAAACAAAAAACATTGCAAAATCTAAAACATTTAGGAGTGTATTGGACTAGTATGGACAAAGAAATAAATGAATGGACTAAGAATTGTCGAGTGTGCCAGGAGAGACCCCCAGTGGAGCATGCGACTCTTTATCACGTATCGTTAATTACAAAATGGAGCACTCCATTGGTAGAATTCATGAGATCGGGAACATTACCCAATGAGGCTGGTCTAGCAAGAAAACGGAGCATGGAGAAAGAGGCTCAAGACTATGCCTTAGTAGGAGACAAACTATATGCGAGAGGCAAAGATGAGTACCTAAGATTGTGTGTTCATGAATTAGATTACTTAAAAGTCTTAGAAATTGCACATAGTGGTGTTGCAGGTGGACACTTTGGGCCTGATAGAGTAATCAAGAACATTTTATTTTCAGGACTTTGGTGGCCAACTCTTCATATGGATGCACATACCTATGTGAAGAAATGCGACACATGCCAATGTGCACAATACCCGATAAGAAAAGATGAGATGCCTTTAAGGCCAATGACAGGAGGACGTGCATTCTTGAAATGGGGTATAGACTTCATTGGTCCTATTAACCCCCCAGCTAGAAACTCCCATGCAGAATATATTATTGTAGCCATAGATTATCTTACAAAGTGGGTAGAAGTAAAAGCCACAACAAAGAATGATGATCAAACGACGACTAAGTTCTTATTCGAGAACGTGTTCACTAGATACGGGTTACCAATAGAGTTAGTGAGCAATAGAGGTACGCACTTCTTGAATGAAGTCATTGAAAACCTTCTCCAAGAATTCTTGGTGATACATAAGAAGTCCACCTCCTATCATCCACAAGCTAATGGACAAGCCGAGAGCACGAATAAGATCCTATGTAACGTATTGACAAAACTTGTAAATAATAAACATTCTGATTTGGACAAACAACTTCATCATCCTGTTTGGGCGTACCGAGTTGCCTACAAAATGGTACTCAATGCCACACGATTCCAGATGGTCTTCGGACAGAATGTTGTGCTACCATTAGACTTCCTAATCCTAGTCTTGAAAGTAGCACAAGAGCATGAGTGGAATGGACACGAGTTGTCCTACAGGATCTTTGATCTAGAACGCTTAGGTGAAACGAGGCTACGAGCCGTAGCAGACATCTATGCTGCAAAGAAAAGATAAAAGGCATATTTTGATGCACACATCAAAGATAAAGGATTGAAAGAGGGAGACCTAGTGCTGGTTTATATGCTAAAGCAACATGCCCGCAAATTGGAGAAACGAGGATATGGACCCATGATCATTAATAGAATCTCCACTAGTGGTGCGGTTCAATTGGCCACTTTAGAAGGTGGTATCTTGCCAAACTATATAAGTGGTTGTCGAGTCAAGATCTATCAAGAACCTCTTACAGAGGATATGCTAATGAGACTTAGCACTGCTAAGAAGCAAAAAGAAGAAGAGTTGAGGGTCAGGGAAGAAGCACAGGTAGAGGCTAGGGAGTGCATAAGGCAAAATAAGTTACGGCGACTCGGCCTAGATGTCAGCTTGAAAGCCCCAAAATATCACATGGATATGTGCCAAAAATCGGGCATAATTACTTCTCGCATAATCGATCGATGCCCCTTTATGACTGTGGAGGTAGGACAAGGAAAAAGTGTAAGGACTGTGAGAGCCTTAATTCACTCAGGTGCAGCTACTAGTGCAGTTAGACTTTCATACTGCCAAGACCTACAGTTGAACATCAAGCCCATAGAAGCCTATCTCATAGGTTTGGGAGGTGTGGAAACCCCTTGTTTGTGTGAGGTGGAACTTCCCATCTACCTTCAAAATGTCCCGATGAAAGTCAAAATGCTAGTGTGTCATGATGAGGACCTTACAGAGTCACTTGTCTTGGGTCAATATTGGATTTACGACCATGCAGTTAACTTGAACTTAAGAAGTCAACTTCTTCAAGTTTGGGTACAGGAACAATATACCACATTAGAATTAGAGAATTGCAGGCTCACAAATCTAGATGTCACACATTCTCTTAGTTCTTCTAGGACTAATCTTAGCAAAAAAGATGTTGTATGTGTCAAAAGCTCTACGTTCCAGAAGAACTCAATCATGGAAGAACTGGCTCAAAGACAAGCGGACTCCTCCTCTCATGCAAGGACTAATGCCGCAACCACAACTCAACCACAAGGGCAAGCAAAACAATACAAGACAACAGCTATATCAAATAGACAAAGAGATTTAAAGAAGAAAGTAGTTTTGGGCATGAAACAAAGCTAGGTGCAAAAAGGAGAGCAACCACCAGCCTTGCCAACACAATTTCCACTCAAGCAAGCAACCATGCGAAGACAAGAAACAAACAACCAGGACCACCTCAACCAAAAGATCTCCGACAAATCTGGGTGCCTAAGAAATTAGTTGCAGCTCAACAAGGGAGATTATAGATGTGGGTACCCAAGAAGCTCTTTTATACACAATGGCCTATGCTCCCCACCATGCAAAAGATCTCAACAAAGAAGCCAAGGAGAGAAAAGGGTAAGAATAGAGCACAAAGACCAAAAGAAGATAAACTCAACCCTTCGACAAAAGTAAGAAGACAATCATCAAGGATATGGGTTTGGAAGCCTAAGGTACTAGTAGCATCCATAGCACCCAAGAACAAAACACTCTGGATACAAAATTTATGCAACCAACCAAAGATGAAGAAGTCAACAAGGACTTGTACGTAGCCCAACACTGTTTTGAAATGGGCCCCTAAAATCAGTTGTCCTTTTGACATCCAATGGATACCTCCAACAAAGGCAACATCAACATCTGCAAGACCATTGAAAGCATCGACGTGCAACAACCATGTGCCTTTGGCATAACCTTGTCTTTTGCACCATTGAGGTCATGCACTTCCAAAGTATGCATCAACATAGGGTCACATTACACGGCCATGCATAGACACCATTGAGAAATCCCAAGCACATGAGACACACTTGCAATATGTAAAATATTTTATTGATACTAACCTCTTTTTATGTCATCGCGAGCACACACAAAAAAAAGAGATTGTGTGCTTGAAGAATCTCATAAAGTGAACCATCAGAACGGACATCCATCAACAAGAAAGCCAATGGTCAATCACCATGATAGAAGTACAACATGAAGAGATGAAGATCGACAAACCTTTCACCATGGTAAGGATTGTATGCTTCAATGACGCTATAACCATGATCAATTAGGAAACCTCTTTGTCAGCATACCCTTGACCATTGAGCTCAAGTCCCAACTTCTTGCACCATAATTCTTCCAACACATTTCCCAAGTATGCATGCATAGGGATACATTACAAGGACGTGCACAAGGCACCTATTTTTTCCAACCCATGCACTAATGCACTTCATCATCAATCATTATGGGTCACAAGTACTTGGAATCATACTATGAAACTCATGTTTCAAAGATTCAAGGCCATCCAGGGTACAACATCAGTACCCAAGAAGCAATTCAGCGTAGATAGCTCCTCAAGATCAACATCGACAACCTCTTTTGAGAAACTAACAACCTTTGAAAGCCAAGAAGTATACCCTCCAACTCAAATCCAAGGAAGGAGTACATACATTGGGCACAACTCTTGATAGGCTAGCAGTCGAAAACTGAAGAACCCGACAACTGACCAAGCTACATTGGGAAGATGGACCGCTCCTGTTGATAAATGAAGGACACTACCTCTCAACATACTACATGGAACAACCACTACAACAAGGGTCTGTCAGGGACGACAGACTAAAGAGGGGGGGAGTGTTGAAGCTCAAGGTCAAGGACAAAGCATGAAAGTGCATCAAGGAAGTAGTGTTGAAGCTCAAGGTCAAGTGCAAGGTCAACGAAAAAGCATGGAAGCGCATCAAGGAAGTGGACACACAAGAAGAAGGAGCAAGTAGGGAGCTCCAAGAAGCACCTTTCAAATTTTCAGAAGAAATCCCTATAACAATAGTGATTTTTATCACTAAAAACCATTGTAAATACCATTTTTCATTTCTGAAATTCGATTTTGTTCAAGCCGAGGAGTCCTTGAGCTTGAGGAGTATTAGATATATCATCCTACCAATTTTTGTAATTTTTAGACTTTGTGTGAGCCCCCAAATAAGCCCTGGAACCTACTTTTTAACTAGGCCGAACACTAGGTCTGGACAGGGCCAAAACCACTCAAAAAACTATGCAAAGGGCTCGAGAGCTCATTTTTGAGGGTAGCTTGTTGTAGATTTGAGCTTTGTAAGAGAGTTCTTTTGTAATCAAAGTCCTTCCATTGTTCTACTCTTTGCTCTTACTGTGTGTGTGTGTGTATGTGTGTGCATGCTTGTGTGCTTTCACTCATGCACTTGTGCCATCACTTGCTCACGGTCTTCATACCGGTCCTCACATCTCCACCGATTGACATTTGTGAGGTGAACCTCCTCATGTTGGTATTTGCCATTATGCTATAGTGACACATAGCATAACCAATAAACATACATCTTTCAGCCCTTGCATGCATCTTACCTCTCAACTCTTGTGGCACATGTGTGTAGCATACACACCCAAAGATTCTAATGTGTGAAAGGTCTAGTTTCCTTCCACTCCATGCCTCCTAAGGTGTCATGTCATGTATCCTGATATGGGACACCTATTCATCAAGTACACATTAGTAAATACAACATCTTCCCAATATGTTAAAGACACATACATTTCATTTAACATACTCCTAGCAATTTTAGCAATATACTTATTCTTCATCTCTTCCAACCCATTTTGTTGGGGAGTATATCTGCAAGTGATTTGCCTCCTTATCCCTTGGTCTTGCAAGAAATCACAAAAGACATAGGAGAAGCATTCTTCCCCTCCATCTGACCTTAGGGTTTTGATGTAGCAACCCGTCTCCTTTTCAACTTGTGCCTTGAGTCTTTTGAATGCATCAAACACATCTGATTTTTGTTTTATACAATACAACCATAATTTTCTTGAGTAGTCACCTATGAAGGTTACAAAGTACCTGTTACATGCAAGAGAGGGCTCTTTGGTTGGCCCCTACACATCTGCATGCACAAGGTCTAACACACCATGTTCTACATATCCACTCTTCTTGAAGGGATGCCTAGTAGACTTGCCTAGTTGATAGGCTTCACACATCTCATTCAACATTTGTAATGAAAAATGTGGTAAACCTCTAACCAATTGCTCTTCTCCATGTTTTTCAACCTTTGAATGCTGATGTGACCACACCTTTTGTGCCACAAATCCATATCTCCAATCTTCTTGATCCTTTGTGGTTGAACTTGACTTGGTATCCCTTTTCAACCATCTGTCCAACAGAGAATAAGTTCTTTGTAATAGTAGGAACGTGCAATACCTCAGATAGTCCTCTTGCTTTATGGTTGCCTTCAAGATTCACATCTCCCATTTGTTGTATCTCATGCTCTATGTTGTCTCCTATCTCCACAAAGCCTCTTTTCTTGGGTGCTTGAAGATTGCTGAAGTACTCCTCTTTACTTGACATGTGGTTACTACAACCACTATCTATATACCACACCTCATCATGTGGTTGATCTTCACTACTATGCTTCATAGCTAACAAGTTCTCAATTTCTGAAATGGTTGAGGAGTTAGCATAATTACCTTGCCCTTTGTAATTGTTCCTACCTTGATTTTGCCAACAATCTTTGGCATAATGTCCTTGATTCCCACAATTGAAGCATCCATTTGAGTTGGAGTAACTTCTACCTCCATATCTTCCTCCTCTAGCTCTTCCTCTTCCTCTTACTCTTTATGTTTGACCTTCATCTTGGCTTGATTGACTCCCTTGATAACTTTGTTTGCCTATTTGGTAGTTGCTTCTACCTCTTCTACTTGAACCACCTCTGTTGCCTTTGCCTCTTCCTCCTTTTCCTACATAGAAGAGTTGGTCTTGGCTGCCCTTTGACTTGTTGCCTCCTATTGAACCAAGTGCATCACAAATCTCTTTTACTTTGAGTATGAAGTCAATAATACTCTAACTTGATGAGTTCCTAAGGTTGTTGAGTTCATTCTTGAGCTGAATTTTTCTAGCCTTAGAGGTAGAGTACAACCTTTCTAGACACTCCCATACCTTCTTAGATGTATCTAGGTCTTGGATATGACATATCATGGTGTTGCTCATGCATTGAGATAGAATGAAGATCACTATCCTATCCCTTTCTTCCCACTCTCTAATGAATCTCCTTTGATTCTTAGTAGGTGTATGCGGATTTATGTATGGCTTCACCTAAGTACCACTAACCAACCCCCAAAGACACCTTCCCATGAGGAAGTTAAAGATTCTAAACTTCCAAGGTTGGTAATTGCTCTTTTTAAGCTTGAAAGATAAACTGTCTCCTAATCCCTCCTTTCATTGTGATAGATGTGAGAAATAATGATATGTTACCTCCCCACAAGAGTCAACACTTGTCGTTGTTGCGAACATTTGTTTTATGTAGGGTACAAGTTTCAAATTATGTAAATACCTTTGGGAAGTCTTCAAATACTTCAAGAAGGATCATATTATTCATTAAATATAGCCAAAATACCATGTGAGTTCTAGAACATGGTGAGTCAAATTAGTGAGTCACAAGGGAGCTGCAGTGGTGTCCTAGTGGAAGGTCGATGTGGCTAGTTCTCAAAGTCCATCAATACTTTGCTTATTTGAGCACTTGAGTCATGTAATACCTCCATCCAAGTGTCTACCATAAATTTAGATGTATTAGGAAGGTTTTAGATTAGTTCCCCATGCTATAAAAAGAGGAGAGAAGTCGTGATCTTGTGGGAAGTCCAAGAGACTCATATATGTATCTCTACGCTGCTGTAGTTTTGTATGCAGAGATTGCAGAGCTTGTATCTCCCTCATTATATATCCAAATTATATTCTTGATAGCTCATTTGAAAGCTCTTACTGTCTACTTGCATACTGTAAATTTTCATAATCATCGGATTTGTGAGCTGAGAGCAGTACTCTCTGCAAGTAGTGTGTATTCTCGGGTTCACCCCCTGCTGAAGGTCTACATTAAACCTCAAACTTGCAGAGGTCATATCTCCTTGTGTATTTATCCAAATTGAGTGTTCTTTGACTGATTGGAAAGCTCTTGGTCTCTAGTATATGTGGTTAAAACAGTTTTGAAAAATTCTGAGTGAATAGATAATAGTAAGCTCTGCAAGCATGACTGGTTTTCTGTGATGAAGTTTGTGAGAAGGTCTACTTATTCCTAGGGGGTTCCACCTACTTCCAGCTATATTTTGGAGGTCAATAAACTCCAACATTGGTGTCAGAGAAAGGAATTGAAGCTTGGAGAAGGTTATAATACCTTGATGAAGAATTTGAAGCTATTGGAGTAGCGGTTCATCATCGACACTACACAAAGGTAGAAGGAGATAGCAAGGAAGCATCTCAAGCAACATCCAAGCAAAGAAAGGTGCATAAAATTTATTACAAAGGTAAATCTCATACTTCTTCTTATCACACATATCCAAAAGGAGGAAGTTTAGTATTTACACAATGGGCGATCAACATGCACAAATAGAGAATCTTGATAAGAACAACTATCAAGCATGGCGATTTAGAATCACAACATACTTGCAAGGTAGAGGCTTGTATGGTTTGATTGATGGAACATATATCAAACCTATATTACCAGAGGATCCAAATCAACAACAATTGAGGGAGTTTAGACTTTGGAATGAAAGAGACAAAAGGGTTATATTCATTTTATCACAAAATATTCAGGATTCAATGGTAGGACACATACAAGATCTGGACACAAGTAGAGATGTTTGGCTTGCATTGGAAAGGTTGTATGCTACAGGTACAAGAGCAAGGAAGATTCAACTAAAAAATGAGTTGAATAACATAAAGAAAAATACAAGGACATCGGTCAATGATTACTTGTTGAAGGTTAAAGAGATTGCAGATCAAGTAGGATCAATTCAAGCTCATGTGGAGGACGACGACTTGGTTGCACATACTCTCAACGGACTCAAGGATGATGAGAGATGGTAACCATTCATTACTTCAATTTATGTTAGAGGAGAATTACCAGACTTTGATCAGCTTGTTTCTCTCATGGTCACGGAGGAGATGAATCTAAATGGCTCTACTTCAAATCAAAAAGGATCTCAAGGACAAGCTTTTTATGTAGGATCATCAAGAGGTGGAAACAGAGGTAGAAGAGGTTCAAATAGAAGTCGAGGAAGAAGGAGTGATGATCAAGGGACTTCAAGTGGCTTCTTCACCACAAGAGGAAGAGGAAGATCAAGTGCTAGAGGTACGAGAGGCAACTACAACTACAATCAAAGACGAAGGAGTGAAGATAACAACAATTGCTATATATGTGGAAGGTATGGACACTATGCCAAATTATCAAACTGAAAATAATCAAGGTGGTAATCGAAGAGGAGGCTATTCAAGAAGAGGTAAACAACAAGGAAAGTATGCAGTTGAAGGTAAAAGTGATGATTATGATTCTCTTCTTATGATGAATGTAGAAACTAAGATGAATTGCAATAGTGATGTATGGTATGTAGATAGTGGTTGCTCTAACCATGTGTCACATGATGCTTCATGGTTTTCTAATATGCATGATCCTTCATGTAAAGGTCATGTTGAAACAGGAGATGATACAACACATAAGATTATGCAGGTTGGAGATGTTGTTATGCAGGATAAGAGCAAGACAAATTTCTTGAAGGATGTACTTTATGTGCCAACAATTACTAAGAATTTGATGTCAGTTGGTCAAATGGTAGAAAAAGGTTTGCAAATAAGATTTAATCATGCAGGTTGCTTCATTGAGGATCCAAAGCAAAGGAGGTTAATTGCTAGAGGTAAAAAACAAGGTAGATTGTTTACATTCAAGGTAAACCCAAATCATACAAACTATTTCTCTTATGGTATGCATCGAATAGCAGAGCTTGATCTATGGCACAAAAGGATTGGACACATGAATGTACATAGGTTAAAGGAGCTATCAAAGAAGAGGATTGTTGAAGGATTACTTGATCTTACTAAGCAACATATGGTGCATCTTTGTGAAACATGTCAAATGGGTAAGCAGAGTAGACAACCTTTCAAGCATTCAAGCTATGTAAGCAGTGGATTGCTAGAACTTATACACACGGACATATGGAGTCCTACTAAAGAGGCATCCTTGGCTGGTAATAAGTACTATGTATCATTCATTGATGATCATAGTAGAATGACATTTGTGTATTTCATTAAACATAAGAGTGAAGTCTTTGATTGTTTCAAAAATTTTAAATCATTTGTCGAGAAGCAAACAAGAAGATATGTTAAGAAGCTAAGATCCGATGGAGGGGGAGAGTATTTCTCTCAAGCTTTTACTGATTTTTTGTATGATGAAGGTATCAAAAGAGAAGTTACATGCAGGTATACTCCACAACAAAATGGAGTCGCAAAAAGAAGAAACATAATCATAGGAGAAGCGTCTAGAAGCATGCTAAATGATATGTGTTTGCCTAATTCTTTTTGGGCTGAAGCTGTTAGCACAAGTGTGTACATTATGAATAGAGTACCTACTGCTGGGGTTCATCATTTGACACCATATGAGGTATGGCATGGAAGGAAACCAAGTGTAAGTCATTTGAAAGTATTTGGTTGTGTATGTTATGTACATGTACCTAGTGAAGTGAGATCAAAACTTGATATGAAATCAGAAAAGTGTATATTTATTGGTTATGCAGATACTCAAAGAGGATATAGATGTTATAATCCTCATACCAATAATGTGGTTGTTTCAAGAGATGTAAATTTTGATGAATCACTTTCATGCTATGTAGATAAGAAAAGTTTGCAGGTCATAAATGGAGATGAAGAAGATACAGGTGAAGGAGATGAGTGCTTACCTCAGCCCACAAGAAGTTTAAGTGATGAGAAAAGTGGTTTGGATGAAGAAAGAGAGCTACCTTTCAATCGAAGATTAAGGAAAGAGTCACCTCCAAGTGTTAAAAGTAAAGGTAAACTCAAACTTGTTGAAGTTAATGATGAAGGAGAGGAAATTAGTGATGTATGTGAGTATGGAGAATCATCAAAGGTTCCTAATAAGAAAGGAAGAGCATCTACATTGGAGGTAAGAAGAACTTCAAGAGTGAGTAAGCAACCTCAAAGGTATACTTATGAATCTTTCATGAATACTCATTATGCTTTTATGAAAAAGTTGAGGAGGAAAATGAACCCACATGTTATGATGAGGCAAAAGGAGATGAAAAGTGGGAGAAAGCAATGAGAGAAGAAATGGAAGCACTACAGGATAACAAGACTTGGGATTTAGTTCCAAAGACACCAAAACAAAAGGTAATTGGTTGCAAGTGGGTTTTTAAGATTAAAAGAAATAGTGATGGTATTGTGTCAAGATATAAGGCTAGACTTGTAGCAAAAGGATATAATCAAACTCAAGGATTGGACTATGAGGAAACATTTAGTCCAGTGGCAAACATGGCAATTGTGAGAACTTTGTTGGCTTTAGCTGCAAGTAAAAGGTGGAATATATATCAACTTGATATAAAGAATGCCTTTCTTAATGGTGAGTTAAATGAAGAAGTGTATATGTCACAACCAGATGGTTATGTGGATGCAAAATGTCCTAATCATGTATGCAGGTTAAAAAAGGCATTCTATGGTCTTAAACAGGCACCAAGGGCATGGAATGCAAGGTTGGTAAAGTATCTTATGCTGCAAGGATACACAACGAGTCATGTTGATCCTTCACTTTATGTAAAACATGTAGATGACATGTGTGTCTATGTATGCATTTATGTGAATGACTTGTTAATTACAGGGAATGATGCAAAAGCAATTGAAGAGATAAAAGGTAATTTGGGAAAAGAATTTAAAATTTCAGATCTTGGTTTGCTTAGATATTTTCTTGGGATTGAAATTATGTATGGCGATGAGGGTATGTGGTTGATACAGAGAAAGTATGTAAGTGATATGCTGAAAAGGTTTGGTATGCAGGAATGTAAATTTGTTTCTACTCCAATGGAATGTAATGTAAAGTTGAGTGCAAAGGAAGGTGATGCGTTGCATGATATGAATGCATATAGATCCATGGTAGGATCTTTGATTTATGCAACAAAAACTAGACCTGATATATGCTATGCAGTGGGAGTATTGTCACAGTTTATGCATGAACCTAGAGTACCTCATATGCATGCAGCAAAAAGAGTGCTTAGGTATTTGAAAGGTACCACAAACGAAGGATTATTTTATAGTCATGATGTTGATCTAACTCTTAAAGTCTTTAGTGATGCAGATTGGGCTTGAAACAAAGATGACAGAAGATCCACAAGTGGATATGTGGTAATTGCAGGAAACAACACATTAACATGGAGTTCAAACAGCCTACAATTGCTTTATCTTCTACAGAGGCTGAGTATAGAGGTTTAGCATTGGCTACTACTGAGGTTATGTGGTTTAAAAAGTTGTTTCATGACTTGAATGTGCAGGTTGATGTACCAATGATATATGGGGATAACTTGAGCAGCATTCATATGACCTCAAATCCTATTTTTCATGCTAGAACAAAGCATACAGAAGTACACTATCATTATGTTCGAGAGAAGGCCATAAACAATGAAGTACAAGTTTCTTTTGTGGGAACAAAGGATCAAGTTGCAGATATCTTTACCAAATCCTTGGATGGACCAAGGCTTCAAAGATTCAACTATATTCTTGGCATGAAGGAAATACCCTTTGAAACTTGAGGGGGAGAATGTTGCGAACATTTGTTTTATGTAGGGTACAAGTTTCAAATTATGTAAATACCTTTGGGAAGTCTTCAAATACTTCAAGAAGGCTCATATTAATCATTAAATATAACCAAAATACCACGTGAGTTCTAGAACATGGTGAGTCAAATTAGTGAGTCACAAGGGAGCTGTAGTGGTGTCCTAGTGGAAGGTCGATGTGGCTAGTTCTCAAAGTCCATCAATACTTTGCTTATTTGAGCACTTGAGTCATGTAATACGTCCATCCAAGTGTCTACCACAAATTTAGATGTATTAGGAAGTGTTGCTCTAAGGGTTTCCCATAATTTTTCTCATGCTATGGCATCCTTTTTCCTTCATAAAAAACCCCCTTTTTTTGTAATTAGGAGATGTCCACGTGAACACTCTCCTAAAACCTCTTTTTGATATTTCCTCTAGTCTATGGTATTGAAGCCTTTCTTTGAAAACTCCTTTTTGAACAAACACAAAAATCCCACGTAGAAATCTCACGCGCTCTCTCTCTCTCTAGGTGGTTAGTCCCATATCACATAAAGATTCTCTTTTTGATTTAGCACATGTGGTCTTTTGACCACATGTTTTTATTCACATATGCTCTATATAAAGAAGAGCCTCATTTGTAAAAGGGGAGTCCCTTGGCCATGGCCTTGGCCTCCATTTTGGTAATGGAAGAAGGTGTCATTTGTTACTCTCTTGCCTCCTTGTGTGCAATGGCGTTGATCTGGGAGTATGGATTTGCATGTGTGTGTGCATGGTTGGGAGGATGTTCCCCTTTGCTCCTTGTGATGTTGGCCATTGTTGCCATTGCTCCATGAGCGTGGGTGAACCTCTCCTCTCATTCTTTGCCCCAACTTGGAGAAACTTCTCACTTCCATGTGAGGCGGCTAGGGTTTGTTGTTCCCCTTTTCTCAACAATTTAGCGCCGTTGCCGGGGACGTCGGCCTTTAGCCGTTGGTTTTCTAAGTTTGCGTGTCCATACTGTTGGAGCAAGTCTATGACAAGCCTAAGTATTGGCTTGAGTCTCACAAAGTCTTAGAAGAAGCTTTAAAAAGAAGACTATGTAAAGTTCACTTGTGAACTACCTCTTGTAACTTTTGAAGAGTTTACTTAATGTAAAAGTAAGAGAATCTTAAGTGGTTGAGTCCACTTGATCAAGAATGGAAAGAGGAGCCACGAATTTGTGATTTGTGGTAGGTAGAGAATCAAATCAATCATTGATTGATTGGAGAGTGATTGAGGGAAGTTAGCCTCCCAAACTCAACTATAAATAGATGGCAGTTTTAGTCGTGGTTAGAGAGACCTATGTGAAGACCTCCAAGAGCTGAGCTTTATGCCATATCAAGGTGTGATTACAAGGCACACATATGTATCAGTAAGTCATTGTATTGTACAAGCAATATACTTTCATTTTCATGATTATTTGATTTCATCTTTCCATGTTCTTGTGAAGTGTACTACTCACTGCCATTACTCTCAGTTTTCTCAGTCAACTTGCAGAGATGTTTTCTCTGAGCTTGGTGCATCCTTTTCAGTGATTTAACTTGGTAAAGTTAGCTCTATAAGTCTAATATATGCTCATAAATTTTCGTGTCATTTGGATGTTGCAATCTTCAGTTATGTTCATTTGAAGTCAACAGGGTCTGTTCATCTTCACTTCTCTGTCAGGTACCCGACTTTTTCACTCATCTTGTCAGAGGTGTTTCTCAGTGGTTACTTATCCAAATTCAGTGATTTAAAGCTTTTTGGATTCAGCTTACTGTTTAGTATAACCATACAAATTTTCCTAATCATTGCATTTCTACATTTTGAGTTATGGTGATTTTTCTGCTCACTGGTCTATTTCTGTAGCAGCCCGTGAAAATCGGGATGATGTCATCACTTGTTAAAACTCATTCTCAGTGTGTGCTTTGTTATTTTTGATGAGATTACTCTTGAAAGTTAGCTCTTTAAGCTACCTAGACTTCCCCAAGAGGAATTAAGCTAATTGCTGCTGTGCTCAGAGAATTATGTAAAACACTGGACAGGTGTATGAACCAAGAATAGCAAGTTTTCACCTCTAAGCTAACTCCAACTTATCTGTTTTGATCTATCTTTTTGAGAGTGATCTTCCAAGGTACATAGGGTGTCTAGTACATCCATTGGCAAGCTAAAAGGGCCCACCATCTACTCCTGGAGTTCATTTGGCTGGTGTAGATCAAGGATTTTGCAGCACCTCTTCATCTTCAAACACATACTTATCCATCTCTTCACAGTGGTATGAGAGCAAGGTTGGACAACATGGCAGATGGATTTCCTTCATCAATTGACAAATTGGACAGAGGTAACTACTCAGCTTGGTCATTAAGGATCGAAGCTTATCTCCAAGGTAGAAGTTTATATGGTTATGTGGCTGGAGATGAAGTTATGCCAAGTTTCAGGAACAAAAGTCAACCAACACAAGAAGAGCAAGAAAGATTGAGCACATGGTGCTCCAAGGATGCACTTGCAAGGTCTTATCTCCTCAACTCTATCTCAGATTTTTTGTTGCCTCACATTAGAAGTTGTAAGACATCTCAGGAAGTGTGGGATGCACTTGAAGCTTTCTTTTCTTCAAGTACCAAAGCTAGGAAGCATCAACTATGGCTGGATTTCACAACTCTCAAGAAGGCTCCCAAACAAAATGTGACTGATTTTGTCACAAAGCTCAAGGACATAGCGGATCAGTTGGGAAGCATTGGAGAGGTAATAGATGAAGAGCAAATTGTAAGGCAGGTCATCAATGGCTTGAAGGCAGATGATAAGTGGGAAGCATTCACCACAGCCATGGATTTGTACATGGACATGCATGTACCTGATTTCAACACACTCATTGGACAACTACTTACTCAAGAGGCAAAGCTTATCAAAAATGGAGAAAGCTCTAAAGGTAATCAATCTTCAGCTTTATACACGGATAAAAGCAAGTCTAAAGATAACAAAGGAAAGGCAAAGAAAGTGGATGATGAAGCAGGTACATATCAAGCTAATTATGTAGGTAGAGGAAGACATGGCAGAGGTAGAGGAAGAGGAGGTAGACAAGGCAGGGGGAGATCCCAAGACTCCAACTCATGTTCTATTTGTGGATTAACTAATCATACAACTGAAAATTGCTTTAGGAATTCCAGGAATCAAAGAGGCAGAGGATACAATAGAGGAAGTTATGGCTACTCAAGAGGAAGGTTCAACAACTACCATGGCAACTACAACAACTACAATCATTCAAACTATCAAGGAGGCTACAAAGGAAGGAGAGACTACAATAACTACACAGAAGACTCAAACAAAGAGGATTCATTATTGATCATGAACATGGCTATGCCACAAGGTAAATCTGATGAGCATGTTTTCTACATAGATTCAGGTTGTTCAAATCATGTGGCAGGAAATGTGGCACTCCTATCAGATTTAGAAGATCCAAGGAATAAGCATGAGGTACAAACAGGAGATGATACAAAACATCCTGTGGAGAAAATAGGCAATGTCAAAGCACCTGATGGAAACATCAACCTACTCAGTAAGGTACTTTATGTCCCTACCATTACAAAGAATTTGATAAGTGTTGGGCAGATAGTAGAGAAAGGGTTGCAAGTCAGGTTCACAAAAGCAGGAGCATTTGTTGAAGATCCAAGTCAAGGATTCAGAAGAATTGCAAAAGGTGAAAAGACAGGTAGATTGTTCACATTTGAATTACAGGACACTAGAAACATTGCTCTCTTTAATTATGGTAGTCAGACACTCACAAAATTGGAAGTATGGCACAAAAGGTTAGCACATATTGGTGAAAGGTCATTAAAGCAAATCTGCAGGGACCAAAGTGTACTTGGACTTCCTAATTTGTCAAAACAACATATGATTTATAAGTGCAGTGCATGTCAATTTGGAAAGTCTCACAGGTTACCATTCATGAAGAAAGGTTATATGCATGGAGATCTCTTGGAGTTGGTTCATACAGATGTATGGGGACCTAGCAAGGAAGCTTCAATATCTGGATCAAGGTATTATGTTTCCTTTATTGATGATTGCAGCAGATGGACTATCCTATTCTTTATGAAACACAAAGATGAAGTTTTTTCATATTTCAAAAGATATTTGGCTCTTGTGGAGAATCAAACAGGTAAATCACTAAAAAGGCTAAGGTCAGATGGAGGGGGAGAATACTTCTCCCATGATTTTGATTCTTTTCTTCAAGAAAGAGGAATCAAAAGAGAGGTAACTACAAGGTACACTCCTGAGCAAAATGGAGTGGCAGAAAGGAGGAATAGGACAATTGTTGAAGCTGCAAGGTCTATGTTAAATGAAAAGCATTTACCTAATTACTTATGGGCTGAGGCTGTATCTACAGCCACTTACTTGATTAACAGGTTGCCTTCAAAATCCCTTGATGGGACGACTCCATATGAGGCTTGGAATGGAAGAAGACCAAGCTTAGATCATTGTAAAATTTTTGGATGTATTGCTTTTGCTCATGTTCCTTCACAGGTTAGAGGCAAGATGGATCCAAAGGCAGAAAGGTGTGTATTTATTGGATATGACAACAATCAAAAGGGCTACAGGTTATACAACCCTACCAACAAAGGATTCTTGGTAAGCAGAGATGTAGTTTTTGATGAGAACAATTCATGGTATGAAGATTCATGCAGGAAGATCAATTTACCATATGATCTTGAAGAAGATTTTCCAAAGCTTGGTAGAGAACAACCGAAGATTGAAGAACAAGACACCTCAGAGGATGATGAAGAATCTCACATGGAAAAGATCAAAGCATGGAAGTCTAAAGGTAAAGCAAAATTGCAGGAACTTGGACATGAGGCAGAATCATCACATCATGGCCTAAGAAGATCTATGAGGGAAAAGAAAAAACTAGAAAGGTATGGGTTTGACACCTCATTAGTAACTAAACATTCTATCTACATAGCACAGGACATAAACCAAGAGGAGCCATCATCATTTGAAGAGGCCAAAGCAAAAACAGAATGGAAGCATGCAATGAAGGAAGAGATCGAAGCACTTGAGGAAAACAACACTTGGGATTTGGTGCCCGAGACTTCATCCATGAAGGTAATAGGCTCAAGATGGGTCTATAAACTCAAGAAGAATTTTGATGGTTCAATTAACAGGTATAAGACAAGGCTTGTGGCAAAAGGCTTTGCACAAACTCACGGAATTGATTATGAGGAGACTTTCTCTCCTGTGGCAAAGATGCCTACTATTAGGGTTTTGCTTAGTATTGCCTCTTCCAAGAATTGGAAGATACTTCAACTAGATGTAAAGAATGCATTCTTGAATGGTTGGATAACAGAAGAGGTATATATGGCACAACCACCTGGTTTTGAGAATCAAGTTTATCCTGATTATGTGTGTAAACTTAACAAAGCATTGTATGGTCTCAAGCAAGCTCTAAGAGCTTGGAATTTCAGGCTTGTTTCATTCTTGCAGGACAAAGGCTTTCAACCAAGCAAGGCAGATCCTTCACTCTTTATTAAAAAGAGTAATTCCGAGGTCATCTACCTATGTGTATATGTAGATGATATTATATTGACAGGAAATGATGCAGATGGTATGAAGAAGATCAAAGATCAGATGAGAGAAGAGTTCAAGATAAGTGATTTGGGTTCACTTACCTACTTCCTAGGTTTGGAAGTTGTCTACAAAGATCATGGTTTGTTTCTCACTCAAAGAAAGTACATTAAGGACATGTTGGCAAAATTCAAGATGCAAGATTGTAAGATTGCAGGTACTCCAATGGAGGTCAATCACAAATTGAGCTCACATGAAGGTGAACTCATAGAGGACATCACATCATATCAAAGTCTAGTGGGTAGTCTCAACTATGCCACATTGACAAGAGTAGATATATGTTACAGTGTGAGTGTGCTAAGTCAATTTATGCACACACCAAGGAAACCACATATGGATGCTACCAAAAGGATTCTCAAGTATCTCAAAGGAACCATAAATGAAGGACTTTATTATCCTTATGTATCTGATTTAGGTTTGAAGCTATTTTCTGATGCAGATTGGGCTGGCTCCAAGGAAGATAGAAGGAGCACTTCAGGTTATCTTACCTTTGCATGGTTCAAAGCTTATTTCATGGTCATCCAAGAAGCAACCCACAGTTGCTCTCTCTTCTACTGAAGCTGAATATAGAGGTCTTGCCATAGCTACACAAGAAGCTATGTGGATGAAGACATTATTCAAAGATCTTGGATTGGAGTTTGGAACTCCAACTATTTTTGGTGACAATATGAGTTCTATTCACTTGGCTGCTAATCCTATTTTTCATGCAAGGACTAAACATATTGAAGTTCATTATCACTATGTACGAGAGAAGGTTCTAAGCAAAGAGATTCAAATATCATATGTTTCCACTCATCAACAATGTGCAGATATTCTAACCAAAGCATTGGATGGTACAAAGCTTTGCAAATTCAAGGCTATGATTGGTTTGCAGGTAATCTTGGAAGATTGAAGACCTCAAGCATACTTGGCTTGAGGGGGAGCTGTTGGAGCAAGTCTATGACAAGCCTAAGTATTGGCTTGAGTCTCACAAAGTCTTAGAAGAAGCTTTAAAAAGAAGACTATGTAAAGTTCACTTGTGAACTACCTCTTGTAACTTTTGAAGAGTTTACTTAATGTAAAAGTAAGAGAATCTTAAGTGGTTGAGTCCACTTGATCAAGAATGGAAAGAGGAGCCACAAATTCGTGATTTGTGGTAGGTAGAGAATCAAATCAATCATTGATTGATTGGAGAGTGATTGAGGGAAGTTAGCCTCCCAAACTCAACTATAAATAGATGGCAGTTTTAGTCGTGGTTAGAGATACCTATGTGAAGACCTCCAAGAGCTGAGCTTTATGCCATATCAAGGTGTGATTACAAGGCACACATATGTATCAGTAAGTCATTGTATTGTACAAGCAATATACTTTCATTTTCATGATTATTTGATTTCATCTTTCCATGTTCTTGTGAAGTGTACTACTCACTGCCATTACTCTCAGTTTTCTCAGTCAACTTGCAGAGATGTTTTCTCTGAGCTTGGTGCATCATTTTCAGTGATTTAACTTGGTAAAGTTAGCTCTATAAGTGTACTATATGCTCATAAAGTTTCATGTCATTTGGATGTTGCAATCTTCAGTTATGTTCATTTGAAGTCAACAGGGTCTGTTCATCTTCACTTCTCTGTCAGGTACCCGACTTTTCCACTCATCGTGTCAGAGGTGTTTCTCAGTGGTTACTTATCCAAATTCAGTGATTTAAAGCTTTTTGGATTCAGCTTACTCTCTAGTATAACCATACAAATTTTCCTAATCATTGCATTTCTACATTTTGAGTTATGGTGATTTTTCTGCTCACTGGTCTATTTCTGTAGCAGCCCGTGAAAATCGGGATGATGAGATTACTCTTGAAAGTTAGCTCTTTAAGTTACCTAGACTTCCCCAAGAGGAATTAAGCTAATTGCTGCTGTGCTCAGAGAATTATGTAAAACACTGGACAGGTGTATGAACCAAGAATAGCAAGTTTTCACCTCTGAGCTAACTCCAACTTATCTGTTTTGATCTATCTTTTTGAGAGTGATCTTCCAAGGTACATAGGGTGTCTAATACATCCATTGGCAAGCTAAAAGGGCCCACCATCTACTCTTGGAGTTCATTTGGCTGGTGTATATCAAGGATTTTGCAACACCTCTTCATCTTCAAACACATACTTATCCATCTCTTCACACATACTTCGTGAGATGCACCTTGACACTTGGAGGAGGATGAATACGTGTGGCCTTCGGTTGGCCTAGGGTACCTCTCTTCGTTTAATTTTTGAAGTAGTTTTAGTTCATTCTTTGTTTGTTTGTTGCACAAAAACATCCCCTAACCCCCTTCCCTTTCTCTTTTCTCACATACACACACACTCCCACACACACACTTGGCATCACTCTCCATCCCTGTCACCACTGTTTCTGTGCATGCCTTGGATAGGGGGTGGGTTCTACTCTTTTTATCCTCTCCCTCTCTTCATTTCCAAGAAAACATAAAGAAGCAAATTTTTTGAACTTTTTCGAGATAAAAATCTCCACGAGTTCCTAAACGTCTAATTGCGTGAATGTTCGAGCGCGTGAACCCCATATGAAGGGTAACTAATGCATTCAATTCCAAGCAAGCAAGGCTATTCACCGGAAATCAAGTGAAGTAGGTGAGAGGTCAGTCCCGACTCCCGAACGCATCTCCTCCTGAACATATCTTCTCTCTTGTCTGCACTCATTTCGGGGGGGGGGGGGAGAATCGAGATATAGGGTTTTCTCCTTTTGGCATTCGCATGCGTGGTTGTTGGGGGAGCTTAACTCTCCCATACCCCCTCTTGCATCATTCTCGGGGTTGAGCGTCGCGTGCTCCCCCTTCTGTATCTTCGTCGAGGGTAAGCATCATCCTCTCCCCCTTGTGCATCTTAATCTCTTGCCTGGCGGAAGCTCTGTGGATCAAGGCTTGGCGTTTCCCGTCTCACGGTTGTGCTCTCATGCGGCCTCCATCGCTTCTCTGCGTTCCCATTATGGGGTTGAGACCTCGTGTCTTCTCCTAAGCTTCGGGTGCAGAAGGAAGCTGGGGCTTGGATCATCCCCACGCCTACTTCTCTGTGGAAATCCAGATGAACGCGTTCAAGTTCTTGCAATGAAGAACTCAAGCTTGTTTTATGTCTTTTAACGTTCTCCTATATCTGATGATTGCTCTCATGTGTGGGAGTTCGGCTCCCTGTGCACCTCTCATTCTCTAGGGTTGAGCATTCGGATCAGTGAACTTTTCTCTCCACCCAGGAGGGATCATTTTTCCTCTCACTCTACCAAACATGTCATTACAGCTCCTACTCAAGTCTCTTGCCATATTGAAAGATGGTCCATTTGGTGATCTAACCTTCTGTTTTGTCCATGCGGATTTCCATTCATGCTGTTTCAAATCGTACTGTATGGTTCCTCTTGAATATCTTTGCCATAGTATCTGCTCATGGGTGACCTATCGTGAATAGAGTTTTGCATACCCGGGGCAGAGCCTTCGGTGCTGACGCCTATGCATACCGCTTTTGCTACCAAGAAGGACCACTCTAAATCAATGATTGGGAGTGGTGCAGGATTCTTGCATCAACGTGCCTCTTCTCTTACCATTCGTCCTTCAATGAGTGCTCTGCAAATGCCTGTCCACCTGAAATAACTCTCGGAACCGAATATAGACTTTTGGGTTGAAGGATGGTGTGTGGCTCTCTTTCTTCTGATGTAAAGGCATTCCTCTTTGGGTATATGTGTTGGATCTTTTGTTCACATCTCACTTGCACAATGGTCTTTGCAAGCCTCACTTAATGCTTCTTTCTTGAATCTGTTCTGGTCTCTTTTTTTTCTAAAACACGAGCGAATATATTGATCATCTCGGATAGGGGCACTGGAAGTCATTGGTTTTCCATTGCAATCTCGTGATAACTGAAAAAACCATCTGTAATGTTTCATGTGTGATTGTGTAGGGTTGTATGTCAAGATTGCAACCCCATTCCCATGCGATGACTGGCCGAAACTCGTAATAATCTTTGGTGGATTGATAGAAAATGTTGAATTTTTTACTATAAGGACGGTTACAGGACCATTACTTGGAAATTTGGTGTTCATGCTTGTGTGATGTGCCTATGATGTTACATGCGCATATGCATGAATGGCTATGCATTTCATAGATACATGGATTTTGGACAGTAAGTTACTACCATTGTGCCTAGGGGCATGTCCCAAGCCCTTAATATGTCTTCATAAATATGGGGATCAAGATAGTGCCTCTTTGACCCTGTTCTTCTCCTTCGCGCCACTAAAGGCATTATGTTGGTGGTGATGCATTGTTCAAGTCTAAAGATCAAGCTTCGATCAACAGTACTTCAATTGCCCAGAAAAGACAGCATGATAGTGCCTGGTTCCATCCATACTTTTCATTGCTATGACAAGATTCTATGAAATGGTGAAGGATGTACACAGGTATGATGTTTGGTCTAAAAAAGTTAATTCGTAGTTTCTGTGCAAGCTCTTTGGGGAAGGACTTTGACTTCCATCACCATGCCTCATGCGACCCCGAATGAATCTGAACGTCTGCATCGTCATCAACATGATCAACAAGCTTTCCCCTGTGCCTGCGAAGGGGATGTTGGATTTGATAAATATCTGTATTTCATGAACGCCTACATGATCAATATTCTCTTCACTTCTATACTTCATTATTTCTGGCTCATTGTTCACAGATTCTAAATCGATAGTGTTTGCATTTTATTACCAAAAAAGATCTTGACCAAAATTATTTCAAGCTATGTTCTTGCATATTTTTGAGGAAAAGGAATTGTTGCACTCTCAGGTTAGGTTTGAAGATCCACACGATTAGAGAAACATGGGAGTACTATTTTGTGGGACTAACCCATTAATGAAGATCCATCCTTGACTTGTCCTCAATCTACTTTATGCTTAGGCAATGATCAAATATTAACTTTGCATGGTCACTATGATAGACTGCTTAATTATGCTATGATTACACACAGTTTGTGTGTCACTTGGTTCTTGCATCACTTCTATGCTCATGTGCACACATAACACACCGAAGGAACATGTATGTATGATGCATCTGTATGAGCAGTGAATGGTCCACACCTACTATGATTCATTGGAAGTGGTCACACATGTACAAGACATTATATTGCAGGATATTTTTTGACTTAGAAAGGAGTTGCATCGTAAGATAAAGGATCACTGATTGAACATTAATTTATGCTTGAAGATTAATCAAGTTAACTCCTTTAATGACTCCTTTAATGACTGCCCATTGTGTCCTGAAAGCTTTTTCGACTCTCCTTTTTACTTGGAAACATGTCAAGTACAAAAACTCATTATAGTCACCTGTCATGGACAAAATCATACGTTCTCGCTTGGCCCTCAAAGATAGATTGAAATGTCTCAGGTCACCTTAGGATTCTTAAAGTTGAATACTCAAATTAGGTGGGGGGGACATGGTTGATATTCTATGCTGCTAAGAGGGGGGCTACAGATGTCTTAACAAATAAAATGGTAAAGTCATACAGGCACTTTGAGAAGCGTGTTTCTTGCATATCATGGTCCTTCTCCCTTCGTCCACTGGCTCACATAACTCCACTTTATGCACTTTGCAGTTTCGTCTGTTAGTGGCAAGTCTCATGATCAATATAGGACCTGAAGTATAATTGTTGCCTTTAATTACTGTATTTTCCCTCTGTATGTCTTGGAGTTGGAGGTTGGTGTACAGGTGGGTTGGTCTTCCACCAAAACAAAGGATGAAGGTTACTTGAAGATGTGTAGCAGGTTCAAGGGAAGGCCGATAATGACTCTATGCAATTACTGTTGGTCTCTATACAACCAGGAGACAAAGGCCTCAATGTTGATCATATTGCTCACTTACTAGTTGTGTTGAATGACAGTAATCATCTCATAATAATTTGAACACCTCTTGATTATTGCCCATGCATATCCTTTGGAAGGCAAGTTAGTTTGTGATCCCATACAGGAATAATGTGTGAATTTCTAGAATACTAAGTCCCTCCTATGATCACTCATTGTGAGAGGTACTTCATTCCAGTGGACTTTAATGATGAGTGGAATCGCTTGTACTACATACCATATTTTCTGATTGAAGCAAACTGTTGTGACCTCTGATCTGGAGCTTTTCAGTTTAGCTAGGAGGGAGTTGGGTAGTTATGCTTTCCCTCCCAAAGGTAAGAATGATATTATATGGGGAGATCATACGCATTGCTGATAGAAAATGCCAGAAATGCATGAAGGCTGGAAACACTGCCATGCAGGTGTGAATGCTTGTTTTTTGCCAGGGAGGAAACTCTGGTTTTACAATGTCACTTAATGCAGTGTAGGCCAACACTTGTAGAACTTAGCATTGATCCTTTTGACTCCTATAGATGCTCTCTTGTGAATAATGTGTTTCTTTAATACTCACAGGTTTGTTGATTAATTTGAAATCTTGTGACTGCTCCTGTGGGATTGGGCCTACATGTTTTATCAATTCTGAAAGGATTTTGTGATGCGCTCACTTGATTATAGGCTAATTACTCATTACATCTCTTTACACCTATTGAACGTCTGCATTAATCACTTTTTTGCCTTGTTAGATGAGGAGATACCAGGATTCACAGAAATCGCTCTTGATGACGTAGAAGTTATTTAACCCTTGCCCAAGCATGTCTACTTAGCAAAAGATACCGATGGCCTTAGTCACTGAATGTTGTATTTGCTCTCATCCATGTTCACCTTCTGCTCATTGGTTGTCATATAAACTAAGCGAGTGTGCTTTAAGTATTGGTGACTTGGCAAAATTTTAAGTCATATGGACTGCCACTTGTGTTCTTCACCTTTGGTGCTTTGATTTGCAGAATGCAGGAATAGCTAGCTCTCCATGTGGATGTAAGCCAGTCCTTTAGGACTTGATGTCCCCTGATGTGGAAACTAAAATTGACATGCATGTTTATCTCATTACAAAATGCAGTCTACTTGCTCTTTTGTATGTCATTTCAGGTTTTGGAGTTTCTGGAGGCATTTCCAGCCTTAGAAAAGACTGCACAGTAGGAGGAATGCTGGGCAGACTGCCCCCCAAGGGGATTGTGTCGCTCAGCTCTAAAGACTGAAGACTTGCAGCTTGAAGCCTTGCAGACTGAAGAATTGCAGATTTTGAAAACTTGAAGATTTCCAGACTTGAAAGACTCTACCTTGGGTCAATTCAGCTATGTATGCTCTTCTCTTAGCTTTGTCGAGGACGACAAAGTCTAGGAGGGGGAGGAGTGTTGCTCTAAGGGTTGCCCATAATTTTTCTCATGCTATGGCATCCTTTTTCCTTCATAAAAAACCCCCTTTTTGTAATTAGGAGATGTCCATGTGAACACTCTCCTAAAACCCCTTTTTGATATTTCCTCTAGTCTATGGTATTGAAGCCTTTCTTTGAAAGCTCCTTTTTGAACAAACACAAAAATCCCACGTAGAAATCTCACGTGCTATCTCTCTCTAGGTGGTTAGTCCCATATCACATAAAGATTCTCTTTTTGATTTAGCACATGTGGTCTTTTGACCACATGTTTTTATTCACATATGCCTCTCTTCTCTATATAAAGAAGAGCCTCATTTGTAAAAGGGGAGGTCCCTTGGCCATGGCCTTGGCCTCCATTTTGGTAATGGAAGAAGGTGTCATTTGTTACTCTCTTGCCTCCTTGTGTGCAATGGTGTTGGTCTTGGAGTATGGATTTGCATGTGTGTGTGCATGGTTGGGAGGATGTTCCCCTTTGCTCCTTGTGACGTTGGCCATTGTTGCCATTGCTCCATGAGCGTGGGTGAACCTCTCCTCTCATTCTTTGCCCCAACTTGGAGAAACTTCTCACTTCCATGTGAGGCGGCTAGGGTTTGTTGTTCCCCTTTTCTCAACAGGAAGGTTTTAGATTAGTTCCCCATGCTATAAAAAGAGGAGAGAAGTCGTGATCTTGTGGGAAGTCCAAGAGACTCATATGTGTATCTCTACGTTGCTGTAGTTTTGTATGCAGAGATTGCATAGTGTCGAGGGAGAGACAAGTAAAAAGAAGAAAAGAAGAAAACAACGAAAGAAACAGCTTCACTAAAAAGCAAGATTTGAAGATACATCTCTGCAGGAAGCCCCGTAGGGGCGCACACACCAAGGAAAAGCACGCAGCTAAAAGGAGGAATCAGGGCCAACAAGTATCACATATGTGGGTGCGTCAACCTCGTGAGTTACAGAGGATTCAGATCAAGGCTTACGAGCTACATCCGCATATGTGCACTAATGGCGTGCGTGGCAAACCGAATCATTCGGCTTGAAGTAATGCAACCAGGTCCAATGTGTGCAACCAGGACAAATCAGAGCGCCTCTAAAACGTAATGCAAGATCAAGAATCAGGCAATACTAACCACTGGACGCGTGCGCGAAGCAAAGTTGCAGAACTAAAGAGCGCACAAAGCAGAGAAAAAGACGGGCCCCAAAATTTTTCCGATTTGGACTACACATTTTTGTATCATATTCATTCTTGTAATATATTTTTTCCCTTGTAAAGGCACTAGAGGAGTCCTCTAGATGCATCCCCACAGAAAGGTAGAGAATACCCATGTACAATAGTAGGAAATTAGTCTCTTAGTGAATAAAGTGCCGGTCACTTGTGTGAAAGGACCATTTTTAGGGCACTAGTATATAAGTCAAATGTGACTCTTTGTAAAGAACTTTTTGCCATTGTGAGAATGGAGAGCACAGAAATTCGAATTTGTGTCTTCTTCCCTCCTTATCTTCTTCTTCGCGAGCTTGTATGCATGTGTATTGCTTGGAAAGAGTGCTTGTGAGTGTTGTCTATCCTTGAGAGTGTTTCTTTGCTGTAGGAAAGGTGTGTGCGAGGTGTAGGAAGTGCTGAAGTGTGGGAAAGTATTGTTTGCTGAAGTGCTGAAGTGCTGAAGTATTGTTTGCCAGCGATCGTTTTGGTCAAAGGTCGTAGATCGTTTCACTGAGAGGTCGTGTATCGTTCCAAGCTAGAGATCGTTTAGGCAGAGATCGTTTTCCAGCGATCGTTTCGTCCAAGTATCGTGTCAGTCAGCGATCGTTTTGATAGAGATCGTGTATCGTGGATTTTAGGAGTCAAGTATCGTGACTTGAAATTTTCCTTCAGTCATTTTCCAGCCTAAATTCCTTAGAATTCTAGGCTATAGTTCGGAGTTCAAGAGACCAGAGGTTAGCAAGGACTGACCAGAGTTGTGAGGTGGATGAACCTGAGATCCGGAAGAACCCTAGGAAGCCGAAGAAGTGTAATTTCTTCCGTAGGGAGTGTAGCCGAACCAAGTAGCCGTTCACACTATTCTGAGACCTCTAGTGAGTCAGAAGGAGAAATTCCCATGGCTTTAGAGGATATGCAAAACACTGTACCTATGATTGGCCAGATGTCAATCATTGAGGGAGAATACAGAACTTCCTTGGAGTATGTGAACACCAACCACAATGAGATCCCTATCTATTTGGATGGTCTAAACAGATCAGTGGCCAAACTGAGGAAGGCTTCAGAAGCATACATCGTGCCTAGACCAGCCGTCAAATATGTAGGAGGTTTTTACATGGACAAACAAGATATTCAATACATGGTCACAGAACACCCGGAAATCATTAATGAGCATGGTGAGGAAAATAACGCTTCAAGTTTAATTGGAGGTGGAAACGAAGAGCAAGTAACTACTCCTAGAGGGAGATCTACAATTACTAAACTTTGGAGAGGAGACCTAATTCCCCAGGATGACACTCTAATAGATGTATATTTGATCAACGGGATGGAGCACCTGCTCAGAGCCCATTCCTCTATATGGGGAGCTGCTCCTAATCCAGTTACCATCTATGAGTTGCAAGACCCTGAGTTCCCCACCATCATCACATATTTGGACAAAAATCACAGAAGATATTGGCCAATAACAGAATTAGAGAGAACTGAGTTGAAATATCAGAACATCCCAGTGTTCCCCCCTAGAGACCAAGCCACTACTTCACGGAATCCACTAGGAACATCTCAGAATGATTCATATCAACAATCGGGACAAACACAACAAACACAACAAACCCAGATCCCTGTCAAACCACATGTGCAATTTGCAATGCCTGCCATTAATCCTAACTACCGGCCACAACCAGCCATTGACCCAAGACATGGAGTTCATGCACCAGTCAGACCACAGGTAGTGAGAGGACCAGGCATACCAATAGGAAGACCCAATTACCCTGTAATGCCTAGACAACCTGAAGCAGGAAGGAGACTAAGGCCGATCCAAGTGGCCAAGTGCATGAGAAATCATTATGATGGCTCTAGTGAACCCTATAATCACATAGCAGAATTTAAACAAGTAGTTAGAGCCGAGCAGGTAGATGACTTCATGATTCAATATGAATCCTTTGGTCTTACCTTGTCAGACACAGCTTTGGCCTGTTTTCAGCCATTGGACCCGAATACCTTTCAGAACATGGAGCAGGTATATCAAGAAATGATTGAAGAATTTACCAAATCTGGAATTAAAAACAATTCTTCGTCATTAATCCACAGCTTCAAACAAGTCCCTACCGAGTCAGTAAGATTGGCAGCAAGGAGATTCAAGCAGTATGTGGATAGATGCCCCGTAGAAGAGAGACCGACGCAAAACAAAATGGTATCATTGTTCTTGGAAGGACTGTTGAACGGAACCTTGAGGTCATTAGTGTATGTAAAGAGAGTTCAAACGTTGCAAGAATGTATGAAGGAATGTATAGACCTAGAAGATAACCTTGCAGAAGACTTGAAAATACCCCAAGGTAGCTTGAAAAGCGAAGAAGCAGCCAGTAGCACATCAAACTCTAAAAACAATGTGGAAGAAATAACAGATTTACTAGCAAAAAAACTGAACGTTCAAGGACAGAGGAATTATCCCACTAATCCCATGAGGATGCCTATGCTTAGAAGATGTATGCAGTGCGGAGGAGATCATCCTTCCCAGTTGTGTACTAGGGGAGTAGTCTCACCACCTGCCTATGCTCATCCTAGACCCTCTGTCCCCGGACCGCTACAATATTGCAGTATAGAGCAGAGATACACAAACCATAGCACCGAACACTGCCCTTACAATAGGCAAACCAGACCCACCCAGCCTTATGTGAGACCATACGGATACCCGCAAAATCAGCAGGGAGGTGAAGCCTTTAGATATCCCTCTTATCAACCACAGACACCAATACCACGACCATACGCATATCAGGGATATACGCAACCACAACCAGTACTAGGACAACAACCGCCCCACCCTCAGAACGTTGTCCCAGTTAAGATAGCACAACCAGAGGAAAACCTAGAGAGAGCAATAGTACCAGCCACACCTTTGACTAGTAGTGAACCATATGACTCATTTTACGAACCTAGTCAAGGAACATACCCTGGTTATGAAAGCGCGATAACAGAATATGGGCCACAGTATGACCCATATGCTTATGGCATGGAAATATCAGACAGCTCATACGGACACGAGCAGGATTATGTGCCCTTAATGTACACAGCTCCTAGAGCAACCATACCACCTCGACCTATGAATAGACTGCCTGTACCCAGAGGACCATGCTACAGATGTGGAGGTGACCACTATATTAGAGAATGCAATTACCAAACCCACCACCACCACAACGAATTTGGGAAGGCTACTGTAGCGATTGTGGTAAGGAACATCTTTTCAGAGATTGTCCTAAGAACCCCAACAAAGTCACATCTAACGTGCAGATTAATGTGATAGAAGTGATTGGATCATCAGGGAGCGACAAAGAATACACTGTACCTTTAAAAGCCATAACAAGAGCCAAGGCTAGAGAGAACCCTGATAAAACAGACGAAAAGGGGAATATACCCATCCCTCACAGAGTAGAAGACTCCGAAGAACCTGAGAAAAGTATCGCCAGTAAAAGATCCCTGAGATGGAAGAACCGGAGAGATAAGATAAAAGAAAAAAAGTTATTACAAAGGAAGGAAAACGAAAAGAGTAAACAGGAACCAACGAAGGAACCGCAATTGGAAAAAGAAAATAAAAATGAGAATAAAAGGGAGGAGGTAGGATCAGTATTAGCAGACCCAATGCCCGAAGAATTAGCCATGTGGATTCAGGCATACAAGGCGAGAATAAAAGCAGGACCTACCGTAGAACAACATGAGAGAGAGTATCCGAGAGGCGACTTAGAGAAAGAAAGATTGGAAATCTGCAAAAAATTGATAGAAGTTGCCCAACAAACATTAGAAAAACCTGTATCATCTTTACCAACCAACCAAATTTCCGAAGAAAAATTCCAAGAGTGCCTAAACACTCAGGAAAAGCCTGAAGTAAATAGACCTCTGAATGATGAAATTGGTATTGAGAGAAAGGAAGGATCCATAGTCCCTGAAATAGAAGGAGACTGGACTAAGGATCTATGGGCACGAGTTCAAGAGGACAAGTGGAAAAAGGTAGAAGGAATGGAACCGCCCTTCGAAGAATTAGAAGCAGAAAACGAAATAGAGGGTTCAATACCTGAACTCAATTCAAAAGAAATTTTTCCGATGGATGTAAGTGACAAGGAAGATGTAAAGGAACTACCCAACTATACAGGGGAGTACGAGCACGACTCAGAATTGTATCGCATCCCATCAATAACGAGACGAGAAACGAATCCATCAGTTCAAACATCGGAGATCATACAACGTCTTAGAGAGGTGAAAATCCCATGTACCCTAACATTCGAGGAACTGTTAAAGGTAAAACCACATTTAAAAGAGAAATTAATCAATCAATGGGAAGTCAAGGAGGAAAAGGAAGAAGTAGTTGACGAAGTGAAAACAGTGAGAATTCCAGTGGATAAAGTAGGAGACTTTAGCGAAGGAGATGAAGGAAATACGTGTCTTCCAATCACCTATAGGGGTTACACTACCAAAGCCATACTAGATTCAGGAGCTGGTGTCGGCATTGCTACCAAAGAAATTTGGGAGAAATGGGGACAACCAGCATTAAGACCAACGCGCATGAAAATACAAATGGCAGATGGACATACGGAAAGACCCTTAGGATTGTTGGAACGAGTAGTCTTCACTACGTGCGGAGTGGAATTTGAACATACTTTAGCAATTTGTCACTTCGAAAGGCCAAGCAATTATGAAATGATCTTAGGAAGGCCTTTCATGAGACAGCTAAAGGTCGTACAAGATTGGGGAAAAGATGCAGTATACCTACAACACGCAGGAACTACCACTAGGATAAACCTACATACGTACACTTATCAAGATGTGCCACCTCTACAATGGAATCAAATCCATAAAGAGGAAGATGATCAATCAGTTCATAGTGCAGGTTCTAGTGATCAATCCTGGATGAACGAGGACACGCATCTATGGATATGTCAAGCTGCAAAGAAGGAAGAAGAGAGAGGAAAAAGTTGGCAGCAGAAACAAGGAATAGTGAGATCGGTACAAGATCCAGCTTATATGCCACAAGTATTTCCGGATGAAGAATTCGAACCTCACGGTTGGATGGAAATCTTAGCCACCCTCGATGTCTGTGTAAACGAAGAAGTAGTAACCATGAACGAATGTATTGACGAGGAGGGTTATGACGTTAGTCTGTATATGGTAGTCCTTCAGGAGGCGGAAGAAGGAGAAGTGATCGAGAAAGACTGGAAGGAGGACTACGAGAGCATCGAAATGGAACCAGAACCCATGGATCTAGGGATTGGTACCACCAGCATAGATATCATTGCCAATGAAAAACATAAGGAACTCACACGAAAAGAGGAATTAGAAGTGGAAAGGGAATTAGAAGATGAGGAAAACAAACCCCAAGACCAATTTGAGGTACCAACTAATTTTAAAAAATATGAAGTGGAAGAGAGGAAAATTGCTATTCAAATGCCTAAAAGAGAAGCACAACCTGGAATAGCATATGATAATAAGGAGCAAACCAAGAAAATAGTTGTAACTATGGAAGAAGGAGAGGAACGATGTACCTTCATAGGACAGGATGTCTCAGCGGAAGAAGAACAAGAGTTAATTCGACTCATAAGAGAATACCGGGATGTCTTCGCTTGGACTTATAAGGACTTAAAAGGAGTAGATCCATCTATATGTGCGCATAGGATCCCCATGACATCCGAAGCCAAACCTTCGAAACAGAGACCATATACTTATAATGATGTGTATTCAGCCAAGATAAAAGAAGAAATAGATAAGTTATTAGATGCTGGATTCATCTACGAAATTGAGCACACTGAGTGGGTGTCACCCTTGGTGGTTGTACCAAAGAAGAATGGAAAGTTAAGAGTGTGCATCAATTTGAAGAAAGTGAACGCCGCAACCATAAGGGATAGCTATCCCTTACCAATCACTGATCATCTCTTGGAAAGGGTAGCAGGGAAGGAAGTTTATAGTTTTCTGGATGGCTTTTCAGGGTATAATCAGGTAGCCATTGCTCCTGAGGACCAACATAAAACTGCATTTGCCACTGAATGGGGAGTATACGCCTTTAGAGTCATGCCTTTTGGTTTAACGAATGCCCCAGCTACATTCCAAAGATTGATGTGTCATGTGTTCAAGGAATTTTTGAGAAAAAGCATGGAGGTATACATGGACGATCTTTGTACATATTCAGCTATACGATCAGAGCACATCCCTGAACTAGAAAAGATTTTTGCTAAATGTCGACAATATCAAGTATGTCTCAATCCTGAAAAATGTGTCTTCATGGTGCGACAAGGGAAAATCTTAGGACATATTGTTTCTAAGAATGGAATTTCCACAGATGAAGACAAAATCAAAGTCATTTTGGATTTACCAAGACCTAAAACGGCTAAAGAAGTTCAAGCATTTATGGGACATTGTGGTTACTATCGAAGATTCATACATATGTACGCCATAATTGCTAGACCTCTTTATGCATTATTAACTCAATTCAATTGGACCGAAGAATGCGAAAAAGCTTTTGATGAGTTAAAGAATCGATTGAGTTCAGCACCCATCCTTCGAGTCCCGAACTAGAATAAACCGTTTCATATCCATGTTGATGCTTCCAAGTTTGCCATTGGTTGCATCTTAGCTCAACCAGCTGATACAAGAAAATTAGACCACCCGATAGCCTATGCTAATAGACAGTTAAATCAAGCGGAACGCAATTATACTACTACGGAGAGAGAAGGCCTAGGGATGGTATACGCAGTCAAGAAATTCAGACATTACTTACTGGCAAACAAATTCAAATTCTTCATTGATTATCAAGCCCTATTGTACTTAGTCAACAAGCCTTGCAATACAGGACGACTAGTACGATGGTTCTTATTGCTAATGGAATTTGATTTTGAGGTAATAGTCAAGAAAGGAAACACCCACATCAGAGCAGACCACTTATCTCGTATGACCCATGGAGAACCACCCATAGGAGTACCCGATGACCTGCCAGATACTTATCTTTTTAACCTGGAAGTATGTCCTCAGTGGGCAGAAAAGTTGATCCCGATACTTACTCATGGACCTAAAGAGGGGATCATGCCAAACCAAACGCAGGATCTCTGGAGGACCAAAAACCTTCACATCATTGCGGGAAGTTTGTACCACCAGGATTCAAGCGGATTGCTGATGAGATGTGTAGAAGAAGAGGAACAAGAAATGTGGCTTCAGAAAGCACACATAAACCAATGGAACACTCATTTGAATGCAAATGGAACGTGGCAAACACTCAAGAGATTTGGCATATATTGGCCAACCATGCAAAGAGATGCACATAACTATGTGTCAACTTGTCCAACCTGTCAAGAACAAATCCCAGACGAGAACTCTACATTATGCTATTCTACAATAACACCAAGGTGGAGCATGCCTCTAGTAAAGTTCTTGAAAACTCGAGAGTACCCTGATGGAGCTACCTTAGCAAGGAAACGGGCTCTTGAAGAACAGAGTAAGGATTATGCCATCATAGGAAAACAACTTTTTAAACGCGGAAAAGATAACCAACTAAGAATGTGCATTCATGAAAATGAATATCTCTCTGTTTTAGAGATGGCCCATACAGGAGCTGCAGGAGGACACTTCTCTGCAGACAAAACAACAAAAATGATCCTCTTTGCTGGAATGTGGTGGCCAACTCTACATCAAGACGCCATAACATATGTGCAACGGTGTGATACTTGTCAACGAACGAAATATCCTATTAGAAGAGATGAGATGCCGCTTAGACCCATGATGAGTGCTAGAGCTTTCACGAAGTGGGGAATAGACTTTATAGGACCTATTAGCCCACCAGCAAAAGGGTCACATGCCGAATACATAATTGTAGCCACAGATTACCTGACTAAATGGGTTGAAGCAAAAGCAACAACTAAGAATGATGCAAGAACTACAGCCAAGTTTCTCTTCGAGAACGTCTTCACTAGATTTGGACTACCTATAGAGATTGTGAGTGATAGAGGTACGCACTTTGCCAATGAAGTGATAGAAGCATTGTTGAACGAATTCTTAGTAATTCATAAGAAATCTGCCCCTTATCACCCACAAGCAAATGGACAAGCAGAAAGTTCAAATAAAATCTTGTGTACTGTTCTCACCAAAATTGTCAACAATGGTAGATCAGATTGGGATAAGCAGTTACACCATGCTTTATGGGCATTCCGAGTAGCCTATAAAACTGCAATAGGCACTACTCCTTTTAACTTAGTGTATGGACAAAACGCTATTTTGCCAATTGATTTCTTGATTCCCACTCTTAGAGTTGCAACTACTTATGAGTGGACCGGACATGAATTATCAGCACAATTGGACCAAATAGAGAAGCTTCATGAAACTAGGTTACAAGCAGTAGCGGGTATTTACGCTGCGAAAAGACGGCAAAAGGCCTATTTTGACGCGCATATCAAGGACAAACAATTGAAGGAAGGAGATTTAGTTCGGGTATACACTTTGAAACAACATGCTAAGAAGTTGCAAAAGAGAGGATATGGTCCACTAATCATCAATCGTATATCTACCAGTGGAGCCATCAACTTAGCAACTCTAGATGGAGATGTGTTACCAAACTACATCAGTGGGTGTAGAGTAAAGAAATACCTAGAACCATTAACTGACAAAATTATGTCACGATTGCTCAAAGGTAAAAATAGACGCATAGAAGAAGAACGGATACGAGAAGAAGCGAGACAGGAAGCCCTAGAACGCATCAGAAAACGGAAAGAGTGGATGAGAGAAAGAGACGAGAGATACCGAGTAGGAGAAGAACTCATCCCAATGGCTAATTTTAGAGCCACTGAGAACTCAGGGCAACAAAGAAGACAACCTTATTTGAATCTGGGAGCAGGACGAAAAGAGTACCACTTAGTGAATGCTCTCATAGACACAGGAGCAGCCATAAGCTGCATCAGATTTTCTTTGTCTCAGAGACTTAAAGAGGAGTTACGCCCATCGAAGGCACAGCTAATAGGAATAGGAGGAAAAATCACTCAATGTATAGGTGAGATAACCTTGCCCTTACATATGGGGAACAACACTATGGAGCAGAGACTCTTAGTGTGTCAGGACCAGGATCTGCTTGAAGATGTTGTGCTAGGACAAGATTGGATTTATGAATATGAGGTAACCATTCAATTGGCCTTAGGATACATCTCAGCCAGAATAGGGCATCGTGAGGTATTTAGCCTGCTAGACGAACGACCACTCAAAACCGCTAATATAGAGCCAGAAGTTCATTCCAATGAACAAAGTCATGATTGTAAGTTCACTAGCACTATAGAAACCCCATCGTCAAGTACTTCATGTGAGAATACCGTGAGTTCTGTGTGCACTCCATCTTTGAGTATAGAGAGTCACAAGAGTGCACAGAAACATGAAATCAAACCCAGTGAAACACAATGCACAAGAGAGAATACTCCTTTGCAAGAATTGAAGTCTACACCTATGAAAGTATACCCTATTCCACATTCTACACTAGCTTGGATAAGGAAAGATCAAAAGAAGGCATATCTTCAGCAACAGAAAAGTCTTCGACATCAGCATGTCAAATTGAGTAAGAAGACAAAGAATTTCGAACACTTCAGTCAACCACGACTCACTAGCAGATGGATCCCAAAGAAACTGATAACTGCACAACCGGATCGAACACAAATATGGATCCCAAAGTCGTGTACTTCAAGAACGACCAACCAAAACAAGGATCATCCTCCGAAGGGCAATCACCATCAACATGGACAACAGACACATCAGCCAAAAAGGAAGACCTATTGGAAAAAGAAGGAGTCTGCAGCTGCAACGCAAGGAAAACCGCAATTCCAAAAGCAGATAGAGCAAACGCACTATAAGGGAAGAATCACGTTTAGCAAGAAGGTTCCGAAGGAAATACATCCCCACCAAATGAAGCAGATTTGGGTGCAGAAGGATCCCGCAACTTGTATACATAGAGCTACAAAATCCAATTGCACACATGAGGAGTTGGCGAGATCCAAAGTATGCATGATAGGGCCACCTTACAAGGCCAAGCATTCGGCACGTCTTTCTTCTACTTCCGGATAGTCACACACATTTTCCCTTTAGAAATAGGAGAGCACTTGTACATATCTTAAGAAAATACTCCAAAAAATTACTAACCGCTTCGGCTATGGACTAACATTTATGTTTTCTTTTCAGCAAAAAAATATAAAAATACATAAAAATGATCCAGGTATTACCTTTCTCACACCCACGGGAAAGGGACGACACCATTCACTCGGAGCAATGTCAAGCTTAAGACAAATAAAGGAACATTTCTGATAATATATGGCCACTAATTCACACTCTATATTGAGTGCAGATGTCATCAACAAATTCTGAAGCCACTCAAGAGGAAGAAGTCCAACTTTTTCCATTAGAGTCGATCACAAGAGTAAGAGGCCATTGGTTCCGAGATGACCAACTTGTATCAGAACTTCTCTTCATGGCGACAATAAAGATTATGGACAGGGATCACTGTTTCCCTATCATGTCTCAGGACTTCAAAACGATAGTACAAGGGTTACCACACATTGAAGACGTATGGACCCAGGCAGGAATAGAAGCGTTCTTGAAGATGCCTATATACGTACCAGACTTTCAGAGGTGTATACAGGTAATGAACACCATGCAACTTGCTGCAACAAAGATCTCAGTCCCAGAAGCACAGGTATTGGATAAAGTAGGCACATGGAAGACAATTCAATTCACTCATGAATTGATCAATAAAGCCTTTGGATGGAATCAAGAAGGAATTACTAATGTCAAAGAGGAATGCCATGACCCCAAGAAAAGATCATTCCTGGAGATTAACAGAATAGATATTGAAGATGCTGTACGTTTGGTACATCAACACTTTTGTTTTCCTAGCATGAACAGATACACTGCACCACAAAAGATTGTAGTACAACTCCTATCGCATGCCATGAGACAAATAGGAAACAAGGTGAATCTAACAGGTTATGTACAAGAATGATTATTTGAAGCCCAAAAGAAATGGGGGCAGAAGAAGTTCCTGAATGGTAGTTCAGCTTTGACTTTACTGATATATGAAGCTCTAGACATGAAACACTGCTTACAGGAGATGCCGACATCAGAAGGGCTAGCAAAGTATGCAAAATCCGCTACGGTCCCTAAGAAAAAGAAAGCAGTTGTATTGGTTGAACAAGCTGGAACCAGCTCACAGAAACCCATGAGGGGTACGAAACGCTTACGAGAAGAGGAAGCTCAAGCAACACCTCAGTCCAAGAGAACGCACCTCTTGCCTAAGATCACGACGGCTCAAATGCCGATCACTAAGAGAGATCTGTCTGCTGCCCTCGAGCAAACACATCAGTATATGCAAGGGCAGGTAAATTTAAATGTCCAAGGACATCATTATAGACAAGCAAGTCAAGTAAAACAAAAACAGAGTACAGAAAAGACTCCAAAACAACCTGGAAGATACAAAGAATTGGGCATCGATGATTCTAGTACGAATACGGAATCCAGTCCTGAGAAACACACTCTAGATACTGATATCAGGACAGAAACTTATGAAGAAGAAGGACCAGAAATCAATCAAGTGGAAGTGACACCGGACAACCAAAAGGAAAATGAAAAGAAGGTGGATGATGCTAATGAACAGGAGCACGTCATTCAATTGAATGACACTACAAAAATCAGCATCAAGGAAGATACAACCAAAGCGACATACGTCAAACCACCAATCAAAGAGGAAGAACAGACTCCATTGAAGAAGGAAGCAAAGGAGCCACAAAACCGAGAACAAATTGTGATCGAGGTGCCAGATGACACACCTCAAGGGAATCAAGAAAACGTGGTGGCTGAGCCAAGGATCCAGCTTCAGATTAGGCAGCCCCATGACACTACCTTACATGTGGCTCAAGGTAAAGATGTCAATACAGGAGGAGAACCCAGTATACCAAAAACATGGCTCAATGTGGATGTGGCTCAACTGAAGCCTGTGGTAAAGCAGATGATTCAGACGGCCATGGATACCCAACAACAAATGATGGACACGGATGCAGACTATGACAAAGCCATGAAGGAAAAGAATCAGTTTCAAATTATGAGTGAACAGTTGTCTGCACAAATAATTCAGGCACAAAAAGTGATAGCCGCCAAAAGCACTGAGCTGCTGGAAACAAAAACACAATATGAATCATTAAGCACTCAGCATCACCAACTGCAAAAACAGCTCGAGGATCTACAGAAATTATGTGACGCTACAGAAGCAGAAAAGGAAAGAATGAAGACCAGAAGTACCCTACTAGAGACACAGCTGAAGTTATATCTGGATGAGAATGATACTTTACGCAGCAGAAATAAAGAATTAATGAAGTCTCTATTATATGACCAACCACTCATCCAACAGGGACCCTCAGACACTAAAGAACAGGAATTAAGAGAGCAGCTAGCAGAGTATGCCGAGTTGCTGAGACAAGTGAAAGAAGTACAAGAAGAATCAGAACGGCGGCACAATCAGGAAATATGTGAGCTCAAAAGGCAGCTGAGTACAGCACAGGCAAAACTGGTACAGAGCTACAGTGAAAACATGGATCACGTAGCTGACATAGGTAAGGAGCTCCTAGCAACCAAAGAAAAACTCGGTGAAGCCATACAAAAGATAAAGGAAAAAGACGAATGCATCGAAGAGCTAAAGAATCAGCAGAAAGACAAAGAACCGATCGGGACACCAGTAGTGCCAACTAAGGAAAATCCTACTGACGAGGTAGAGGTAAGCCCTCTATCTCACCCGATCTATCATTCTCCAATACATGAGCAGATGGCGGATATACATGATGATCATCCGATGCCATACACTGCAGAAATAAGTCAGAAGGAACGGGCACTAGTGGTGTCCCGGTTGACGGAAAATTTTGAAAATGAAGTAATCAAGGTCATGAAGGAAGCAAAAATCAAAGGTAAAGACTTGGAAAAGATCATGAAGCCTTTCAACATTCCGTATGGATTGTTGAAAGAGAAAGCAAGGCAATATATAAAGAAGGTTACACAAAAAAATCCAGATGAGCAGCTCAACTTCAAGAATGACACGTTCACATACACTCAAGCAGAGTTTGAAGCTGCACAACCAGTGTGGCGGAGAAAATTTCTGGAGAAACATCCCACACTACGGGTGCATTGGCAAGCCGCACCATATTTCCTACAGGTAAACCCTTCATTTTGTCCAATACCACGCAGAAGGGATACCAGGGAATTTTTGGATTTACAACGCAGCGGCACTATTAATAAACAGTGGCTAAATTATCCTATGTTACCTAGCCCGCCACATAACTATTTGCCAACAGAGGATTATATGGTCAAAACAATAGAATTTTGGCTACAAAATTACGCGACAGTACCTGATTTAGCTGTAAAAATGACAAACAAAATACTTAGCATGATCCTCACAGTTTTGAAGGTCTTCAAGCATGCGGCCTACACCTTTTTGAACTTCATCGGCATTAATCAAGGCACAGATATACTTATTTTCGATCTATCAGTAATGCCGAGCCGCCCCACAATAATGGCATACTATTCCAGACTTATGTTTTTGCCAAGTTCGTATATGCAAACATTTGAAGAAGCATTTTTTACAGGATTTTTTGAAATAGATTCGGAGATTTTTTTGAAGATGTCATCCAATCTGAATGCCAGACTTGTGGCATATGAATTAAGCTTCTTCGCAGATCACAGACAACCGCCAAACGATGGAGTAAAAGCTGAACAATGGAAACAGATCATGATACGTGAAGCTAATCTGCTAAATGATACAGAGCAACAAGTATACAGAACATATGCCCGTCGCTTATCAAAGCCTGTCGGGGACGACAGAGTCCAGGAGGGGGGCAGTGTCGAGGGAGAGACAAGTAAAAAGAAGAAAAGAAGAAAACAACGAAAGAAACAGCTTCACTAAAAAGCAAGATTTGAAGATACATCTCTGCAGGAAGCCCCGCAGGGGCGCACACACCAAGGAAAAGCACGCAGCTAAAAGGAGGAATCAGGGCCAACAAGTATCACATATGTGGGTGCTTCAACCTCGTGAGTTACAGAGGATTCAGATCAAGGCTTACGAGCTACATCCGCATATGTGCACTAATGGCGTGCGTGGCAAACCGAATCATTCGGCTTGAAGTAATGCAACCAGGTCCAATGTGTGCAACCAGGACAAATCAGAGCGCCTCTAAAACGTAATGCAAGATCAAGAATCAGGCAATACTGACCACTGGACGCGTGCGCGAAGCAAAGTTGCAGAACTAAAGAGCGCACAAAGCAGAGAAAAAGACGGGCCCCAAAATTTTTCCGATTTGGACTACACATTTTTGTATCATATTCATTCTTGTAATATATTTTTCCGATTTGGACTACACGATTTGGAGGGGGGCAGTGTCGAGGGAGAGACAAGTAAAAAGAAGAAAAGAAGAAAACAACGAAAGAAACAGCTTCACTAAAAAGCAAGATTTGAAGATACATCTCTGCAGGAAGCCCCGCAGGGGCGCACACACCAAGGAAAAGCACGCAGCTAAAAGGAGGAATCAGGGCCAACAAGTATCACATATGTGGGTGCTTCAACCTCGTGAGTTACAGAGGATTCAGATCAAGGCTTACGAGCTACATCCGCATATGTGCACTAATGGCGTGCGTGGCAAACCGAATCATTCGGCTTGAAGTAATGCAACCAGGTCCAATGTGTGCAACCAGGACAAATCAGAGCGCCTCTAAAACGTAATGCAAGATCAAGAATCAGGCAATACTGACCACTGGACGCGTGCGCGAAGCAAAGTTGCAGAACTAAAGAGCGCACAAAGCAGAGAAAAAGACGGGCCCCAAAATTTTTCCGATTTGGACTACACATTTTTGTATCATATTCATTCTTGTAATATATTTTTTCCCTTGTAAAGGCACTAGAGGAGTCCTCTAGATGCATCCCCACAGAAAGGTAGAGAATACCCATGTACAATAGTAGGAAATTAGTCTCTTAGTGAATAAAGTGCCGGTCACTTGTGTGAAAGGACCATTTTTAGGGCACTAGTATATAAGTCAAATGTGACTCTTTGTAAAGAACTTTTTGCCATTGTGAGAATGGAGAGCACAGAAATTCGAATTTGTGTCTTCTTCCCTCCTTATCTTCTTCTTCGCGAGCTTGTATGCATGTGTATTGCTTGGAAAGAGTGCTTGTGAGTGTTGTCTATCCTTGAGAGTGTTTCTTTGCTGTAGGAAAGGTGTGTGCGAGGTGTAGGAAGTGCTGAAGTGTGGGAAAGTATTTCCGCGACTCAGTATTTCCGCGACTCGCACACACCAAGGAAAAGCACGCAGCTAAAAGGAGGAATCAGGGCCAACAAGTATCACATATGTGGGTGCTTCAACCTCGTGAGTTACAGAGGATTCAGATCAAGGCTTACGAGCTACATCCGCATATGTGCACTAATGGCGTGCGTGGCAAACCGAATCATTCGGCTTGAAGTAATGCAACCAGGTCCAATGTGTGCAACCAGGACAAATCAGAGCGCCTCTAAAACGTAATGCAAGATCAAGAATCAGGCAATACTGACCACTGGACGCGTGCGCGAAGCAAAGTTGCAGAACTAAAGAGCGCACAAAGCAGAGAAAAAGACGGGCCCCAAAATTTTTCCAATTTGGACTACACATTTTTGTATTATATTCATTCTTGTAATATATTTTTTCCCTTGTAAAGGCACTAGAGGAGTCCTCTAGATGCATCCCCACAGAAAGGTAGAGAATACCCATGTACAATAGTAGGAAATTAGTCTCTTAGTGAATAAAGTGCCGGTCACTTGTGTGAAAGGACCATTTTTAAGGCACTAGTATATAAGTCAAATGTGACTCTTTGTAAAGAACTTTTTGCCATTGTGAGAATGGAGAGCACAGAAATTCGAATTTGTGTCTTCTTCCCTCCTTATCTTCTTCTTCGCGAGCTTGTATGCATGTGTATTGCTTGGAAAGAGTGCTTGTGAGTGTTGTCTATCCTTGAGAGTGTTTCTTTGCTGTAGGAAAGGTGTGTGCGAGGTGTAGGAAGTGCTGAAGTGTGGAAAAGTATTTCCACGACTCCGTATTTCACTCATAACTTGAAGTAGGAGCGTCAGAATTGAGTGAAACCACTGCCATTGGATGCGTCTTCTCGAGAGCTTCGAAACGTATATGCTATTCGCTATATTTGGAGTTCGGAGCTGGGAGAAAAGTCCAAAATACTGACGGCTGCTGCACCAAGTATCGTTTCGCCTTGACCAACAGTTGGAGCTTGTTTGGATAAGTCTTTGCCTCATTTACATTCTTTGAGTAGTTCATATGCATTGACCATTACATGATTGCATGTCTTCATACACTCGGCTAGGTTTGTATACTCTTTGGATTGATATTTAAAAGCGTGTATCCCCACTATATGCACTTGTGAGGGGATTGAGGTATAGTCTCTTTCTCCGCAAGTCCCTAAGTTGATGCTTAGGTCAACACACATAGCTTGTATCTCCCTCATTATATATCCAAATTATATGTTTGATATCTTATTTGAAAGCTCTTACTGTCTACTTGCATATTCTAAATTTTCATAATCATTGAGCTGAGAGTAGTACTCTCTGCAAGTAGTGTGTATTCTTAGGTTCACCCCCTCCTAAAGGTCTCCATTAAACCTCACACTTGCAGAGGTCATATCTCCTTGTGTATTTATCCAAATTGAGTGTTCTTTGGCTCATTGGAAAGCTCTTGGTCTCTAGTATATGTGGTTCAAACAATTTTGAAAAATTCTGAGTGAGTAGAGAACAGTAAGCTCTGCAAGCATGACTAGTTTTCTATGATGAAGTTTGTGAGAAGGTCTACTTATTCCTAGGGGGTTCCACCTACTTCCAGCTATATTTTGGAGGTCAATAAACTCCAACAATCGTGAAATTTTGATGATGAGAAAAGCTCCTCCTTGTTTCAAATCCTTCTTCAAATCTTCTTGGTCTTTGCTTCAATCCTTGGATCGCAAGCAAATTCAAGGTCTCCTCTTGATGTCCTCAATTCTCAATGATGATATCTGATACCACTGATGGATTATATCCACTCCTAGTTGTAGCAAAATAATGATAGGCCCTTCGTAGGACCAAACAGTTCACTACCATAGTCCACCAAGAATTGAATTTCTCTCTAGATCGGATGATCAAACCTATGCAATTTTTCATAATACAAATAGCTAGTATGGACTTTTCAAGAAGCTAAAGATCACTCAATTTGGAGAACATTAAAGGTATCAACCACCTTCCACAAGACATACCAAAAATTGTCCAAATAGGTAGTTTGCACCTATGTGTACCTTCCAACACACATACACTTGGAAATATGTAGAGATCAGAATATAGATCTTTCAATCTCAATAGACTCAAGGGTATTGAATATGTAATAGAAATATTATATACAAAAGAAAGCTTACAATCATAAGAACAAAATGAGCTATCTTGCAAATGAATTGGAAAACTATACAAAAAGTTATGAGTGATAAAAGATCACTTCCTATGAGAAAATTCTAGCAAGCAAGGGGCTTTCTTAGCTAGGGGCTAGCTTAGACGTGGAGTAAACACTCCTAATAAGATCCTAAAGTGCATAGAGAGGATGGCCGTGACTTTTCTCCATGTGTTTGCTTGTATAATGCTCAAAAAGGTAGTTGTGAATTTGAATTCAAAATTGCCCTCCAAATGATCCCGACTTTTCTCCATCAATTAGTTGAGTGATAAGCTGAAACAACTCCTGGAAAAGAGCTTGTATATCCTACCAAAAAGTGTGAGTGATGTGGCACTTCAATTTAGCATGAGTTCCCACACTTGAGATTGCTAAAATTCTAACAACATCAAGATGTATCCAACTTCTTTTCCTAACCCACTTAGGATTTGTACAATCCTTACTGTGTTTCAAAGTCTTTTCTTTAATTTATTTTCTTTGAGAACTCCCTATCCTTGAGAACTTCATCTAGGTTGCAAGACGTGATAAAAGAAGTATGAAGCACTAGCATACGAGGAAGTACTTCAACTTTATCTATTTCTTTTTGTTGGTACAAGTCAACCATCAATCGATATCTTGGATAAAGACTTGAAGTCCAAAGATGAAGAAAAGATCAAAAAATGAAGTTTGAAGATAGGGCATATTCAGGAAATGTAGACTTGTATACATATGTACATTAAACTTGTAATTAGTTCACATATACCTTCTGTTCAAGTCATGAGCTTGTACATATATGCCTATATATACAAGTAGAAAGTCGGGGCAAATATGAGAGAGCATGAGATGAGAAGAATTAGATGTTGTAAGAGTCATTAGACATGAGGAAGATCTTTCTCATCATTCAAATGTAAAATTTTCTAAGTAGACAGAAAAGTTGCATCCGATATTTCGATGAGTTCTCCTTCTGTGTTTGATCATTTCAGAAATCCTTCTGTAGATGTCTAATTCCATAGTTAATGCTTCTATGGTTAAGATTTGAGAGTCTAATTGTAAACAATCTGAGAGAATTATGTATATGAACATTTGTATGTGAAGAAGTGATGAGTGTCTTTTGAAACAAGCGCAATCTCGATGGTCAAAGAATTGATCAGATCTTAGTGTATAGTGTAAAGTTTTACACAAATGAGGAGTCAAAATCTAAGTTGGAAGGTAAGACATCTATGGCTAAAAGCATTTGATTAAACAGGTTTTAGTTTGGGAGAACCATGCAGTAGAAGTTGTAAGTGTCAAAGTCGACTATACAGGAGGACATATTCAAACATAGGTAGATTGTTTGGATCATTTCTCAATATCTACTAAATCTTTTGAAAAGTTTTAACTTGCAGAAGGTGCGCAAACATTAGACAAACACCTCATACAAAGTTTCACTAAAAACTTTACACATTTCATCAGTCAATGAGTGAGTTATGTGCAGCAGCTGAGTAGTGACTCTCTTCATAGTTAGTGCAAATCTTGATAGTTTGGCATTGATCTTCCAAACTTGATCAAAGTTTTAAGTTATTCTTGATATAGAAGTGTTCTAACATCAAGGATAGCTTGTTCTTATAGAGATTAAAACTCTCCATCAGTGGTATCAGAGCAGGAATCATCAAAATAGAAGAAAGGACTCCGATTGCTACAATCATACAGAAATCAACATTTGAAGGTTCAAAAGGTGAAAGATTAAAGGGAAAGCTTGAGAAGGAGGTCTGAAGCTATCAAGAAGATCAAAAGGAACTTCATTCAAAGTAAAGGTACACTTATTCCTCATAAAGCTTGAAGAATTTAATACACGGGTAAAGAAAATGGGAGATTCTTTCCAGATAGAGAAATTGGATAGAGAAAACTATCCAACTTGGTCAATGAGGATGGAAGCTCATCTTATGAGCAAAGACCTCATAGGTTACATCACAGGTGAAGAAGAAAAACCAGAATTCAGAGATCCTCGTGTTCCAACTAGGGATGAACTTTCAGATTTGAAGACTTGGATGAAGAAGGATGCTCAAGCAAGGAGCATTATCTACATGGGAGTAAATGACTATTCACTACCTCATATTAGAGGAAGTGAAAGTGCAAGTGACATATGGAATGCTTTGGAGGAGCATTTCCAAAATACTACAAAGTCAAGGAAAGCATCCTTATGGGAAGAGTTCACTACATTTAACAAGAAAGCTTCTCAATCCATTTATGATTATATAACAAGGATGAAGAACATTGCAGCTGCATTAGGAGCAGTTGATGAAGATATTGAGGAGGATAAATTGGTAAGGCAAATCCTCACAAGTTTAAGAGGAGATGAGAAATGGAAGCCATTCATTTTGTCTACTGAATTGCCACGAGATCATTTCACTCTTGCTTTAAATAAGTTGCTAGGACGTATGCTAACTTTTGAGCAGGATGTCAAAGGTGATGTCTATAAGAGTACATGCCAAGCAATGTATTCAAAGGATAAGAAGAAGAATAGCAAAGGTAAGCAACAATTAAATGAAGAAGAAGGTACAACTAGTCAAGCCCACTTCCTAAGAGGGAGAGGAGGTGGCAAAGGAAGAGGAAGAGGCAGAAGCAATAAAGATGGAGCTAAAGCTTGCTAGATTTGTGGTAAGACAAATCATTTAGCTCATGATTGTTGGTATAATAATCAGAATAATGGAGGATATAGTCAGAACTTTAATTCAAGAGGAAGAGGTGTAGAAACCAAAGAGGTAATTTCAGAGGTAGAGGTAGTAGAGGTTACTTTGGAAGAAATGCACGTAGAGGTTTCCAAAGTCAATCCTACAACAATACCTACGACAATTATGCTTTAATCAGAAAGAATATTCAACCTTAATCATGAATGCAACTTGTGAAAGACAAAGTGAAGACCAAAGAGTCTGGTACATCTACTCAGGGTGTAGCAATCATCTGAGTGGTAATATAGCCTTGATGACTGATTTGGAGACTAAGGTAACTAATCATTTAGTTCAAACAGGTGATAATACAAAGCACAATGTGAAGTCAATTGGATTAGTGAAGGCCAAGGATGGAAGTACTCTTCTGACTACGTTCTTGTATGTTCCTACAATTCCAAATAATTTGATAAGTGTAGGGAAAATTGTTGAAAAAGGTTATGAAGTAAGGCTCACTAATGATGGCGTTTTTGTGGAAGACCCTAGCAATGGGTATAAACAAATTGTTTCAAGGAAGAAAGAAGGAATAATCTTTAAATTCAAGATTCAAGGTAATGTTGGTCATGCCTTGTTTACTTTATGGAGGACATAAGATCTCTGAGTTAGATCTTTGGCATAAAAGGCTTGGACATTTCAATGAAAGAGTTAACAATGGTTTAGTGCTTGGATTGCCTAATGTTGTAAGTCAACATATGACATACAGATGTGAGGTGTTGAAGCTCAAGGTCAAGGACAAAGCATGGAAGCACATCAAAGAAGTGGACATAGAAGAAGAGAGAGCAAGTAGGGAGCTCCAAGGAGTGTATGTCAATTTTTCACAAGAATTCCCTACAAAAATAGTGATTTTCATCACTAAAAGCCATTGTAAATACCATTATCTATTTTTAGTAACTCCATTTTGTTCAAGCCGAGGAGTCCTCGAGCTTGAGGAGTATTAGAAGTACCATCGTACCAATTTTCATAATTTCTAGACTTCGTTTGAGCCCTCAAATAAGCCCTGGAACCTAATTTTTAACTAGGCCGGACACTAGGTCTGAACAGGGCCAAAACTAGTCAAAAAACTATAAAAAGAGCTAGAGAGCTCATTTTTGAGGTTAGCTTGTTAGAGAATAGAACTTTTGTAAGAGAACTCTTTTGCAATCTAAGCTTTCCATTGTTCCTCTCTTTGATCTTACTTTGTGCGCGTGTGTGTGTATGTGTGTGCATGTTTGTGTGCTTTCACTCACGCACTTGTGCCTTCACTTGCTCGTGGTCTTCATACCGGTCCTCACGTCTCCGCGGATTGACAAGTAAAGGAGGTGGTGCTTACGCTTGAGCTACACCAAATTTTGGCGCCGTTGCCGGGGAGAGAGCTTCGAGGACGAGCGTTGTGATGGTAAGATCGTAGATTTGCGACGTTGGAAGGTAAAAAAACTGTCATTTCAGTTCATTTTCTGTTTTTTCCTCTTCATCTTCATCATCATCATCATCTCCACCTTCTTCCATCTTCTTCTTCATAGAAAATTCTTGTTTTTTAGTGCATTTTCACCATCTTCATACCATTTTTCATGCATTATTGTGTGGGAAGGAGTTAGGAGAAGCAAGGGAGAGCAAGCGCTGTGTTTTTTTCATGATTTTCTGCTCATACGGAGCTCGCCATAGCCGGCGCTCAGAAATTTGAATTTCCCGCCAAAAAACGCGATTCTGTGATGAAAATCGCGATTCTGTGAAAATTCAAAATTTTTTGAAAAAATCACGATTTTCAGTTTTCCCGCCTAAAAGTTGGTTAAAGAAAAAAAAAAAAAAATCGCGATTCTGTGTTTTTCTCAAAAAAAAAAAAAACACGATTCTCTGCTCAAAATCGCGATTCTCAAAAAAACACGATTCTCTGTTCAAAATCGCGATTCTCACCAATCACGATTTTCAGCAAAAACACGATTTTGTGAAAAAGGCGATTCTGTGAAAACATGATTTTTTGCTCAAAATCGCGATTTTCAAAAACACGATTTTGTGCTCAACATCGCGATTTTCATGCGAAAATACGATTTTCAAAAAACACGATTCTCTGCTCAAAATCGCGATTCTCACCAATCACGATTTTCAGCAAAAACACGATTTTGTGAAAAACACGACTTTCTGCTCAAAATCGCGATTCTCACAAATCACGATTTTCAGCGAAAAATACGATTTTGAGAAAAACACGATTCTCTACTCAAAATCGCGATTCTCACCAATCACGATTTTCAGCAAAAACACGATTTTGTGAAAAACACGACTTTCTACTCAAAATCGCGATTCTCACAAATCACGATTTTCAGCGAAAAATACGATTTTGAGAAAAACACGATTCTCTACTCAAAATCGCGATTCTCACCAATCACGATTTTCAGCAAAAACACGATTTTGTGAAAAAGGCGATTCTGTGAAAACACGATTTTTTGCTCAAAATCGCGATTTTCAAAAACACGATTTTGTGCTCAACATCGCGATTTTCATGTGAAAATACGATTGTCAAAAAAACACGATTCTCTAAAACACGATTCTGTGCTCAAAATCGCGATTTTCTTGTCAAAAAAACACGATTCTCTAAAACACGATTCTGTGCTCAAAATCGCGATTTTCTTGTCAAAAAACACGATTTTCAGAAACACGATTTTGTGATCAACATCACGATTCTCTGAAACACGATTTTGTGATCAACATCGCGATTCTCTGAAACACGATTTTGTGATCAACATCGCGATTTTCAGAAACACGATTTTGTGATCAACATCACGATTTTCAGAAACACGATTCTCTGAGTCAACATCGCGATTCTCTGAAACACGATTTTGTGATCAACATCGCGATTTTCAGAAACACGATTTTGTGATCAACATCGCGATTTTCAAATCACGATTTTCTGCTCAACATCGCGATTTTCAAATCACGATTTTCTGCTCAAAATCGCGATTTTCAAAAAAACACGATTTTGTGCTCAACATCGCGATTTTATTTGACTTCACAGCATCGCGATTTTCAGAAAGTTCACAAAATCGCGATTTTCTCCAAAGGTCCTGTTTGCCTGTTTTGACCCCCAGGAGCCTGATTTGACATAACTTTCTCATCCAAAGTCCATTTTTTGAGCTCTATAGCTTGTTGGAAAGCTCGTTTCAAATCCTACACGATCTCAACTGTTTTTTTCAAGAATAATGCGTTGATTTTGAGATAGGATAATTTGAAGTTGACCCTCAGGTGGGACTAGGGAACCAAGGGGGCTCTAAAGAATTGTGAACCATACCAAAGGGAAAATTTGGACTCTTGACTAAAGCTTATGAACCTGAGATCTGGTAGACACTTAGGCAAGGATAAACAAAGCATTAGATCTTCTGAGGCTAGTGTCAACCATACATCCAAGTCTTGGGCACAACAACTAAGTGGTCATCTTTTACTCAGATCAGACACAAGTGATTCAGAAATGTCTTTTAGTATGGGAAAACCTGCAGGTGGCTCAGGGACTGCCCATCTACAAACACCGGAAGGTCCCTATAAGACACAGTTGGAATATATTCGGACCAACCAATTAGGTGCTCGCATCTATGAGGATGGTCTGAGGCGATCAGTGGTCCAACTCAAAAATCCAGATCAATCCTTTGGACTTGAACACCCGGTGGTCAAGTTCGAAGAGGGTTCATACATTGATAAGGAAGGAACCATGTATGTGGTTACCAACCAACCAGATAGGACCGATGAGTTTGGAAATATCATTCATGAGAATGAGATAGGAGACCTAGAACAAGGAAACGTAGGGCAAGGACCCCAGACTCCTAGAGGTAAGTCAGTTTTGACCCGAGTGATCACTCCGGACTGGATCCCTCAAGACAACAAAAGCATAGAACTATTTTTGAATAGAGAAACAAAGGAAGCCTTTTGGAGGTTCAAGCCAGATCAACCTAGCCAATTGGGCATAGTTATCATCTATGAATTCAAAGATCCTGAGATACCGGGCAAAGTTGTCTACCTGGATAACACATCAGAGAAAATTTTCTTGGTAACGGAACATGATAGACATGCATATACATGGAAGAATGAAATGATTTTCCCCCCACCAAGATCCAATGTTTCCCATGGCCTCCAAGGGGTAGGATCATCCCAGGCTCATGAAGCCCAGAGAGAAAGAACTAGAGAGAGACCTGAGGTAAGTTTTGCACACACCGTGGGCAGGAATAGGTCAGGATTTGAAAATGAAAGACCTGAAAGAGAGAGACATCAAGCACATAGGCAACAAAGAGATGAACAGGATTTTCCATTGCCTAGACCCCGGGAGTACCCAAGAACCCTTAAACCCAGTCACGTGATCAAGGCAATGAAGAACTATTTTGATGGGACAGGGGATCCTTATGATCATGTGGCCGAGTACAAACAAGTGCTGAGAGCCGAACAAATTGAGGACTGGTTCACCCAGTACGAGGCATTTGGTTTGACCCTTAAAGGCACTGCCTTAGCTTGGTTTCAACCATTGAGTAGAAGCAGCTATCGCGATATAGGTCAACTGCTAGACGAATTCATTGTAGAATTTTCCAAGAGTGGTATCAGGCATAACACATCGTCCCTGATCCATAGTTTCAAGCAGACACCCCAAGAAACAGTGCGACTAGCAGGTAGAAGGTTCAGACAGTACCTAGAAAGATGCCCTGCTCCAGAGCTACCCACACCAGCCAAACAAGTGGCTTTGTTTTTAGATGGCTTATTGAGCACAAAGTTAAGATCCTATGTATACTTGAAAGATCCTAGATCCATAGAAGAGTGTGTGCGGACGTGCATAGACATAGAAGATAACTTGGGTGAGGAGTTAGGATTGTCCAAACTCTACAAAGATTCGGATAGTTCTACTAGTCATACTTCAAAGATCTCCACAGAAATAGAAGAGATAGCTGAGCAAGTTGCCAAGAAGCTGGGAGTCCAAAATAAACAAACACAGAGTGTCACTTCATTGAATCGGTGCTATACTTGCGGAGGTGACCACATGGCTAACGTATGCCCAATGCAAAACCAAAACATTAGAGAAAGGAATGCTCCATATTGCACTATTGAGAGAAAATACACAAACCACACAGCTCAAGATTGTCCCTACAATAGGCAGGCTGTTAGACAAAATTATCAGCAACCTTACCCACAAGGTAGGTATCAGAATCAATACCAACAGCCATATTATAGACCACAACAGCAGTATCAGGTACCATATAGGCCACAACCTGTCTTGGGAAACCAACCACCAGCTCCAGCCAACGTGGTTCCAGTCAAGCATGCTGTGGGAGAGGAAAATCCAAATAGAGCATTGGTGCCCCTAACCCCATGGACACCAGATAATGATTCTCATGCTCATAGTTCAGACTACTCCCATGAAGGTAGTCCACATGCGTATTACACAGAGTCACCTGAGCATAGTGAGATTTACTCGTATCAATATGAGGCGCCACCTATGGAGCAAAATTGGGAGCCAGAATACTCCAATGTCATGTACACAAATCCTAACCCTAGGCCCCAGTTGAGACAAATGAGACCACAAGCCCCTAGAGGATCTTGTTTCAGATGTCATGGTGACCATTTCATTCGTGACTGTCCCCACCCACCATCTCCGAGTCAAGGACAGGCTATCACAATACAGGCTTTTTGTCCTGATTGTGGCAAAGACCATCTCCCCAGAGATTGTCCAAGAAACCCCTCTAGTGCACCCAAGATTACACCCATTAATGTGGTAGGCTTAGTGGCAGATCCAAGTGCAAGTAGTAGCAATGTGGCTCCTATACAAGCTGTCACTAGAGCACAAGCCTTAAAACAGGATAAACCAGTAGAACAATCAGAGTCGAGTGAATCGGGAGAGCCTAGTAAGAGGAAAACAAGAACATGGAAGGATACCAGAGAGAAGGCCAATCGTAAGTGGAATAAAAAGTTATCGGAACTAGAAGAAAGCTTAAAAGAAGCGAAAACAAAAATAGAAGACATTGCATCTCAAAGCCCCTCGCATGCCGAAACTCCATCCACTCCACCTCATCCCACCCCACCAACCATTGTAAATAGACCGCAACCAGGGTCTGTTCTCGCAGATCCAACCCCAGAAGGTTTGGACATGATGTTCAAGGCCTACCAGGCTCGACTTCAAGAAGGGCCTACAGCTGCAAACCTAGACAAGAGTTACCCTAGAGCAGATTTAGAGATTGAACGAATGAAAATGTGCATGAAAATGGTAGAACAAGCTCAAGCCATACTTGAGACTAGTCAAAAGTTCAATCAGACAAACTCTATCAAATCGGATTTGCATTTCCAGGGCTTACTAGAACGATTAGAGCAGTTGGTAAACAAACCACAAGTTTCTCTACCTCCACAGGCTCAACCAGTTATTGAAAGAGGAAGCTCACCACCAAGGGGAGCTTATGTTCCTAATTCCACGGATGCTGGAATACCTCCTTCTATTCAACAGTACTCTCAAGAGTTCTTGCGGGAAATACAAGAGGAGAAATGGGCCAAGGAGAAGGGTAATTCCCCTCCTATTCCTGAGATTGATGATCTTCATGATCAATTTCCCCAAGACATTCCATCTATTTACGAAGATGAAGCAGAACAAGAAGACGAAAGATTAGATTTTGAATCTAATACCTTAGAAGAACTGCCTCAATTTCCAGGCCCATGGGAATCTGAATCACTCCAGATTAGAGCTCCCACAATACTAGTAAGAAATGAAGACTCAGTGGTTCCAAGGAACACGGATGTCGTGAAGAACACTAAGGTTCAGTGTCATCTCACTGTAGAAGAGCTGCTCAAAGCAAAACCTGAGTTATGGAATCATGTGAAGGATCAGGTCCCAGAACTTGATTCCAACATGCCAAAAGCAGGCTCTAAGCAAAGGGTACCAGAGATACCTCTAGACAAAATAGGGGACATGTGTGAGGGTGAAGAAGGTAATACTTATCTTCCAATCACCTACCAAGGTTACACAACCAAAGCAATCATAGATTCAGGTGCTGGTGTTGCTATTGCGACCACCTCCTTGTGGAAGCAATGGGGCAAGCCCACATTAAGACCAACTAGAATGAAGCTCCAAATGGCTGATGGTCATTTTGAAAGACCTCTAGGATTGCTAGAAGGGATCACTCTAACCACTTGTGGTGTAGAGTTTGAGCACACATTTGCTATATGTGACTTTGAGAAAAATAATGTCTTTGAGATGATCCTAGGAAGACCCTTCCTACGACAATTGCAAATAGTACAGGATTGGGGAACTAACTCCTTGTACTTACAGCACTTAGGGGTCACCACTAAGGTCAATCTGAAGGATTACACCTTCAGAGATGTACCACCCCTACAGTGGAATTCTATCCACAAAGTGAAAGAAGATTCCATCTCTGTGCATTCTGAAAGTTCACCTGATCCATCATGGCTGCATGAAGATACTCATTTGTGGATGTGCAAGGTTGCAAAGGAAGAGGAAAAACGTTTAAAGGCAAGAGAAGAAGGAACTTCGTTAGGAGATAGACCAGTTAGAGACCCAGCCTACACACCGATGATCTTTCCAGATGAGGAGTTTGAGCCTCATGGCTGGCCAGAAATCTTAGCCACCATGGACATTGCTGTCAATGAGGAACAGTGGACACCTCATTGTGATGAGGAGGGTTATGATATCTCAGTGTTCATGTGTCAACCCTTGCTAGAAGAATGTGACCCTAGTGATGTCATAGAAGAGGAAGAGAATGACGATGATCTGGAGTCTATTGTGATGGATAGTTGCTTTAACTCAGAGCAGCACTATCTAGAAGATATAGGAGTGTTCACCCAGAAAGAAGAAGAACCTCTCACAAGTATTAAAACAGTGAACTCAAAGGATGGAAGTGAGAGTAGTCAAAAGAAAAAGAAAAGAAAAGCAGTGAAACAAGAAAAGGAGGAATCATTGTTTGAAGTACCAGAAAACTTCAAGAAATATGAAGTTGACGACCGCAAAATTTTGGTACGAATGCCCAAGAGAGAGGCCATCATAGGAGAATCATATGATAATAAAGAAAAGACCAAGAAGATTGTAGTGACCATTGAAGAGAACGAAGAGAGATGCACATATATAGGAGATGACCTAAGTGCAAGAGAAGAAATGGAGCTCATAGCTCTATTAAGGGAATATAGGGATGTGTTTGCATGGCACTATAGAGACTTGAAAGGGGTAGATCCAAGAATTTGCTCTCATACTATCCCCATGACTGCTGATGCTAAGCCCACCAAACAGAAGCCCTACACATATAATGATACCTATGCAGCCAAAATCAAAGAAGAAATTGATAGGTTGATTGAGGCTGGATTCATCTATGAGATTGAGCATACCGAATGGGTGTCCCCCATTGTTGTGGTACCCAAGAAGAACGGGAAGTTGCGAGTGTGTATTAACCTTAAAAAAGTTAATGCCGCTACGATTAGAGATAGTTATCCACTTCCAATCACAGAACACCTATTGGAGCGTGTTGCAGGCAAGGAAGTTTATAGCTTCCTTGATGGATTTTCAGGTTACAATCAAGTAGCCATTGCCCCAGAAGATCAACACAAAACAGCTTTTGCTACAGAGTGGGGAATCTTTGCATTTCGGGTGATGCCATTTGGGCTCACCAATGCACCTGCAACATTCCAAAGGCTCATGTGTCATGTCTTCAAAGAGTTCTTGAGAAAAAGAGCTTAGAAGTGTATGTGGATGATTTATGTGCTCATTCCCAAGAAAGAAGGGTTCACATCCCTGAACTCAGACAAATCTTCAACAAGTGTAGAGAATATCGAGTGTGTCTGAACCCAGAAAAGTGTGTGTTCATGGTGCGTCAAGGTAAAATCCTTGGTCATATTGTTTCTAAGAATGGAATCTCAACGGATGAAGATAAGGTACGAGCCATAGCGGAGCTGCCAAGGCCAAGGAATGTTAAAGAGGTACAAGCCTTTATGGGCCATTGTGGATATTACCGTAGGTTTATCCACATATACGCGATCATAGCTAGACCCCTTTATGCCTTGTTGTCTAATTTTGAGTGGAACGACGAATGCGAGAATTCTTTCAATGAACTGAAGAAACGTTTGTGCACAGCACCAATACTGACCACTCCTGATTGGAATAAACCATTCCATGTCCATGTGGATGCATCCAATCATGCCATAGGATGTGTGCTGGCACAACCCACAGGTGAAGGGAATTTAGATTTGCCCATAGCATATGCTAGTAGACAACTAAACCCAGCCGAAAGAAATTATACCACAACCGAGCGAGAAGGGTTAGGCATGGTATATGCTGTAAAGAAGTTTAGACACTATTTATTGGCCAACAAGTTCAAGTTCTTCACTGATCATCAAGCTTTGTTATATTTGGTCAATAAACCTTGCAATACTGGACGCTTAGTAAGATGGTTCCTCTTACTAATGGAGTATGACTTTGAAGTTGTTGTCAGGAAAGGTAGAACCCACCTTCGGGCAGATCACCTTTCTCGCATTACTTCAGGAGAGTCACCACAAGGAGTGTCTGATGAACTACCTGATGCTTATCTGTTCAATTTGGAAGTTGTTCCTAAATGGGCAAATAAGTTGGTACCAGTCCTAACCTTCGGCCCTGCAAATAAGAATGTGAAAACATCACAAGAAGAAATTGTAAAATCACAAAAATATCACATAGTGGCAGGAAGCATGTACAAACAAGATACTGAGGGTGTATTAACTTGTTGTGTCGAGGATGATGAACATAGTAGTTGGTTGCAGCAAGCTCATGAGGGATTGCTAGGAAATCACTATTCTAAACAACGAACATTGCAGAATTTGAAACGTTTAGGAGTGTATTGGCCTAGCATGGACAAAGAAATACATGAGTGGATCAAGAATTGTCCAATGTGTAGAGAGAAACCACCAGTGGAGCATGCGACCCTTTATCAAGTATCATTAATTCCAGATTGGAGTACTCCATTGGTAGAGTTTATGAGATCGGGAAGATTACCCAAAGAGGCCAGTCTAGCAAGAAGACGAAATATGGAGCAAGAGGCTCAAGGCTATGCCTTAGTAGGAGAAAACCTATACCGAAGAGGTAAAGATGGTTACTTAAGACTGTGCGTTCATGAATCAGACTATTTAAGGGTCTTAGAGACTGCACACAGTGGTGTTGCAGGTGGACATTTTGGCCCTGACCGAGTGATTAAAACCATTCTATTCTCAGGACTTTGGTGGCCCACTCTTCATATGGATGCACATACCTATGTGAAGAAATGTGACACATGCCAACGTGCACAATATCCAGTGAGAAAAGACGAGATGCCCTTGAGGCCAATGATGGGAGGACGTGCATTTTCGAAGTGGGGCATAGACTTCATAGGTCCTATTAACCCCCCAGCTAGAAACTCCCATGCAGACTACATCATTGTAGCCACAGATTACCTTACAAAGTGGGTAGAAGTCAAAGCCACAACAAAGAATGATGCTCAGACTACGGCTAAGTTCTTATTCGAGAATGTGTTCACGAGATATGGACTACCAATAGAGTTGGTGAGCGATAGAGGCACACACTTCTTGAATGAAGTCATTGAAAATCTTCTCCAAGAATTCTTGGTGATACATAAGAAATCCGCCCCCTATCATCCACAAGCCAACGGACAAGCCGAGAGTACCAATAAGATCCTCTGCAACGTATTGACAAAATTGGTAAATAATAAACGCTTTGATTGGGACAAACAACTTCATCATGCTGTTTGGGCTTATCGAGTTGCCTACAAAACGGTACTCAACGCCACCCCATTTCAGATGGTCTTCGGACAGAACGCTGTGCTACCATTAGATTTCTTAATCCCTGCCTTAAAAGTAGCACAAGAGTATGAGTGGAATGGGCATGAATTGTCCTCTAGGATCTTCGATCTCGAACGCTTGGGTGAAACGAGGCTACGAGCGGCAGCAGGCATCTACGCTGCAAAGAAGAGGCAAAAGGCATACTTTGATGCACACATCAAGGATAAGGGATTGAAAGAGGGAGATCTAGTGTTGGTATACACACTAAAACAACATGCCCGTAAGTTGGAAAAAAGAGGATATGGACCCATGATCATTAATAGAATTTCCACCAGTGGTGCAGTTCAGTTGGCCACTCTAGAAGGAGATATCTTGCCAAACTATATTAGTGGCTGTAGAGTCAAGCTATATCAAGAACCTCTTACTGAGGATATGCTAATGAGACTCAACACTGCGAAGAAGCGAAAAGAAGAAGAGTTAAGAGTGAGAGAAGAAGCACAGGTAGAGGCCAGAGAGCGTATTAGGCGCAATAAGTTAAGACGATTAGGCCTAGAAGTCAACTCAAAAGCCCCAAAATATCACATGGATATGTGTCAAAAGTCAGACATAGCGACTTCTCAGGTCATTGACCGAAGACCCTTTGTGACCATAGAGATAGGACAAGGGAAGGGTGCAAGGACGGTGAAAGCATTGATTGACTCAGGTGCAGCAAGTAGTGCAGTTAGACTTTCCTACTGCCAAGACTTGGGGTTGAACATCAATCCCATAGAAGCTTATCTCATAGGATTGGGAGGTATGGAAACCCCTTGTTTGGGTGAGGTGGAACTTCCCATCTACCTTCAAGATGTTCCAATGAAAGTCAAAGCGCTAGTATGTCAAGATGAGAACCTTACAGAACCACTTGTCTTGGGTCAAGATTGGATCTATGACCATGCAGTTAACTTAAACCTAAGAAGTCAAATTCTTCAAGTTTGGGTACATGAACAATGCATTACATTAGAATTAGAGAACTGCATGCTCCTAGATCATGGCACCACACACTCTCTTAGTCCTTCCAAGACTAATCATATGAAAGAAGATGTTGTATGTGTCAAAAGCTCTATGATGCAGAAGGAGTCAATCATGGAAGACCAGGTTCGAAGGCGGGTGGATCTTTCTTCTTCTCCAAAGAATCAAGTAGCCACAGTAGTGAGTCCACCACACAAGCAAACACAACCGTTCACGACAACTGCTACATCAAATAGAAAGACACCATTCGATAAACAAGCAGTTCCGAGCATGAAGCAGATATGGGTACGCAAAGGAGAGCAACCACCAGCCTTGCCCCCACAAATCCCATCCATGCACACCAACCAGGCCAGAAGACGAAGGAAGCAGCTCAGACAAGCTCAATCACAAGGTATCCAACAAGTTTGGGTGCCTAAGAAGTTAGCTGCAGCTCAACAAGGGCAATTACAGATGTGGGTACCTAAGAAGCTCTTACATCCACAACCACCTATGTTCTCCCACATGCGAAAGGTCTTACCCAAGAAGCCAAAAAGAGAAGAGGGTAAGAACCACGTACAGAGACCGAAAGAAGATCAAATCAGCTCTTCAAGCAAAGTAGGAAGACGTGCAAAAAGGATATGGGTTTGGAAGCCAAAAGTACAAGCAGCCTCCATCGCACCAAAGCATCAACCACACTGGATACCACAGTTCAGAAAGCATCCAAAGAGAAAGACGTCTGAAGTGACCTCTACAGTGCCAAATGATGTTCTAAAATGGACTCCAATAAGGAGGATTACATCAGTTCGAGACTCAATGGATACCTCCACCAAGGTCGGCCTCAACCTCTACAAATAACATCGAAAGCCTCGAACGAGCAACAACCATGTGCTCCTTGCACAACCCTGTCTTTTGCACCATTCAGGTCATGCATTTCCAAAGTATGCATTAATATAGGGCCACATTACACGGCCGTGCATAGACACACTTGCGAATCCCATGCACAAGAGCACAGTGACATATGTTGAACGTTTCTATTGATACTAACTTTTGTGTTCTTGTTTTGTGACATCCTGTTCCTCCAAAAAAAAAAAAAAACAAAAAAAAAAAAAAAACAAAATGGAGAAAGAAAAATGGGAGAAGGTTTGGCTTATGAAACATGAATGAGTCATGCTTAGTTGAAGGTGGAACTGTTGATTACTAGGCATTTATCAATTTGGCTAGAAGTGTGTCTCGGCCAGCAGTGAGATTATTGCTGCCTTATCTGGTAGAGGACAAGCATTTGGCATGAACATGGCATCTACAACTATGATTTTCTCTTACCATGGTAGGAATGAAGAGCTTGAAGGTCCGCAACTTGAGTGATGCTTAACTGCCTCATGTACCAGAGCATCCAAGGAGATATCTGCAAAAGGTAGTTCTAGAGGAGAAGACTCCTGCATATGGTGAGCTAACGGGAATATGTGAAACTCAGCTTGGTGTAGTTACCCGATGTTGCTTGCCAAGGAATATAAAGCAATTCAATTCTCAGTATTTCCTGAACCAGTATGGAACAGTAGCACTGGTGAATGGTCTATGTCAATCAGCATGGTAATCTCTTAGAAACCGGCACGTGTCCAATATTCCTCTGCGTGTCAATATAGGGAAGTGAACGTGCATGAGCCCAAGCTCAGAAATGCACATTGTTAGTGACAAATGTTGCTTTGAAAAGAGGAGAGGAGATCCACCACTCAAAAGATCTCATAAGTGGACAATCAACATGGACATTCATCAACAAGGTTCCATCCCAAAGGCTGAGTGTACGACATGAAGAGATGAACATCCATCGACCTTCTCCATGGTAAGCATCTTTACTTTGGAAACATCATAGCCATAATAGCGTAGGAAACCTCTTCGTCGGCATACCCTTGAGCACTTAGCTCAAGAGCCCCAATTTTTGCACCATTCTTCTTCCAATGCATTTCCCAAGTAAACATTCTTAGGGCTACATTACAAGGCCGTGCACAAGGCACATATTTTCCTCAACCCATGCACGAACACACTTACCCATCATTCATTATGGGTTATGAGTAGTTGGCATGAATGCTCTCAACATCATCTTTAAAAGAGCTAGCAGACATCATGGGAACAACCTCCATATCTCGGAAGCAAATTGAAGCCAGTAGTTGCTCCAAATCACTCTTGACAACCTCTTCTGAGCAACTTGCAGTTTTGAAAGCTCACAACGACACATTCTTGCTGGAATCCAAGGAACCAGCTCATACAACGGATGGCCACCACCTCTCAAAGCACTACATGGAACAGCCCTTCCAACAAGGGTCTGTCAGGGACGACAGACTCGAGAGGGGGGGGAGTGTTGAAGCTCAAGGTCAAGGACAAAGCATGGAAGCACATCAAAGAAGTGGACATAGAAGAAGAGAGAGCAAGTAGGGAGCTCCAAGGAGTGTATGTCAATTTTTCACAAGAATTCCCTACAAAAATAGTGATTTTCATCACTAAAAGCCATTGTAAATACCATTATCTATTTCTAGTAACTCCATTTTGTTCAAGCCGAGGAGTCCTCGAGCTTGAGGAGTATTAGAAGTACCATCGTACCAATTTTCATAATTTCTAGACTTCGTTTGAGCCCTCAAATAAGCCCTGGAACCTAATTTTTAACTAGGCCGGACACTAGGTCTGAACAGGGCCAAAACTAGTCAAAAAACTATAAAAAGAGCTAGAGAGCTCATTTTTGAGGTTAGCTTGTTAGAGAATAGAACTTTTGTAAGAGAACTCTTTTGCAATCTAAGCTTTCCATTGTTCCTCTCTTTGATCTTACTTTGTGCGCGTGTGTGTGTATGTGTGTGCATGTTTGTGTGCTTTCACTCACGCACTTGTGCCTTCACTTGCTCGTGGTCTTCATACCGGTCCTCACGTCTCCGCGGATTGACAAGTAAAGGAGGTGGTGCTTACGCTTGAGCTACATGAGGCATGTCAATTAGGTAAGGCTCATAAGCAATCATATTCTAAGCGTCCTTTTAGTATTCAGAGAATCTTGAATTGATACACACAGATGTGTGGGGACCATCAAAGGATTTCAGTATAAACGGTTCAAGATACTATGTGATTTATGTTGATGATGCTACCAGGTGGATCACTATATATGTGATCAAAGATAAATGAGAGGTATTCAATGCATTTAAACATTATCATGTGTATGCAAAAAGAATCACAAGTCAAAAGTTGAAGGGATTAAGGTCAGATGGAGGGGGAGAATATTTCTCTAATGAGTTCATTGATTACTTATGAAATGCAGGTATAAAAAGGGAAGTGACTTGCAGGTACTCTCCTCAACAAAATGGTGTAGCACAAAGGAGAAATAGAAATCTTGATGAGTTTGCAAGATCAATGATGAAGGAGAGAAATTGTCCAAATTATTTGTGGGATGAGGCTATAAATACAGCTACATATTTGGTTAATACATTACCATGTAAAGCTTTGCAGGGTATGACACCATATGAAGCTTGGTGGGGTAAGAAACCTAGCTTAGATCATTGCAAAGTATTCGGATGTTTGGCTTATGCATTTGTGCCATCTTAGTTGAGGCATAAATTGGAACCTAAAGCTGAAAAGTATGTGCTCATTGGATATGATGATAAACAGATGGGTTATAGGTTGTGGAGTCCATCCACAAAGCACTTCCTTGTATCAAAGGATGTTACATTTGATGAGCAAGGTACTTGGTATGCAGGTAGAATCAATAATCATGCAGGTGATGAAGAAGTTTTGAATCAGAAGAAAGGTAAATCAAAGGTTTAGATATTTGATGAAGAAGAGAATAATGAAGTACAAATTGAAGTTGAAGAAGTGCCAAGGTTTGATCCAGAATGTGATGAACCAGAAACTTCAAGAAGTGGAGAACTCAAAAGGTCATCAAGACACAAATGGCAACCTGCAAGGTATAGCTATGACACTTCTTTTTTGACTACTAAATATTATACTTACATTCTACATATGAAGAGGGCAAAGGTAAGGAAAATTGGGAAAAAGCTATGCAGGAAGAGTATGATGCATTGTTGGAAAATGAGATATGGGATTTGGTTCCTAAACCAAATAGTCACAAGATCATTGGATGCAAATGGGTCTACAAGACAAAGAGGTATGCAGATGGAATCCTGTGGCAAAGAGGACAACTATCAAGACACTCATAGCCATTGCTGCATGTAAAGGTTGGAGATTATGTGAATTAGATGTGCAGAATGCTTTCCTTAATGGTTATACTTCAGATGATGTTTTCATGGAGCAACCACAAGGGTTTAGAGATAAAAGGTATTCAGAATATGTATGTAAGCTCAAGAGAGCCTTGTATGGTTTGAAGCAGGCCCCAAGGGCATGGAATTATAGACTTGTAAAGTTCATGAAGGGACTTGGTTTCCAAGTATCTAAAGCTGATAGTAGCTTGCTTGTCAAAACAAGTGATGATGGGTTCATTTATATGTGCATATATGTTGATGACATAATCCTTACAGGTACAAATGAGAAGGGCATACAAAGTCTCAAGAAACAAATGGAGAAAGAGTTCAAGATTAGTGACTTGGGAGACTTGTTATATTTCTTGGGCATGGAGATCTCATATACTCAACATGGAGTGTATGTGACTTAAGAAAGGTATTTGAAGAACTTGCTAATCAAGTTTAAAATGGAAGATTGCAGGGTAGCACCTACTCCAATGGAGGTGAATAAAAAATTGAGCAGATATGGAGGAGAAGAATTCAAGGATATGAAGCGATAGCAAAGTCTGGTTGGTAGTCTAATCTCTGCTACATTAATTAGGCTTGATTTGTCATATGCAGTTGGAGTGTTTTCTCAATACATGCATTGTCCTAGGAAAGAACATTGGGTTGCAGGACAAAGAGTGTTTAGATACATTAAGGGTGCACTCAAGGAAGGTTTGTATTATGGTTTTACATAAGATACAAACATCAAGATATATAGTGATACAGATTGGGCAGGTAATCTTGATGATAGGAGAATGAACATATGGATACTTGTGTTATGTGGGAGATAAGTTAATCTCTTGGTGTTCTAAGAAGCAACATACAGTTACTTTATCATCTACAGAGGCAAAGTATAAGGGTATGGCTAAAGCTGCAAAGGAAGTCATATGGTTGAAGACTCTCACGAAGAGTTTTGACATCATTCAGAGTACACCCACTATTCATGGAGATAATATGAGTTCATTTTATCTAGCTGCTAATACTGTTTTTCATGCTAGGACTAAACATATTGAGATTCAGTATCACTTCTTAAGAGAGAAGGTGATTGATAAGGAGATTGAAGTCATACATACTTCAACAAAAGATCAGATTGCAGATATGCTAACCAAAAGTTTGGATGGAGCAAAGCTACAGAGATTTAAAGACATGGCAGGTATAAAGAAGATAGAGAAAACCTCAATTGATGATTGAGGGGGAGCTGTTGGTACAAGTCAACCATCAATTGATGTCTTGGATAAAGACTTGAAGTCAAAAGATGAAGAAAAGATCAACAAATGAAGTTTGAAGATAGGGCATACTTAGGAAATGTAGACTTGTATACATATGTGCATTAAACTTGTAGTTAGTTCACATTATACATGTTGTTAAGGTCATGAGCTTGTACATATATGCCTATATATACAAGTAGAAAGTCAGGGCAAATATGAGAGAGCATGAGATGAGAATAATTAGATGTTGTAAGAGTCATTAGACATGAGGAAGATCTCTCTCATCATTCAGATGTAAAATTTTCTGAGTAGAAAGAAAAGTTGCACCCGATATTTCGATGAGTTCTCCTTTTGTGTTTGATCATTTCAGAAATCCTTTTGTAGATGTCTATATTCCATAGTTAATGCTTCTATAGTTAAGATTTGAGAGCCTAATTGTAAACAGGCTGAGAGAATTATGTATAGGAACATTTCTATGTGAAGAAGTGATGAGTGTCTTTTGAAATAGGTGCAATCTCTATGGTCAAAGAATTGATCAGATCTTAGTGTATAGTGTAAAGTTTTACACAAACGAGGAGTCAAAATCTAAGTTTTACAAAAATGAGGAGTCAAAATCTATGGCTGAAAGCATTTGATTAAACGGGTTGTAGTTTGGGAGAACCATGCATTAGAAGTTGGAAGTGTCAAAGTCGACTATACAGGAGGACACTTTCAGACATAGGTAGATTGTTTGGATCATTTCTCAATATCTACTGAATCTTTTGAGAAGATTTAACTTGGAGAAGGTGTGCAAACATTAGCGAACACCTTATACAAAGTTCCATTGAAAACATTACACATTTGGTTAGTCAATGAGTGAGTTATGTGTAGCAGGCTTTTCTGAGTAGTGACTCTCTTCACAATTAGTGCAGATTTTGATAGTTTGGCATTGATCTTCCAAAATTGATCAAAGTTTTGAGTTATTCTTGATATAGAAGTGTTCTAACATCAAGGATAGCTTGCTCTTTTGGAGATTAACACTCTCCATCACTTTTTACCTCAAAACACCTTATTTGGTGTTTTAAAGGCATAAGATACAAGTTCATGGGGACTTTCTCCCCTCCTTAAGTTTTTTCATCCTCAGAGACTACCTAAGGGTATATTGAAAATTGTGATCTTTCTATAGAATTCGAAAGAGTTTATTTTCAATCTTTTATAATGATACCCTTGCTTAAAAGAACTATTGAGAGATTTTTGTTTTCTCTCCTCCAAGCCTATTGAATAAATGTCCTAAATTTAAAATTTAAATTGCCTATAGATTCGATGTCCCATACCACCGATCCCATACCATCTGACTTACACTTCCACTTTAGTAAAGGTAACTTTAGCTAGAATCTTGGGATCAAAATTTCTTTTAGTCTAATCAAATAAGAGCTATAACTTCTCCAGACTTGTAAGTGTAATTTCCATAGCATGTTTGGTGCTCATGAAATTTTAACTTACCAAGTCTTAGTTGTAATTGCAATTTTACAAGACTTAACATTGAAGATTGACCTTCAATTATTCCTTTGTTTAGATGTACTCTAAAAGATAATTTTTATGTCATCCGATAATAGAGCTAGTTTATATCTCAACTAGATATTATATTTTCGACATAATAAGTAATCTTGAACAAAGAGTAGTCGATTTGCCAATCAAATCTTTATATTGAAGTAGATGGTAATACCAGTTACCATTTTGATTAGTCCTTTACTTCTAGGACATTAGAGAATGGTGCTTAAAACCCTAGCATTTTATAATTATTTTCTTGGAAGAACTTTCTTGAACAAGAGAATTGATACTTTTCATCTTTCAGCACTACGGATTCTCTTATTTCTTTTCCTTAGAGCTTCATAATATCCACTCTAAGTTACCACCATTGCATTGTGGTTTTAAGAAGATAACGTTTTTTCTTATCAACTTAAGCCTATGGCCTTACTGATTAGGCATGCCATGGGTTTTTATGGAATGTAAAATTCCATAAGAGGGATTTAAGCTTTAATGTCTTGGAGAAGAACTTGAAGGAGGTGATCAATCTTCTCGAGCTAAGAGGAGATCTTGGAGGCCATCTTTGAGGAAGAGTTCTCACACTCCTAGAGGAGTTGTGGTCTACATCTTGGTGATTATCTAGAGGCAATTCTGCCAGCTTACCATCAACATCCATTATTGATTTACTATGAGTAACAAGTCTATTTTTGTTCTTACTTTCTAGGTCACTTGTTTCTGATTTAGGTTGTTCTGAATTTGGGTTTGTTGTAAAAGAGTTCTAAATTGTTGGTATTCTCCATATTCACACACACACACACATGCACACACACACTCTTCATACCTATTAGGCACACAATCTCTTGTATCTAGTTCCTATTTTTGCCTAGATATAGATACTGTGAGTTTGTATCATATACACACATTGTAATTTGACAGTCATATATAGATAGTGTAGCTGAGCCTCATAGCTTACCGTTACACTTGAAATCTCATCTATTCTCTCTCTATCTCTCACTCATCTATTTTTGAGTCTTAAGGTGTGTATGTTAAGGTTCATCTATTGGAAGATCCTGTAAACCTATGATTTATTGTTATTGTGGCCCATTACCACTTCCAACATATGGTATTCAGACCTTAGAATACCAATATTTGGTATCAGAGCTTCCAATTCCAACATTTGGTATCAGAGTGTAGTTGACATACACCCTTAACAAGATGAGTGACTATAGACTTGAGAATGAAGACAATCTTGAGGGCATGTCTAATTATCCAATGTGGAGTTTTATGATGATGAATTTGTTCGTAACAAAGGACTCATGGAATATTGTCAATGGCACTTATCCAAGGCTAAGACAAGTTGGAGAAGAGGTTACTCCATCTTCTAGAAGACCTCATGTTCCTATTTTTTCTCAATAAGAGGTTGGTGAAGAAGAAGAAACTCTTTCATCATCAGGAGTCTCTACTACTACCAGACTACTTCCTACAGAAGAGCAATCCAGATGGGATTCAAGGGATGCACTAGCACTTTCATATATTTCTATGGGAGTCAAAAGTCATATTATACCTCAAATAAAGTCATGCAGAACCTCTCAACAAGCTTGGTTGGAGTTAGAGAATCTCTATTAGAGCAGAAAACCTGCTAGGAAAGCTCATCTAAGGAGACAATATTGATGAATCGGTTTAGACACATTTTGAAGCTCAAAAATTTATGAGATCAGTTACTTAATGTTGATATCAACATTTTAGATGAAGAGATGGTAAACACACTTCTAAACTCACCTCCATCTACATATTGTGCTTTTGTTACTTGTTTATCTCTCTCTACAAGAGATAGAGAAGTTTCATTTGAAGAGCTAGAGTTCCTATTACTTCAAGATGAAGATCAACAAAAGAGAAGAAGAAGGAGAAGAAGAGTCAGCAATCCAAGAAGGAAATTAAATCTTATAATCCTAAGTCCTCAAGTCCTTTTCCTAATGCTTCCTCTACACCCAAAGAAAAATCTTTGACTACATCTGATTCAAAGAAAGGAGTATGCCATTACTGTAAGAAACCAGGTCATACATAGCAGAATGCAGAGCAAGGATTTTTAATGAGAAAAAGAAAGCATCAACTAATAGAGTTGAAGATGATCCAAAACCTAAATATTCAAAGGTAGATTCATATGCATGTGCTACTATTGAATAGGTAGCTTTTGATCAGGCAACATAAAATGCAATCTTAGATAATCCTTGGATTTTTTATTTTAGAGCTACTAATCATATGACATGTTGCAAAAAGGTATTTTCTTCCCTTTCAAACTCTTCAAGTAGAAGAGTGACCATTGCAGATGGTCATGATTTAGATGTTGTGGGTGTTGGAGAAGTGAACCTTACGTCAAGAACAAGTGGACATTTCACAATTTCCAATGTTCTTTATGTTCGAGACATCAAGAAGAATTTGATCTCTATATCTACTTTCTTGTCATAAAGTAGTTTTTAAGAAAGATTCATGCTAGATTCTTGCACCTAATGAGGAGCATTGTCTACTTCAAGGTGAAAACATAAGTGGCATGTTTTTATTATCCAAAATTAGTCATGCTAATGTTGCTAGGTCTACTACACCTAAGGAGAACATGAAGTTATGGCATTCTAGATTTGGCCATATCAATTACACAGCTCTCAAGCATATCAAAGATGAAGGTATGGTGGAGAGTTTTCCTACTGTTGCTTTACCAGATGGTGCAGAGTCATGTGAAGGATGTCTTGAAAGAAAGCTTTACAAACTACCTTTCAAGAAACATGGATGGCCACAACAAAGTTGCAAATCATACATTCATGAAGAGCTTCAATGGCGATGCACCATGGTGCACCCTCCTTATCGAGAGCTCCACGAAAATATCATCGGAGTAGAAAACGGACCTCCTAGGGTCGCACACGGTACTCCACATAGAGACTGCAGAATATGCAGAAAACATAGTACACAGGGAGCACGAAGACAGACTTCTTAGGTCTTACAAATGCGGTCGAACTTACAGTCTGTGACTGACCAGGCCACTATATGTTTTATTAAATAACATATACAAAGAAGTGTCTGGTGGCCATTTGGCCTTTCACATGGACACTAACAATCTCCTACTAAAGGCCAATATGGCCAAAGTAATCATGGGAGAAAAAATAAAGAATGATAAAGAATACCTAAGTGTAAGTATACAAAATATACCTCCCACCTGATGGGCATGTTACACAGTGACTGTGTAAGATCATCAATCAAGTAACCCCCATCAAGTGACAACAGTGTCGAAAGCTATCATGTGGTAGAGCTTTAGTCAAAGCATCTACAACATTATCTCAAGTGTGAACTTTCTCAAGAATAATGCGCTTAGTGGCTAATCAATCTCTTATGAAGTGATACCTCACCTCAATGTGCTTGGTCTTTGCATGGTAGGCTGGATTTCAGCCAAAGCAATGGCACTCTCACTGTCACTAAGCAAACGAGGTACATGCTGAGGTAAACCCATACCACAAGCAAGAGGAGAAGGTCATAATGTTTCCTTACATGCCGAAACTTAACGGGGCTAAAGTTTCCCGTTAAGGGAATCGTGCTCACTTGCTGCAACATACTCTGCTTTTGCGGTGGAAACAACTATACATTCTTGAAGACGAGATCTCCGAGAGAGAGCACCTCTAGCAAAATGAAAAATGTACCTTGATGTAGACTTACAATTGTTTACACAACCAACATAGTTAGAATCTGTGTAATTAATAATGGATGCTTTCCCTGTACCTAAGCATAGACACTTTTCCTTAGTGCTACTCAGATATCTCAAAATCATTTTGACCACTTCCCAATGTTTCTTGCCAGGATTAGACATATATCTACTCACAACTCCCACTGCAAATGCAATGTTTGGTCTCATAGCTACCATAGCATACATGAGACTACCAACAACAGACTGATAGGGAATTTTGGTCATGAATTCCTTTTCCTCATCAGTTTTGGGGCAATCATCCTTGCTCAATTTCACGTATGTGGGTAAAGGTGTATCCAATCCCTTTCCACCCTGCTTATTGAATCTGTGAAGTACTTTGGATATGTACTCACTTTGAGAAAAGTATATGCATCTTTTACTCCTATCATGAGTAATGTGCATGCTAAGAATATGTTTAGCATCCCCCAAATCCTTCATATCAAATGTCTGACTCAACTACTTTTTGAGAATTGACAAGTCATAAGAGGACTTCCCAACAATCAACATATCATCGACATAAAGTATCAAACATATCAAGCTTCCATCTAAGCATCTCTTTGTGTAGAGACAAAGATCCTCATTGCTTTGAGAATAGCCTTGAGACTTCATAAAAGCATCAAACTTTTGGTTCCATTGTCTCGGGGACTATTTAAGTCCATACAAGCTCTTCTTGATAGATGAGCAGCAACACTATCTGTGTCCTTCATGCGAAGGTCATATAATTTTCTCATCAGATACACTTCATTTGATGCCGTCTCTTTTTCATATGTATTGCATAACTTCTTCCAAAGCTCCTTTGCACTTTTAGAGTCTAATACTGTAAAGTAAACATTATCTGCTAGGTATAAGTGAATGGTAGACCTAGCCATTTCATCTAACTCATCCCAATCATCTTCATCCATGTCAGCAGGCTTCTTTGAAATCCCATTTACTGGTTGCCATTGCCTCTTTTGAATCAACACGTCCTTAATCTAATTCTTCCATAGAGCAAAGTTTGTGCCATCAAATTTTTGAATCTCAAAATGGTCTTTGCCCTGCAAGTTATAGCTCCTTCTCAGAACACTCGCACTAGGCCCTGATCCGCTAGATGCACTTGAGACCTTTGATGCCATGATGGTAGAGAACTGGATAGAATGATAATGGAGCTAGAAGAGTCCAAACACCAATGAATAAGGGTATCAAGGAGTAAATCGACCACTGTATAGTTGGCTAAACCAAAAATCTAGAAACATTTGGGAGGCTTTCCTCTGCAAAATGAGCATATAACCAGTGTCAAAATGTCATAAAACTGCAAGTATTGACATGTTTTCCTGCATAGTGAATCACTGACTCCACTACATATAATCACTTACCCAACAGAAGCCAACGAGGCTTATCGAGCACCTATGAACAACTATCATACATATCCTATGGTGAGGCTGGGTAAGTCTTCCACTTGCATCACTGAAGAGAGCCCGACATCTAGAGGTCTCCTAGTTAAGAAAACCTCACCACGACCCTCTTTATCAAACGTAAAAGGCTTTATGCGAAAAACATAACCGCTATATCAATGACCACATGGATGTACATAAGTGGTATCCACAGAAGCGTACATGGTGTGTATGTGCTCAATATATGCAGTAAAATGACACTAAAAGGCTGAACGCACAACCTAAAAACTAGCCAACAACACTTGCAAGTGTTTGTCAACTCTGACAGTTTAAGCTAAAAAACCTGCATAAATTTGTAGGAGTTGCTCCCACCAAAACTGAAAACCTTCCGAGAAACCTCTAGATTTACAAGTGTGGTTGAAAACACATCCCCAAAGGTTGATATTTATTGTGAGAGAAGTAACAAAGAACACTCTTCTTGATGTTCTTGGACCTATGTGAAGAGAACTATGTGCAAAAGTACTCCGAAATGGCTCCAAAAGACACCCCAAAAATGCTTCAAAAATAGGCTTTGAAAGCAAAGAATGAAGCTTTGAGGGACCAAAACATGTTCAAGGTAATGTCAACCTTAGTCTTTCCCCTTCTTCAAACACCACAAGAGTATAGCTTAGTGGCAAGAGATTGCCACGGTTAAGCAAGCTCGGGGCGCACAGTACTGGGATGTGTGACCTCCCGGGAAGTACCGAGAACCTCTATCTTCCTTGATCATTGAGGTCCTCCCTCGCGTGCAACCAACGGTGACTTCGGTGACTCGGATGACAAGGTCTATGTATTGGTCACTACCTTAGTCGTAAGCCTTGGAGAAATCCAATGGGGGGGCATGCCTTGTTTACTTATGCAGGACATAAGATCTTTGAGTTAGATCTTTGGCATAAAAGACTTGGACATTTCAATGAAAGAGGTATTAAGGATATGGTTAACAATGGTTCAGTGCTTGGATTGCCTAATGTTGGAAGTCAACATATGACATAATGATGTGTGGCATGTCAATTAGGTAAGGCTCATTAGCAATCGTATTCTAAGCATGGTTTCATGTATCGGAGAAGCTTGAGTTGGCACACACAGATGTGTGGGGACCATAAATGGTGTAAAAGAAAGGAGAAATAGAAATCTTGTTGAGTTTGCAAGATCAATGATGAAGGAGAAAAATTTTCCAAATTATTTGTGGTTTGAGGCTGTAAATACAGCTACATACTTGGTGAATAGGTTACCATGTAAAGCTTTGCAGGATATGACACCATCTGAAGCTTGGTGGGGTAAAACCTACCTTAGATCATTGCAAAGTATTCGGATGCTTGGCTTATGCATATGTGCCATGTCAATTGAGGCATAAATTGGAACCTAAAGCTCAAAAGTATGTGTTCATTGGATATGATGATAAATAGATGGGTTATAGGTTGTGTAGTCCATCCACAAAGAAATTCCTTGTATCAAAGGTTGTTACATTTGATGAGCAAGGTACTTGGGATGTAGGTACAATCAATAATCATGCAGGTGATGAAGAAGTTTTGAATTAGAAGAAAGGTAAATCAAAGGTTCAGATATTTGATGAAGAAAAGAACAATGAAGTACAAGTTGAATTTGAAGAAATACCAAGGTTTGATCCAGAATGTGATGAACCAGTAACTTCAAGAAGTGGAGAACCCAAAAGGTCATCAAGACATAAATGGCAACCTACAAGGTATAGTTATGAAACTTCTTTTTTGACTACTAAAGATTATGCTTACATGGTGAAAGCAAATGAAGACCCTTCTACATATGAAGAGGCAAAAGGTAAGGAAAATTGGGAGAAAGCTATGCAGGAAGAGTATGATGCATTGATGGAAAATGAGACATGGGATTTGGTTCCTAAACCAAATAGTCAGAAGACAAAGAGGTATGCAGATGGAAGTGTGTCTAGGTATAAAGCTAGACTTGTTGTGAAAGGGTAGGCTCAGACATATGGTATAGATTATGATGAGACCTATAGTCATGTGGCAAAGATGACAACCATAAGGACACTCATAGCCACTGTTGCATGTAAAGGTTGGAGATTGTGTCAATTAGATGTGAAGAATGCTTTTCTTAATGGTTCTATTTCAGATGATGTTTTCATGGAGCAACCATAGGGGTTCAGAATTAAAAGGTATTCAGAATATGTATGTAAGCTCAAGAGAGCTTTGTATGGTTTGAAGCAAGCCCCAAGGGCATGGAATTATAGACTTGTAAAGTTCTTGAAGGAACTTGGTTCCCAAGTATCTAAAGCTGATAGTAGCTTGCTTGTCAAAGCAAGTGATGATGGGTTCATTTATATGTGCATATATGTTGATGACATAATCCTTATAGGTACATATGAGAAGGCCATACAAAGTCTCAAGAAACAAATGGAGAAAGAATTCAAGATTAGTGACTTGGGAGACTTGTCATATTTCTTGGGCATGGAGATCTCATATACTTAACATGGGGTATATGTGACTCAAGGAAGGTATTTGAAGATGTTAGAAGAAGTATTTTTTGTAGTATTTTTTGATGAGAAACAATTGTAAAATGCCAAAAACTTGTAAAAATATTTACGCAACTGATGTAAAAATAAGGAAGAGTCTTCCTTATGAAGAATAGAATTTTATGTAATTTTTCTAGAATTTTTGGAAACTCCTAGATAGCATATTTTTAGAATAATAGAGGAAAGGATCAAAATTCAAGTGTGAAAAGGGACACTTGAAAATGTATAAAAGACAATTTCCTCTATTATGAGTTGGTTGCTTGATTATTTGTTTACATGCTACCCAAGTGAAGAGAGAGTTTCTCGCTGAAAATCCTGTTTTCTCCTCTTTGTGTGATTTCTTTGAGTTGTGAGTCTATTCTTTGTGTATCCATGGAGATTTGTGAGCTTCTATTGTGTGTTTCTGTTGAGTATGTATGAAGAGAGCTCATTGCTAATGTATTGAGTGAGAAATTGATGAAAAATGGTGTTGGAGATGAAAATCGTCTGTTTGTACAGAATCGCGATTGTCTCGTCTAGATGGTACAGGTAACATTTTTGAGTTTTGACTTTATGGATGTATTCTACTGAAGAAGTAACATGCTTTAGACACCAAGATTGTGGAAAATGATGGAGATTTGCTCAAGATAATCCAAACCCTAGAAATTCCTCTTCATCTTTATTATTCTCAGAAATTCAGCCATTTACCTCTTATTTCTTGGATTCTATCATGTAGAAGGGGATGTGGTTTCATGTATACTTCCAGGATTGACAAAATAAAGATGTATTGTTAATTCTTTATGCTAAATGATTCGAGAGGACAACTCCAAAGATCAATAACAAACATTTTTTGGCGCCATTGCCGGGGAGTATATCAAAAGCTTCATTGAAGTTGGACCTTGCTGGATCTTCTAATGTGATGGTATTGTACACATGGAAAAGGTAATACTCCTTAATCAAGAAATGTAAAACATGAAAATGTAGATTTCTTTGTTTATCTTTTGGGAAAAGAAAGCATTAGATAATCTTTTGAGAATAAGAAGTGTTGAAATTTTTGCAAATTGATAGTTGCTCATGACATTTTCTTGAAGTAAAGTGCAGGTGTGTGAAAAATTGAATCAAGAAAGCTGATTATAAGGTAAAATGTGTCTATTCTTGCATTTGTAGGTTGCTTTTTGATCAAGTACTAAGCAAAATTGTTGATCTTGGGAAGATGACAAGATTGCATTAAGGAAAAGTCAAGTTAAATAGCTAGATGCAAGTAGATAAGATCCATTTGTAACCAAGTCAAAGTAATATTCTTGAGAAAAGCTGAATTGCATCTTGAAAAGAGAAATATTTGAGTTTATCTTTGCAAAAATTGACATTTGCATTTCTTAACACAATTTTCTTTGGGAGATTTTGCTCATAAACTGTTTTGATAGCCAAAGCATAGGAGAGTATAACCAATCAAGGAACACAGGATCAATAGATCACCAAACAAGAAACCCTAAGTGAAGTGTTTACCTTAATTTAGGGCAAAATACTAAAAAAATCCATAAGATTCATTAAAACAATCAAACAAATTTCTTTCCTCCTTAGGAAGATGGACTGAAGTCTTGTTGACAAGAGTGGAAGAGACCAGGTGCTAGGAAAGCAAAAAAAAAGTGACAAAAAGTGGAAAATAAAAAAAAACACGATTCTCTGCATAGGATCGCGATTTTCTAGATAATTTTGTGATTTTGATGTAAAATCGTCAGTGACAGTTGAACTAGAATTGGTAAAGGGGATTAAAGGGAGACGAGAGAAAAGAATACTCAAAATTAAAAAATAAGTAAGTATAGAAAAATCACGATTCTCTGCACAAAATCGCGCTTTTTGTAAGAGAATTTTTTTTGGGAAATTTGAGTACAATTGGGTTTTGGGAGAAAGGTAATTGGAAGAGATTTCATTAACATTGAGAAAGTGAAGGAAATTAAATTCCAAAGACTCAGTAAAGATTGAGTATCAAGTGAGAGAGGTGGAAAAGTACAAAATCACGACTTTCACCAAGAGCTAATGAGAGTGACTAATCATGAAAAAATTAACAATTGAGAATTAAAACCATATAGTTGTTGAAAAATGAAATTGGACAAGTGACAAAGTGAAAATTAGTGGAAACTGCACAAAATCGCAATTTTGTGAACACTATAAAAGTTTGGAATTTCAGAGAAAAGTCATTTTTTGAGTGAGAGAGAGAGTGAGAGCAGGATCAAAATCGCGATCTTCTGCAGAGCAAAGTTTTTTGAGATTTCTGGGACAAAGCAAGCAAGGTAAGGAGCCATGACCTAAATTTCTTTGTTTTTCTTTACATTCACATGGTCACTAAGCACAAATAAGCACAAAAACAATCAAAAACACTAAAAACACGGAATCGCAATTTTTTTTAATTTCTGAATTTTCTGAGAAAAATTAATAGATTTTACAAAACCCTTTTATTGCATGTCAAAAAATAGTTAAGGTGATTCTCTAGAAGAAATAAAAATTTGAAAATCAACACTTGAAAAATTTTCAAAAAAATTAACAGAATCGCGATTTTGTAGTCAGACACAAAATTGCGATTCTCTGAAACTAAGAACAAAATCGCGATTTCCAGAACACTATTTTCATAAGAAAATCGTGTTATTTACGATTGTGAGCAATCACTATTGTCTGAGAAGAAAATCGTGGAAAACACGATTTTGAACACAAAATCGTAAAAAACATGATTTTGAACACAAAATCGTAAAAAACACGATTTTGAACACAAAATCGTGGAAAACACGATTTTGGTCACAAAATCGTGAAAAACACGATTTTGACCACAAAATCGTGGAAAACACGATTTTGGACACAAAATCATGAGAAACACGACTTTGACAACAAAATCGTGGAAAACACGATTTTAGCCACAGAATCGTGAGAAACACGATTTTGAACACAAAATCATGGAAAACACGATTTTGACTAGAAAATCGTGGAAAACACGATTTTTGACCAGAAAATTGTGGAAAACAGGATTTTGATAAGAAAATCGTGGAAAACACGATTTTGATAAGAAAATCATGGGAAAACACGATTTTAGCTACAGAATCGTGAAAATTAATTGAATGATCCTTAGGTCTAGAAACAAATTATACACACATTCCAAGCAAGTCTTGGGAAGGAAGGAAATAGAGCTAGTGGAAGGGGGAGTGCAAGAAAAAAATTTAGGGCAAGAAAACAACATGGAAAATTTAAATGAAACAAATGAGCCCATTGAAACTGGGCATTATAGAAATATCCTCAAATATATGTACACAAATAGGTTTGGAACCTATGTATATCAGGATGGAATGCATAAGTTTCTCATTAGACCGAGAAACTTAGAAGTTCCCCTGAACATAACACCAGTAGCTCAATTCAAAGATGGTAGATATGAGGATAGGCAAGGATGTGTATACATTTTCTCACAAGACCCAGAAAATTCAAATGACTTAGGGCAATGTGCTGACAAGAGACCTTGGGAACAGAACCTAGGGCAATCAGACTTGCCAAGGCCACATGAAATTCACAGTAATGGTAAGCAACAACAAGGTAGAAGAACACATACTTCCCCAAATCCTTTTGAAAAAGAACCAGAAGCATTTAATGATTTTCCTCTAAGGAGAAGACATCATTGGCAAAATTAGGGTAGAATGCTTAGACCATATCAGGTAGCCAAATGCATGAAAAATCAATATGAAGGATATTCTGATCCTCATGCTCATGCTGCAGAATTTAGGCAGTTGATTAGAGCTGAAGAGGTGGAGGATTATAAAGTCCAATTTGAGGCATTTGGTCTAACCCTAACAGGACCTGCATTACCTTGGTTCATTTCTTTGAGAAAGGAGATGTACCTAGATATTGAATCCTTCCTAGAAGGTTTCATTGGGGAATTCTCAAAGACTGGAATAAAACATAGCACAACCACATTGATACATAGCTTTAAACAACAAAAAGATGAAAATGTCAGAGAGGCAGCAAGGAGATTCAAGTAGTACATTGACAGATGTCCCAGAGAAGAAGTACCTTCCATGGCAAGACAAGTATCCCTATTCACAGAAGGATTAAGAAGTGCCCAATTAAGAACCCTAGTGTACTATGGGAGATGCCCTGACCTAGGAGCTTGTGTAAAAGAAGCAATAAATTTGGAAGATAATAGAGGCCAAGACCTGTTAGCATTTGATCAACCTAGAATAAATGAAGATAAAATCCCACCAGCAGAAGAATTGGCTCAAGCCATAGCTAAAGCCCTAGAGGTAAGCACCAAAACCAATTTGATAAACTCTAGGATAAACACAAATAAAAAATGCTACAATTGTGGAGAAAATCATTTGGTACAACAATGCCCATATCAAAAGCCACCACATTTGCAAGACAGGAAAACACTCAAATATTGTACACTAGAGAGAAAATGGACAAATCATAACAGGGAGGAATGCTTCTATAATAAACAACCCATAAAAGAGAGAGATTATGTGAGTCAAAGAGAATCAGCATATATTGAGCAACCAAGACCTGTACTTGGGCAACAACCTCCTGTACCAACAAATGTGGTACCAATTAAATACACACCAATAGAGGAGGGAAACTCAAGAACAAGGTCACCATACAAGGGAGATTATCAATGGAATGAAGGATATCAAGAAGAATGGGAAGGATATGAATTGAGAGAACCAGAACTACAAGCCCTAGACTTGGGAAATGGGAGAATTGAGATGGATATAGCCACATTCATGTATATAACCAATAATTATATGTCCAATCAAAAACCTCAGTTCAAAGGGGGACCAAAGATAACTTGTTATAGGTGTGGGGGAGAACATTTCATTAGAGACTGTCCACAACCTCCTACATTTAGAATAGAGGGAGCTTATTGTAAGGATTGTGGCAGGGATCATTTAATAAAGGATTGTCCAAAAAATCCTCAAAAACCACAAAACACACCTAATAACATACCATTGAAAACAATCAACATCATGGAACAAGAAGAATTGAGTGACATTGACCAAGTAAATATAAATGCGAGAACAAGGGCACAAGCTAAACAACAAGAAACAACTAAGGAACAAAATGAAGGGTCAGTTTCAAAGGGAAAGAAAAATAGACAAAAAGGGAAATGGGAAAGGAAAAAAAGAATGGGTAAAAATTTGGAAGAAGAGAATAGGGAACAATCAAACAGTACTCCTTCTCAGAAGACACAAACTCTGTCTGAGATAGGAAATTCATAGAGTCTAGAAACATTGATCAAAGCATATAAGGGAAGAATTTAAGAGGGACCAAATCCTACAGACCACGGAATGGCTTATCCTATGCCAGAAATAGAACATGAAAGGATGCAAAAATGCTAACAAATCATACAAGAAGCACAACTCAAATTAGAAGAATTAGATAATTCTCAAAAAACAGTTGAGGAATCACAGGCAACAAGAACAAGAGAAAATATTAATCAGGAACAAAATCCACAAATAACATTCCAGGTAAATATAGATAAAAATGTACAATTCTATATCACACAACATTGGAAGAATTGATGAAACAGAATCCTCACTTACAAAACAAAATGAAAAAAGGGGAAACAATACCAAAAAATCTTCATCCACAACTGCAGGAATTGGAGGAATTATGGTATATTCCCATTGATAAGATAGGAGGATATTGTGAAGGAGAAGAGGGAAACTCAACCCTAAAAATACAATTTGGAAAAAATCAAGCCAAAGCTATTCTGGATAGTGGATCAGGAGTAGCCATCATGACTAAACAGACCTAGGAAAAATGGGGAAAAAATGAATTAATACCCACCAAAATGAGATTGCAACTTGCATATGGACACATAGAAAAACCCCTAGGAATATGGGAAAAAGTGATTGTGGATATATGTGGAATAGAGATAGAACATACTTTTGCCATAGTTGAATTCCCACAATCTACTTCATATGAAATCATCCTAGGAAGGCCATTTATGAGACAAATGCAAATTGTGCAAGATTGGGGTAATGATTGTTTATACCTTCAAAGCAAAGGAAGAATAACCAGAGTGAATCTAAGAAATGGGCACTACTATGACATATCTCCTCAAGAATGGTATAAAATACATCAATATCAAGAATTAAGTGAAGAATCAGAGACGGAAGATCAGGATGAAACTGAATCATCAATATGGAAGTGCAATATGATAAGAAACCTCACCAATAGAAAAAGGAGATTGAGAAGAGAAGATTGTGTGGAAGGAAGAAAGTTACAAGATGAGAACTATGTACCACAACAATTTAAAGATGAAGAATTTGAGCCCTATGGGTGGAACCAAATCTTGGCTACCATGGATCTGGCCAGTGATGAGTATGTAGGAGTGGAATTTCAAAATGAAGGCTATGATGTTTTTCACATAGGAATACAAATGATAAAGGTATCAAAAACAGAAGAGGACCAGAAAGAAGAAATGATATTAGAAAAAGGGAAACAACAGTTTTTGGAAGAAGTAAAAGCTGAAGATGCAATAAAAGATAAAATCTCGGGCAAGTATAAGAAAAACAAACACAAGGAAATAGAAGAAAACCAAGAGGATGAGAAGAAGAAAAAGGAAACAAACAAAGATCAACAGTTTGATGTACCAACCAATTTCAAGACTTATGAAGTAGAAGATAGATTACTTCTAAAGATGAAACCAAAGAGAGAAAAGAAGAAAGGGGAGGCTTATGATAATGAGGAACAAACTAAAAAGGTTATGATCACTCAGGAAGAGGGAGAGGAAAGACATATTGTAGTGGCTGATGACATGACAACCCAAGAAGAGGAAGCACTAAGAAGTTTGGCCAAGAATTATAGGGATGTGTTTGCTTATAGCTACAAGGATTTGAAAGGTATTGATCCTAAAATCTGTGAGCATAAGATTCCTATTACACCTGATGCAAAACTTAGCAAACAGAGACATTACACCTTCAATGATAAATACTCTACTAAAATAAAGGAAGAAATTGACAAGCTGTTGGCCGCCAATTTCATCTATGAGATTGAGTATACAGAATGGATATCTCCTATAGTTGTGGTACCAAAGAAGAATGGGAAACTTAGGGTATGCATTAACTTGAAAAAGGTAAATGCAGCAACTATAAGGGATAGTTATCCACTGCCTATAACATATCATCTTCTAGAAAGAGTTGCAGGGAAGGAGGTTTATAGTTTTTTAGATGGTTTTTCAGGATACAATCAGGTACCTATAGCATTGGAAGACCAACATAAAACTACCTTTTCCACAGAATGGGGAATTTATGCTTTTAGGGTTATGCCCTTTGGTTAACCAATGCCCCAGCAACTTTTCAGAGGTTGATGTGTCATATCTTCAAAGAGTTCCTGAGGAATGTAATGGAAATTTATGTAGATGATCTTTGTACTTTTTCACTAAAAAGACAAGATCACTTGCAGGATTTAGAAATTATATTCAGGAAATGCAGAACCTATAGAGTGTGTTTAAATCCAGAAAAGTGTGTATTCTTTGTAAGACAAGGAAGAATGTTAGGTCACATAGTCTCTAAAAATGGAATTTCAACTGCTGAGAAGAAAATAAAGGCTATAATAGAACTTCCAAGACCAACAAATGTAAAGGAACTTCAAACTTTCATGGGACATTGTGGGTACTATAGAAAATTTGTACACAAGTTTGTTGACATAGCCAAACCCTTATATGCCCTAATTACAAAGTTTGAGTGGACCAAGCAGTGTGACCAAGCCTTTGAAACTCTAAAAACTTGTTTGGTAACAGCCCCAATTCTGAAAACACCTCAATGGGATAAAATTTTTCATGTCCATGTGGATGCTTCAAATTATGCTTTAGGTTGTGTGCTAGCACAACCAATAGAAGGAATCAAGTTAGATTTCCATGTGGCTTATGCTAGTAGGCAATTGAATCTAGCAGAGAAAATTACACAACCACTGAGAGAGAAGGGTTGGGAATGATATTTGTTGTAAAAAAAATATAGACATTATCTTTTGGCCAACAAGTTTAAGTTCTTTGTGGATCATCAAGCTTTACTATATTTAGTAAATAAACCTTGTCACACTCGTAGAATAGTCAGATGGTTTCTTTTACTAATGGAATTTGAGTTTGAAGTGGTGGTCAGACAAGGGAAAACACACTTAAGAGCAGATCATTTGTCTAGAATTCAGTCTAAAGAACCTAGTTCACCTGTAGATGATGACCTGCTAGATACTTATTTGTTCAAAGTAGAAAGTGTTCCTGAGTGGGCTATGACTTTAGTACCATTGTTAACCATGGGACCTTGCAGAACATTTGGAAACAACACACACTTAGTATTACAAAGCAGAAATTTTATGCTGCTAGCTGGCCACTTGTATCATCTCAACCATACAGGCATATTGGAATATTGTACTCATGAGGAAGAGCAACAGGAATATTTAAAAAGAGCTCATTGTTGGAACCCTTGTGCTCATGCTTCTAGGGTAGTCACCCTGAGTAATCTCAATAGGATGGGGGTACATTGGCCTAATAAGATTCAAGATGTAACAAAATACATTGCTAATTGCTAGAAGTGTCAATCATTGCAAGATTCAGAATTCATAACTCTATATTGGTTTCAGAAAAATCTTGATTGGAGTGAAAAGATTATTAAAGAGTTGAAAAGGAAGAAGAAAGGAAAACAAGTAATAGCTGGTGCAGATTCAAAAAATCTACAAGTAATCTCTGAAGAATATCAATTGATAGGAGAACAATTGTATAAGAGAGGGATGGATGGATATTTAAGAATTTGTGTTCTTGAGGATAAATATCTGGAAATGTTGGAAATGGCACATTCTGGAGTGGTAGGTGGACATTTCTCAAGTGACATGACAGCTAAACTCATATTATATTCTGGATTTTGGTGGCCAACCCTATTTCCTGATGCAAGAACCTATGTAAAAAGATGTGATATCTGTCAGAGGGTGAGTCAACCAAATAGAAGAAATAATATGCCATTAGTTCCATTAATTTCAGCCAGAGCCTTTAGTAAATGGGGGTTAGATTTCATTGGACCTATACATCCTCCAGCAAGACAATCACATGTTGAATACATAATAGTGGCTACAGATTATCTGACAAAGTGGGCTGAGGCCAAAGCCACAAGAAGGAATGATGCTCATACTACAGCTAGATTCCTTTATGAAAACATCATCACCAAATTTGGACTTCCAATTGAATTGGTAAGTGATAGGGGGACCCATTTTGTAAATCAAATCATAGAAAATATAACTGAATATTTCTGATCAGTCATAGAAAGTCAACCCCATATCATCCACAAGCCAATGGGTTAGCATAAAGTACTAATAAATTACTTTGCACTGTACTGTCAAAATTAGTAAACACAAACAGGAATGATTGGGAATTACAACTTAATCATGTCCTATGGGCTTATAGAGTGGCTTATAAAACTACAATAGGAAACACACCATTCAATCTAGTATATGGACAAAATGCAGTTCTACCCATGGAATTCCTCATTCCAACATTAAAAGTAGGTAGTCACTACAATTCGACTAGACATGAACTATCAGAGAGAGTAATAGAATTGGAAAAATTGGGAGCTTCTAGACTCCAAGCCATTATGAGTTTATATGTGGACAAGAAAATGCAAAAGGCCTATCATGATGTTCATATAAAAGGAAAAAGATCTACAAGAAGGAGATTTAGTTTTGGCTTACACAGTCAAAGAACATCAGAAAAAGTTTCAGGATAAAGCACATGGACCATATATTATACATCAGATAAGTAACAGTGGAGCTATTCAATTAGCTAACATAAATGGAGAGATCATGCCAAATTTCATAAGTGGATGTAGAGTTAAAAGATATGATCTCCCATTAACCGCTTCTGAATGGAGAAGATTGCAACAAGCTCAAAACAAGAAAAAAGAAGAAGACAACATTAGAAAAGAGGCTCAACAGGAAGCAAAGGAAAGGATAAGAAAAACCAAAGATCATGGGGAAGTCTGTTTCTGTGAAACACCTCTAAGACAAAAAGAACATTTACCTGTGATAATAATGGATTATCAAAATGAAAAAAATAGGGTTTTGATAGATTCTGGAGCTCAAGTGAATCTGATTAGTTTAGCTTTGGTAAATAAATTTAGCCTAAAAAGAACTAAAAGCAGAACCTTTATCAAAACTCTGGAAGGACAAATGATACAAAGCATGTATTCACTATCTATTAAAGTCAGGTTCAATCATGAATATATGAAAATAGATTGTGAAGAATGGCCAGATTATTTGATGACTGAAAAATTGATTTTGGGACAACCATGGCTCAAACAAGGTAAAGTAATTTTGAATTTTGAAAAAATGAAGCTTAACTTGATCATAAATGACAAAAGGTTTTTAATATTTTTATTGAGTAATGATGAACAGGAAGGTAATTAGGATGTTCATGACCCAGACATGGAAGAATTTATTTTTCCAATAAAAGACATACAGACATTACCAATACAAACACCAAATGATCAAGCCTCATTCAATCAAAATCTGCAAAAAGTTGAGAAGGCAAAGGAGGATGGACACCAAGAAGCAAGGTGGCGACCATGGTATAATCTGAAGCATCAAAGCATTAGAACAAGAAGGATATGGAAACAAAGCATACCCAAGGTCTACTCATCTGAACAAAATTCTAGAACAAAATGGATATGGAGGCCAAAACATTCAAAAAACTGCTTATCTGAAGGAGATGGATTTCTTCCTGAAATAAAGACAACTAAGGTTAAATATTATTGGGTAAAGAAATCGGAATTGATTCAATGGAAAAAGATCATCTGTATTTGATCGGGATTTAGATTTCTTTTCAAAATCAGATCAGAAGGTTAGACAAAAGAAAATCACAACATATTGGAAATTAGAACAAAATCCTTTTACCCTATCCTTTTTCTAAAAAGAGAATTAGGAGGGGAAGAAAGGGAATAGAAGAAATTATTAAAATAAAAAAAAAGAGAGAGAAGAAAAGAAATAGAAGAAATTACTAAAAAAAAAAGAGAAAGAAAGAAAAAGAAAAAAGCACATGGACCATATATTATACATCAGATAAGTAACAGTGGAGCTATTCAATTAGCTAACATAAATGGAGAGATCATGCCAAATTTCATAAGTGGATGTAGAGTTAAAAGATATGATCTCCCATTAACCGCTTCTGAATGGAGAAGATTGCAACAAGCTCAAAACAGGAAAAAAGAAGAAGACAACATTAGAAAAGAGGCTCAACAGGAAGCAAAGGAAAGGATAAGAAAAACCAAAGATCATGGGGAAGTCTGTTTCTGTGAAACACCTCTAAGACAAAAAGAACATTTACCTGTGATAATAATGGATTATCAAAATGAAAAAATTAGGGTTTTGATAGATTCTGGAGCTCAAGTGAATCTGATTAGTTTAGCTTTGGTAAATAAATTTAGCCTAAAAAGAACTAAAAGCAGAACCTTTATCAAAACTCTAGAAGGACAAATGATACAAAGCATGTATTCACTATCTATTAAAGTCAGGTTCAATCATGAATATATGAAAATAGATTGTGAAGAATGGCCAGATTATTTGATGACTGAAAAATTGATTTTGGGACAACCATGGCTCAAACAAGGTAAAGTAATTTTGAATTTTGAAAAAATGAAGCTTAACTTGATCATAAATGACAAAAGGTTTTTAATATTTTTATTGAGTAATGAAGAATAGGAAGGTAATTAGGATGTTCATGACCCACACATGGAAGAATTTATTTTTCCAATAAAAGACATACAGACATTACCAATACAAACACCAAATGATCAAGCCTCATTCAATCAAAATCTGCAAAAAGTTGAGAAAGGCAAAGGAGGATGGACACCAAGAAGCAAGGTGGCGACCATGGTATAATCTGAAGCATCAAAGCATTAGAACAAGAAGGATATGGAAACAAAGCATACCCAAGGTCTACTCATCAGAACAAAATTCTAGAACAAAATGGATATGGAGGCCAAAACATTCAAAAAACTGCTTATCTGAAGGAGATGGATTTCTTCCTGAAATAAAGACAACTAAGGTTAAATATTATTGGGTAAAGAAATCGGAATTGATTCAATGGAAAAAGATCATCTGTATTTGATCGAGATTTAGATTTCTTTTCAAAATCAGATCACAAGGTTAGACAAAAGAAAATCACAACATATTGGAAATTAGAACAAAATCCTTTTACCCTATCCTTTTTCTAAAAAGAGAATTAGGAGGGGAAGAAAGGGAATAGAAGAAATTATTAAAATTAAAAAAAAAGAGAGAGAAGAAAAGAAATAGAAGAAATTGCTAAAAAAAAAGAGAAAGAAAGAAAAAGAAAAATTGAGAAAAAATTGTAGATTTTTTCCTTTTATAAATTTATATAGCACAAAGCAAGATATAGGAAGAAGGGTAGCAGATCCCTATTTATTATTTTTTGTATTGTCTATTCTATTTTTTATGATTTTTTATTTTTTGTAATTCTTTATTGTTGTTTATTTTTTATTTCAATCTTTTTCTTCTAAAAACATCTTCTTCTTGGATAAGAATTGTCAGAAGAGGGAAGTGCACTAGACATCTTGCTACACATGTAATGGTCACTTTAATTGAGTTTTCTAAAGAAGTCAGAGTTCAAATTCTTTCTTCATTTCATCTCAAAATAATTATTATTTTTGACTCATGTGGGTGGAGTTCTTTCTTTTTATGTGTTATATATTATCCAGAATGGTGAATGCAAAGGAGCTACATATTCATGATTTCAAAGTAGAATCAGTCACTTTGTCAAGAGGACACTGGTTCCTGGATAGTGAAGCCGTGATAGAGAAGGTGGACCTAGAGTCAGATGAAGAGCCAAAGATTCCTGATGCAGAAAAGGTGGTGAAGGAGCTCAAAGAGACCCTAAGCATAATTGGACAGCATATATTCACAGTTGGAGTAGGAGGATATAAATATACTATGTTGTGTCAAGAATTCTATAGATTTCAAAGGGTAGCCGTCAATCAGAAAAGGTGGAAGGCAGTAGGGTTGCATAAATTGTTGGAAGAACCCATATTTTTCATAGATTTTGAGAGAGTGGCACAAGTAATGAATAGTTTGTTGGAAGTAGAAAAGGTAATGATGCTTATTTCCGGTGCAAAGTCAAGAACAAAGATAATCAAGAGGTGAATATCACTATTAAAGCAGAGCATATCAGAGCAGCTTTGCAATTCTACCCAATGGGAACCAAGCTTGACCATAGCTTTGTAAAAAAGAATAAAGAAACCTATGCAAGATATTCAAAATTTATTGATTTTAAGGGAAAGGAGAATGAGGAATATGCCATTAGGATGTTTTTGCAATATTTTTTCTTTCCAAAACTACCAAGGTATACCATGCCACATAAGTCTGTTACACTGATTATGTTTAACAACAAGGATAGAACTAAGCCCTTCGGAGTCATGGATGTAACCCCGTACATACATGAACAGTTGAAAGAAGCAGCTAAACACTAGAAGCAGAAAAAATATATGAATGGAGCCCAGTTTCTCACCAGGATCATATATCACGTGTTGGGAATGGAAGATCAATTGAAGCTGGCTCCAGAGGCACAATATTTCAAAAGTCTTATGTCAGGAATCAAGAGCCCGCCCAGGAAGATGTCTATGAGAGAAGTAGAAGGACAAAGTAGCATGAGGGGGGCAGGTATGAAGAGAAAGGTAATATCTGAGGAAGTGGTTCCTGTAAAGAAAAGGAGGTTGGATCCAAGGAAGGTTGAATTGGAGCAGGATGAAGTAACCAAAGAGGAGCATGAAGCTGCTCAGAAGCAGGCCAATCTTCTAGTGATCCTCATCCACCTCAAACAAGCAAAGAGCAGTTATATACTTATCTCACTCAAGGTAATAACAAAAGAGCAATATATGAAGCACAATATCAAAAGATGCTGGAAGATTATTCTTGCAAGGCAACAGATTGGGTTTAGGAGGAAGTAGAGCATTATGAAGAGTTGCATGATTAAATGATGGCAACCGAGACAGAGGAAGTATTTGTTAAGAAAGAAGTAGAACTGCTAGCATACTTCAAAGAACTACAAGGACCTCCAGAAACCAGAACCACAGTGGTAGCTAAAAGGAAAGTTCAAAAGAAACCAGTACAAAAGAAGAAGTTGACCAAGAAGGGGAAGGGAAAATCAGTAGTTGAAACTGTAACTTTAAAGGAGAAAGAAGAAGTGACAGTAGGAGAAGAGCAGAAGGAATCTACTGTTGCAGGAGAGTCAAAAGTGGAAAATCAAGCATAGCAGGATCCTCACAATTTTCCTCAGACTCTGAAAGTGATATTGAAAGTTTCTTATTAAAAAGTCTGAATTTATCAGTACCTAGTACCCCTAATGTGGTTACACAGGCCACTAGAAAACATAAAACGCATGAAGATCTGAGAGAGAAGCCTCAAGGGAAGCAAGTCCAGGAGGAAGCAGTTAAGCAAATCAGTCCTAAAGAGGAAAGAAGGATGATGAAAGGTAAAGCAGTAATGGAAGAAGAGGAAAGTGAAATGAGAAAGGAGTTCAGTGGTGGGTTAGTGCATTCAGGACTAAAGTCAATATGGACCAAACCCTCCCAACAAACTTATGTTAAATTTGATGAAGGGAAAGTAGAAGCAGAAAAAGGGGTACAAATAAGCAGTTCAGCCAGAAAACAGAAGGGTGTAGACCAAATTCAGGAAATAAAGGAAACAATGGAAAGAAGAATGCTGAAGAATTAGAAGAAGGAGTTATAGAAAAGGAAATTAAACAAAGCATAGAGGATGTACTTTATGATTTGAACAATAATGAGGAGATTACAATCACAAAAGATCAAGGACAAGAGGAGGAGCTGGACCTAATGGACATAGATGAACAGGAGGAGGAATAGAAAAAGTAGACTAGTAATGATCAGATAAAATTCACTGAGGAAACTGAATCAACATTAATTCAGGAAACCCTAATTCAGGAAAAAGAGATACAAGAGAAAGAAACCCGGTTCTCTGAAAAAGAACAACCAGAATTGGAGAATAATGAGGTAGAAGAAGCAAAGGTAGATAAAGATAGATCAAGATATGAGAATCAGGATGATCAGACATTGGAACATGAAGAAGATATTGCAGACCAAGAAACATTGGAATTTGATCAAAGCTGTGAAGAACAAAAGACTAAGGTTATAGAGTATGAAGAAGAAGAAGAGGAAAATGAGTGCAAAGAAGATAAACAGATAGAAGTCAAACAACTGGAAATGGAAGTTGGGTTGGAAAGAATACCCAAAAATATAAGATCTGCTTGCCAAATCATTATGAGCAACATAGAGCAGTTCAGACCTTCAAGCAGGAATATGATCATTTCAGGAATGGTAGTAGAGTCTGAATTTGAGAAAGGCAGTGTGATCATTAAGGAGCACAAAAGGGAAAATGAACAAATGTCAGAAAAATTGAGGATGGTGCAGGAGAAAAATGAGGAATTTACAAATAGAATAATTGCTTTTGAGGAATTAGAAGTACAAAAACAAAATAGAATCCAATATCTTGAAGAAAAGAGTGTAAAACTAACAGAGCAGAATAATAAACTGGAAATGGAGCTGAGAAAAATTGAAGGAAGATATAGAACCTTGCAGACTTCTTATCAAATTTTGACTAAAGCAAATGAGGAAATAAATAGGCTATTATTGGAAGAAGGTCAGTTAAAGGATGAAAGTAAGACTGCTTAGATGACAGAGGAAGAAAAGGAAGAATTGCACAAGGAGATTAATAGATTGCAATTAGAATTGAAAGAAGCCAAGGAACTAGAGAAGCAAGCTAGTACACATGCTGCTACATCAATGAGGGGTTATGACAAGTTGCATATGGATATGGAAAAAGAAAGGAGTGATTGGCAGTCAAGAATGGAAAAAGAAAGAATTGAATGGATAAAAGAAAGAGAGATTTGGGCAACTCAGAATAGACGTTTGATGGTGACAATAGAAGAACTACAGAAAAAACTGGAAAAGCCACAAGCTCAGGAAGAAACACATATAGAGACTACATATACAGCAGACTATGAAGTGGGAAAGGATGATAGAAACCAACAAGGCAGTGAACCAGAAAATAAAAGACCAGAAGAAGACTATTCAGAGGAATTTGTCCAGAAATTGTTGACAAACAGAGAGTCCAGAATGGATTTCATTAGAAAAATGCATGATGAATATGAAGATATTGTCACATTTGCTCTAAATAAAGGAATAAATCTTGATCAACATCATTGGGCTGCAGATGGACTGGGCATACCTTTGTGCATGATTATGGAAAGTATCAAAAACTATCAGTTGGCAAGAGTTGGATTACCTCCAAATAAATATCTAGAGTATGAAGAGGATATCAATGTGACCAAAGAATTATTTGAGAAAGCCAATCCAAAATGGAGGAATAGATGGTTGGATGCAAATAAAGAATGCAGGAAAATTTGGAAGGAAGCACCTCTTCAGTTGAAAATTAATTCAGCTTACTGCCCAGTAGCAAGAAGAAGAGAATGGACAGTTTTTTGGGAAAGAAGGAGAGAAGGACAAATCCCACCTAAATGGTTGAATTTCCCAAAGATAGCAGGTCCAAAGGCAGGAACATGGCCTACAAAAAAGTATATGGTGGATACAGTTGAGTCTGTTATAGCTACATACAAAGATGTGAATGACCCAGCATGCATTTTACTGATCAGAGTAATGAGACTCATTCTGGCATGTATAGAGACATACACAGATACAGATGTCAGAATCTTAAACTACATTGGCTTCAATTCTCCTACTGATGCATTATTGTTTGATCTGTTGATATATTTAGGTAGTGATATGTGTGAACACTCTAGGACTGCCAGGGCACTTTTTTCCCTCTTTAGGAGGTTTTTTTCCCCCGGCTTGTATATACGCCTATTGCCCTAGTGGGCTACTTATCTTTGTACATTCTCTAGTAATACATTCAGTATTGTGTGTTTGTGCTCCAAGCTTCTTCTTCTTCCTTGTGCTGTTCGCGTGCTTCTGCAGACGTCTATCTCCAACAATTGATATCAGAGCAGGTCGTCGCTTCTTCTAGGGTGCCGTCAACACTCCTCCGTTTGCAGTCTCAGATTTGCACGAAATTTGGTGAGCATACTCAGGGTGTTTCCGAGATCAAAACAGCTTTGCTGTGTGGTGCCGAAATCGCGATCTGGGCTCGTTTTGGCCTCCGAACGCACTCTCGCAGCGCTTGTGCAGGCTATTTCATCCTTTTGTGCCAAAGGTATATACCAATTTCTGTTCGCCAGTTTAAGCGTCTCAAAGTCTGCTACAGGTCAAGCAGAACTCGTCTGGGCAGTTCTATTCAACTTTTTGAGATACAGTCAATTTTCTGCATCAAGGTATTTTAGTCACCGACCATGGCTGAAAGCAGTGATGTATTCCGTATGTTGGCTGTTGAGGATAATTTGGATGGTACCAACTACCCATTATGGGCTTATATGATGCGACATGTACTGGTTGCAAAAGGATTGTGGAACATTGTGCAGGGTGTTGAAAGACGTCCTGTTACACCTGTAACGACAGGTACTGCAAATACAGGTGTTGGAGCTGATGAAGATGGTGTCGAAGATGATATTCCACAGATTCCTGTTCATGCTGCTGTTTCTGTTGCACCTACTACAGAGCAGATTCGTTGGGATGGCAGAGATGCCCAAGCACATGCATAATTGATAGCTTTGTCTGTCAAACGTGCCATTATTCCTCACATTCGCTCTTGCAAAACAGCAAAGGATGCTTGGGATACACTTACCACTTTGTACCAGGCTAGGAATGAGGCTCGTGTTGCTTACCTCCGAAAATAGTTGGAGAGTGAGCACATGAATGAAGGTGATTCTATGGACAGTTTTCTTACAAAGATCAAAGACCTGAAGGAACAATTGATTTCTGCTGATGAGGTTATACCAAATAGCTCACTTGTGCAGACCGTTCTGAATGGTCTTCTTGATTCATATCAGAGTTTTGCCTCTACTCTTCAGTTGATGATGAAAGGCAATCCAAATTCCTTGTCATTTGAGGAATTAGTCTCTGTTCTGTTGCAGGAAGATCAGTCCAAGCAGAACAGGTCCATTATGCATGTTGCAGATCAAGCTTTCCTGGCTAGTCAGAAGGGCAAAGGAAAATGGAGCTCTTCTACTAGTAAGCAGAAATCTACAAATGCTGCACAATCGAAGAACCAGGATAAAGATGAGAAGAAATCAGAAAAGCAGAAATTGTTCTGCAAGTACTGTAAAGGAAATGATCATATTATAAAGAACTATCCAAAACTGGCTGCTAAAGAGGCAAAGAAGAAAGAGGCTGGAATGGTTGTTGCAGAGGCCTCTACACCAAAAACAGAGTCTGCAAAATCTTGTGCAGGAAGAAGAATGGGCGTTTACTACTGTCTGTAGTTTTGACCCATCTTCTCATGATCAGTGCATGTCTGCAGTAGACTCAGATGTTTGGTACTTTGACAGTGGGGCGACCAAACATATTACCTCGCAGCACAGTTTCTTCTCTTCACTCGAGCCTGCCCCTACAGGTAATACTGTCACATGCGCCAATAACTCCTCTTATCCTGTTATGGGAGTTGGTATGATCATTCTGACTACTGCTGATGGTAGTTCTTTCACTTTGTTAGATGCTTTATTTGTGTCAGGGATCAAAAAGAACCTGTTATCAGTTTCTGCATTAGCCAAGATTGGCTTGGTTGTGAAATTCGTTGATGATAGGTGTACAGTCCATGATCTCTCAAATGGCGATGTGATTATTGCTTCTGGCATTTTATGTCGTGGGTTGTTGTTGAGCCCATAAAAGTCATGTTGGTCAAAGTCAACTGCAGTCAAAGTCAACAGGTCAAAGTCAACAGGTCAAAGTCAACAAGGTCAAGGTCAAAGTCAACAGGCGCAAAGTCAAAGTGCGTAAGTGCAGGTGTCAAAGTGCACAGGTAGTGCACAATGAATTGTCCACAAAGGGTAAATTGGAGAAAATAGGTTGCAGGTTGCAGAGGTACTTTCTCTAATTTCCCTAAGGTTCAAAGTGTGTTTTAAAGTGTTTTGGAAGGTTCAGGTGAACCCCCCTTATGTGCAAAAGTGAAGAATTAAAAGGAAATGTGAAGGCATGTGAAGCGGCAAAGTGTACGCACAGGTGAAAGTATGGCCCCCCATTAAAATTTTTGGTTTTAGACTAAAGTCACTACAGGACAAAACAGTGAGTAGTTGGCTGCCACTTGTGAGAGCAATCTTGGGACATCAAAGTGAGCACCAAGATTCACTTGCAGTTAGGAGCGTACGTGATCGACACACTCAAATCAAGGCAAGGGCCATTCTTGGACCAAGGTTAGAGTAAGCAAGAGAGCATAGGCTAAGTGGAGCAAGAGAGAGAAGTGCAAGGGTCACCAGAGTACGTCGCATAGAAGTGAAAGTGCAAGGTGCATAGAGGGTGACCAAGGATTTTGGTGCAGAGAAGTGCTAAGCTATAGTTCCCCCAAGTATCTCAAGGTCCTTTGGCAGTGCACGCGTGCCGACAGCAGGTATTCACTCCTCCCCCTTTGTGGAAGCTTGGTGCAAGGTGTGCACAAGGAGAAGCTTGAAGCAGGTGGAGGTCTGTTGCAGAGGAGGTCGGCAGCAAGAGGACATTGGGATATTGGATATTTTGTAATTGGGCATTCTGTGGGTTTGTGCACAGAGGTATTGGTGTATCTTGTATTTCAAACATTGTACTTTTCTTACTGTAATCAAACGGCAGAAACTTCCAAGGTGTATTTTCTCTTTTGGTCTTTTCATTTTCTCCTACAAACCCTCAAACTCCTTCTTGTCAAAGAATCCCCCAACAGTTGTATAAGCTCATAGACTATGAAAGATCTGTGAATGATTCGGCATGTGCAGTTCATCTATGTCAGATGCAAAGCTTTGGCATGCACACTTTTTTGGTCATCTAAATTTTGCTAGTTTGTTACGCCTGCAGAAATCTGAAATGGTGTCCTCTTTGCCCAAACTTGAGGCACCTGGAAAACATGTTTGTGAAGGCTGTATTTTAGGCAAAATGCAGCGTTCTTCCTTTCCAAAAGATGGTTCAGTTCGGGCTACGCAGAAATTGCAGCTTGTACATAGTGATGTCTGTGGTCCTATGCAGACACCCTCTTTTGGAAATTACCTTTACTTCGTGACTTTCATTGATGATTTTTCCAGGCATGCATGGGTATATCCACTCAAAGCAAAGTCCAAAGTGTTCATGTGCTTCAAACAGTTTTTGGTTTTGGCTGAAAATTTGTCAGCATGTAAAATGGGCACCCTCCGTTCTGATCGAGGGGGGGAATATATGTCTTCAGATTTTAATGCATTTCTGGCTGAACGTGGGATAAAACACCAGTGTACAGTGTCGTATACACCTCAACAGAATGGAGTTGCTGAACGAAAGAACAGGTCACTCATGGAGATGGCGAGGTGCATGGTCAAAAGTCAGGCTTTACCACATAGTTTCTGGCTTGAGGCTGTCATGTGTGCAGCATATGTACTGAACAAGTGTCCCACTAAAGCCTTGCAGTCTATCACTCCATATGAGGCTTGGCATGACCGCAAGCCATCTGTTGCTCATCTTCGTGTTTTTGGTTGTTTGGCATATGCATTAGTGCCTGAACAACATCGCAAAAAATTGGATGATAAGGCAGTAAAATGTATTTTTGTTGGGTACAGTTTTGAAAGTAAAGGCTATCGTCTGTATCATCCACAGACTAAACGCATTCTGGTTAGTCGTGATGTTGTCTTTGTGGAAGATGCTATTCAACCATTGCTTTCATGTGCTAAGGAGACATCTGTTAGCTCCAAAGACATGTATGATACTTTGATGCCTCTTTTTACAGGTGGACAGGCTAGTGCTGGTCCTAATGAGGCAACTTGTTAGCCTTTGCAGGTTTCATATGATGTTGGAAGCAGTCAGAGGCACAGACGCCACGGAAGCATGTGAAGACGAAGCAGGGAGCCAGGCGGATCAATTTTTTAAACAAATACATTTCTTATTAATTCTCCAAACATTCAACAGTGATTGTTATCACTAATTGTAACATATGTATCATAAGAAAACCCCATTTTGTAATCCATAGCTCCATTTTGTGCAAGCCGAGGAGTCCTCGAGCTTGAGGAGCTTAGGTAGAATACTCGTACCAAATTTCGTTATTTTTAGACATCGTTTACCCTTCCAAATAGCCTCTAGGACCTAATTTTTAACTAGGCCGGTCACTAGATGTGAAACCGGTCAAAACTAGTCTAGAAACTATAAAAAGAGCTAGAGAGCTCATTTTTGAGGTTAGCTTGTTTGAGATTAGAGTCATTTTGAGCTTGTAAGAGTATTCTTGAGTAAGAGAGCTAATTTCCCACCTTCCATTGTGTCTTGCTTGTCTCTTCATTGTGTGTGTGTATGTGTGTGTGCATCTTCGTGCTTCTCACCTTCACTCTCACATCATCTCACGTTCACGATCTTCATATCACTCCTACCTCTCCCTCGGATTGACATTAAGGAGGTGAAGCTTCTTAACGTGGTTCTCCCCATTGTGCTAGAGCAACACCAAATTTGGCGCCGTTGCCGGGGATCGAGTCTAGGACGAATGTGTGATGGTAAGAGTATAGCAAGAAGTGGCGTTGGAAGGTAAAAATTTCAGTTTTTGTTGTTGTTTTTACTTAGTTTTTAGTGTTTTTCACCTTCCCCACACTCCATCTTCATCATTGCATCATCATCTCCATTTCCAAAAAAATCAGAAAATTCACCATATCCACCCATTCACCTCATTTCCCCTCATTTGTGCGTGCGAGAGAGCGAGAGAGAGTTTTTGTGTTTGCATGTGCTTGCATTTTCTTGAGTTTTCTTGCAGGTACAGAGCTTCAGAGCATCAGGAAAGCTTCCAAAAGGTAAAAAATGTACTTTCTGTCAGAGATTTCCGAGTGTGGCGGACCATCGCGATGGTCTGCAATTTTCGGTTTTTGAGGTAGGCGACCACACCACTAGATAGGCGATACCTGCGCATACACGGAACCATTTTTGCATTTCAAAAATTCGTTGTTTGGTGGACCATCGCGATTGGCTCGGACCATCGCGATTGTGTCGCACCATCGCGATTGGCTCACGCCATCGCGACGGCTCGGCCGGACCATCGCGACGGTTCGCTTTTTCGGACCATCGCGACGGTTCACTTGAGCCATCGCGACGGTCCACTCGGACCATCGCGACTGTCCAGTTGACCCCGCACCATCGCGATTGGCCCACGCCATCGCCACGACAGTGCCACGTGTCACGATAGACCATCGCGACGGTTCAACTTTTGAACCATCGCGACAGCCCAAAATCGGACCATCGCGATTGGCTCAAGCCATCGCATCGCGGACCATCGCGACGGTTCACTTCGGACCATCGCGATTGTCCATCTTTGACCGTTGACCGCGCCATCGCGATTTTCCGCCCGATTACGCCATCGCGACGGTTCATTTTTTGGACCATCGCGACGGTCCATTTCCACGCCATCGCGATCGTTCATTTTGAGCCATCGCGACGGTTCGCCTTTTCGGGCCATCGCGATTGTCCAAATCCCACGCCATCGCGACGGTTCGCTCGGACCATCGCGACGGTTCGCTCGGACCATCGCGACGGTCCCAGACCATCGCGATTGCCCACCCCCATCGCAAATTTTGGACTTCAATTTTTGACCAATTTTGGGGGTATTTTTGGAAAATTTTTGGACCATTAGACTCATAGGAGACCCCTTAGCTCATATTTGAAGGAAAATTGGATTGTCAGTTTTTACCCCCCAGGGCCTGAACGCGTATAACTTTCTCATCCGAAGTCCGTTTTTTGAGCTTAATAGCTCGTTAGAAAGCTCGTGACGAGTACTACGTGACCTCAACTCTTTTTTTACCAAGTATACGTCTATTTTTGGATAGGCTAATTTGAGGTTCACCTAGTTTGGGACTAGGAAGTCAGGGGGCAAGTATTAAAAAGTTGGGCAAAAAGGGAAGGGACTTAAACGGTGAATATACTCAAGTGTTTGATCATCTTGTGAATTGGTCTAATATTGGAATTTTTCCAGGTCTAGCAAAGGCAATCAAAGGCAAGCGAGCAAGGCAGTGAAGACAGCAGAGCTTGGGAAGCACGGCTTCTTGGGCAACAGGACATCAGAGCAATCAGAAAAGCCGACTCGAGGTTGGAAGATTACTCAACCCCCTCAGTCAATTCTTAGCTTAGGCTAAACGGTAGTTGTGGATTAACGACGATAGGAACGCCTCAAGTTCAAGATACTTGATTCTTTCAAGTTTAAGACTACAAGTAAAGGTGTGTGTGACGCGAAAACCTAAAGAAAAGAACATAAGTCTGACGGAACGAAAACTTAAAATCATCACAAAAGTCGAATTCCTGACGCATATATTAAGACAAGAATCCAAAGAAAAATTAAAAAGAACCAAGAATTAATCACAAAGAACCATTGACGATCTAAGTGTGTAATTGAGCGTGCACGGAAGAAAATTAATGAACCTTAGATCGGGCAAACATATAGGTAAGTCGGATAGAAGAAGCCTTAGATCATCGGAGGCTAGTGTAAGAACCACTGCACGATCTTGGGCTCAACAATTGAACAGTAGTTATCCCTACGAGTTGAGCTCAGAATCAAGTGAATCAGAAATGGCATTTAGCACAGACAGACCAGCAGGAGGATCTCATGTAGCATACCTAGAAAAACTTGAAGGACCCTATAGAACGCAGCTAGAGTTTCTCCGAACCAACCGACTAGGTGCTCGCATCTATGAGGATGGTTTGCAAAGGCAAGTGGTGCAACTGCACAACCCTGATCAACCCATTGGATTGGAAAGACCAGTGGTGAAGTTTGAGAGAGACGCTTACATAGACAAAGAAGGAACCATGTACGTACTAAGTACGCAACCAAACGATACTAATGAGTTTGGCACAATTCAATTAGAGACGGAAGTGAAATTGCAAGGAAAAGAACCGTTAGAAGAACCTAGGACACCTAGAGGGAAATCCGTATTAACGAGAGTAATCATCCCAGAGTGGATCCCTCAAGATAACAGGAGCACCGAGTTGTTCATAAATAAAGAGACAGACGAAGCCTTTTGGAGGTACAGAAAGGAAAACCCTGATGAGATAGGCATCATTACAATTCATGAATTCAAGGACCCAGATACACCTGGAAAGGTTGTATACCTGGATGAGACTTCAGAAAGAGTCTTTGTAGTGCCTGAGCGCGCTAAAAACACCTACACATGGAGAGGCGAATTGATATTCCCTCCAGCTAGAACAAACATGAATGCAAATCAACAAGGGGCAGGAACATCCTCAGCCCATGGAAATCAAAGAGAAGGAAATCACGAGAGACCGGAAGTGAGCTTCAATCACCCCATAGGGAGAGATAGGACAACCACGAACACTAATAGGATGGATAGACAAAGAGAGCATGGAATACCAGGTGGTAGAGATGATTTTCCTCTACCTAGACCACGCGAACACGCAAGAGTATTGAGACCCACTCAATTAGTAAAATCAATGAAGAATTATTTTGATGGGACGGGAGATCCCTATGACCATGTCGCAGAATTCAAGCAAGTACTACGAGCAGAACAAGTCGAGGACATGTTCACGCAATACAATGCATTTGGACTAACGTTAAAGAATACCGCTTTAACTTGGTTCCAACCATTGCAACAAAGGCAATTTAGAGACATCCATCACTTTTTAGAGTCATTCATCACTGAATTCTCTAAAAGTGGGGTTAGACATGACACGTCTTCGTTGATTCATAGTTTTAAACAAACCCCTCAGGAAACAGTAAGACTGGCAGGTCGTAGATTCAGACAATATGTTGAACGATGTCCAATGCAAGAACTACCCTCACAAGCCAAACAAGTATCACTGTTCCTAGATGGCTTGTTGAGCGCTAAACTACGCTCCTATGTGTATCTAAAAGAACCCAGAACGCTAGAGGAGTGTGTAAGAATATGTATAGACATTGAGGATAACCTAGGAGATGAATTAGAACTCTCAAAGGTCTACAAAGACTCAGATTGTTCTTCTCTAGCATCCACAAAATTGTCTAATTCGATAGAGGACCTAGCAGAAAAAGTGGCCCAAAAACTAGGAGTTTCTAGTAAACAGGTGCCCAAGCTACCTACAAATGTACGTTGTTACGCTTGTGGTGGAAATCATTTGGCAAACATGTGCCCCAATGCACCTCAACCTCACGCCAACCCTAGTGGCCAATATTGCACAATTGAGAGAAGATATACGAATCATACGGCTCAGGACTGCCCATACAACAAACAAACCGTGAGACAGAACTACCCGCAAACATACCAGCAGCCAGGTAGGTATCAAGGCCAATACAATACTCAGCCTTATTACTATAGGCCTCCCCAGAACTACCCGTACCAGGCTCAACAGAGACCTCAACCCGTCTTAGCTCAGCAGCCACCCCCACCAGCGAATGTCATCTCAGTTAAATACGCTGCTGCAGAAGAGAACCTAAGTAGGGCCTTAGTGCCTTCTTCACCCCTCATCACCGAAAGTGACCCGAATTCAAACAGTTTTGACTCTACTCATGTAACTAGTCCACCCGCTTATTACACGGAGTCACCAGAACACGTGGAGACATATCATTATGATAGTCCACCAATGGAACCTAGTTGGGAGCCAGATTATACTAATGTGATGTACACAAACCCAAACCCAAACCCACGGCCCCAACTGAGACAACAGAGACCACAGGGCCCTAGAGGACCATGCTTTAGGTGCCAAGGAGATCACTTCATAAAGGACTGCCCACATCCCCCAATAGCAAGGCAATCACAGTACTATAGCATCCAAGGCTTTTGTGCCGACTGTGGCAAAGAGCACGTAATCAAAGATTGTCCTAAGAACCCAGTTAACACTACAAATGTGACACCAATCAACGTGATAGGTATTGTAAACAACGCAGATGGATCCAACCCTACATACGTGCCTATCCAAGCTATAACCAGAGCCCAGGCGCTCTTACAAAACCAGCAGCTTAATCATGAGAAAATAGCCGAAATTAGTGAAGTTGCGGAATCGAGTAGTAAAAAGACGAAATCTTGGAAAGATTCCAGAGAAAGAATAAAGAGAAAATGGAGTAAAAAGATAAGTGAGTTGGAAGGAAGTCTAAGAGAATCTAGAGCCAAAATACAAGAATTGACTTCACAAGAATTAAATCAAGAAAACCCAGCTCAGAAATCGGGATCAGTCTTAGCGGAACCCATACCGGAAGATCTAGACATGATGTTTCGTGCATATCAGGCTAGAATAAAAGAAGGACCTCAAGTAACGGAAATGAGTAAAAACTACCCTCGAGCGGATCTAGAAATTGAGAGAACTAAACTTTGCATGAAGATGGTGGAACTAGCCCAAGCGTTGTTCGACGCCTCTAGATATCTTAATTGGAATAACATGGCAAAACCGGAACTACACTTTCAAGGACTAATGGAGAGGCTAGAACACTTGATAGAAAGCAAAGAGAAAAAGGATCAGCATAGGAACCCTATTGTCCCAGAGACACAGGAAAGGAATGCACCATCCCTATCTCAAGTACCCAATACAGAAAGTCAAGACAATTTGTCTTCCATACATAGGTACTCACATGAATTTTTGAGGGAGATCCAAGAAGAGAAATGGAGAAAAGAACAAGGAACTCATCCTCCTATTCAGGAAATAGACGACTTGCAGGAACAATTTCCCCAAGACATCCCCTCTATATATGATGAGGTAGAGGTGGAACAACTGAGTGAACCCACAGGATTTGAATCTAATTCTTTACAAGAATTACCTCACTTCACAGGACCTTGGGAAGCTAAGTCTATTAGTATGAGAGCACCCACGATAATAGTGAGGAATGAAGAATCAGTGATCCCTAGGAACACGGAAGTGATCAAGAATACTAAAGTACAGTGTAATCTCACTCTGGAGGAGTTGTTAAAGGTAAAACCAGAATTGTGGAAGCACGTAGCAAATCAATTCCCTGAGCTAGCTACCACACCCTCTCAGATAGGATCACAGAAGAAGGTACCAGAGATACCCGTGGAAAAGATTGGAGACGTAAGCGAAGGAGAGGAAGGTAACACATATCTTCCTATAACCCATCAGGGCTACACCACGAAAGCCATCTTAGATTCAGGAGCCGGAGTAGCCATCGCTACCACCGCTTTATGGAAACGTTGGGGTAAGCCAGCACTCAGACCCACCAGGATGAAGCTACAAATGGCTGATGGACACATAGAAAAACCGTTAGGCTTACTAGAAGGCATATCTCTCACCACTTGTGGTGTAGAATTTGAGCATACCTTTGCCATTTGTGACTTTGCAAAAAATCGAGCCTATGAGATGATATTGGGACGACCATTCATGCGTCAGTTGCAAATTGTACAAGATTGGGGATCTAATTCTTTGTACTTGCAACATTTAGGAGTGACTACCAAAGTCAATCTTAAAGACTATTCACACAGAGATGTACCCCCAATACAATGGAATACCATCCATAAGACACCAGCAGAAACGGAATCCGTGCACTCATTAGAATCAGATCCTTCTTGGTTGCATGAGGATACCCATTTATGGATGTGTAAAGTAGCCAAGCAAGAGGAAGAACGATTAGAAGCCAGGACCTTAGGTGCAGAACAACATCCACGAACCCTACAAGATCCAGCCTATGCACCTGTAGTATTCCCAGACGAAGAGTTTGAACCCCATGGTTGGGCAGAAATACTAGCAACCATGGATATAGCCATCAATGAAGGACAATGGACACCCCACTGTGACGAGGATGGCTATGACATTTCAGTCTTCACGATAGAGCCAATCATGGGCGATGCAATTTTAGAAGAGTGTGAACCAGACACTGATGCATTTGAGGATGCAAGCGATTTCGATTTAGAATCAATTATCATGGACCCACCCTTTGCATCAGAGGAAGAATATTTCTACGAAGTAGAGACTCACCCTCAGAGACACGAGGAAATTACGAATGAAGTGAGATTAGCCACGGAAGTGACGACCAAGAGTGAAGGAAAGAAAAGAAAGAAGAAAGAAACCATGTCGGAAAAAGAAGAATCTTTATTTGAAGTACCCGAGAATTTCAAGAAATATGAAATCGACGATAGAAGAATCATGGTACGAATGCCCAATAGAAAGGCGAATGACGGACAAGTATATGATAACCGAGAGAAAACCAAGAAAATAATAGTTGCCATAGAAGGAGAAGAAGAAAAATGCACCTACATAGGGCATGATCTGACGATTGAAGAAGAAGAAGAGTTAGTTGCCCTATTGCACGAATATAGAGACGTTTTTGCTTGGAGTTACAAAGATTTGAAAGGAGTAGACCCAGATATATGTTCTCATAGAATCCCTATGACTCCAGATGCGAAACCGACAAAACAGAAACCTTACACGTACAATGATAATTACGCTGCGAAGATTAAAGAGGAGATAGATCGATTGATAGAAGCAGGATTCATTTACGAAATTGAGCATACCGAATGGGTATCCCCCATTGTGGTTGTGCCCAAGAAGAATGGAAAATTGCGTGTGTGTATTAACCTTAAAAAAGTTAATGCCGCCACGATTAGAGATAGTTATCCTCTTCCTATCACAGAACACCTATTGGAAAGAGTTGCGGGCAAGGAAGTTTACAGCTTTCTTGATGGATTCTCAGGCTATAACCAAGTAGCCATTGCTCCAGAAGACCAACACAAGACGGCTTTTGCCACAGAATGGGGCATATTTGCATTTCGTGTGATGCCATTCGGCTTGACAAATGCACCCGCCACTTTCCAGCGACTCATGTGTCATGTTTTTAAGGAATTCTTACGCAAGAGCTTGGAAGTTTATGTCGATGAATTATGTGCACATTCAAATGTAAGGCAGACACATATCCCAGAGTTAAGACAAATATTTGACAAATGTCGAGAGTATCAGGTTTGTTTGAACCCAGAAAAATGCGTTTTCATGGTCAGACAAGGCAAAATTCTAGGACACATCGTGTCAAAAAATGGAATCTCTACGGACGAGGAAAAGGTGAAGGTAATTGCAGAATTACCCAGACCAACTAATGTGAAAGAGGTACAGGCATTTATGGGCCATTGCGGTTATTATAGGAGATTCATACACATGTATGCAATCATAGCCAAGCCTTTGTACTCTCTTTTAACCAATTTTGAGTGGACAGACGAGTGTGAAAATTCATTCAATGAACTTAAACGACGTTTGTGTTCAGCACCTATATTGACAACTCCAGATTGGAGTAAGCCATTCCATGTACATGTGGATGCATCCAATTACGCCATAGGATGTGTGTTAGCACAACCCACGAATGAAGGTAACATAGATCTCCCCATAGCTTACGCTAGCAGACAACTGAACGCAGCAGAGAGGAATTACACCACGACGGAACGAGAAGGATTAGGGATGATCTACGCGGTAAAGAAGTTTAGGCACTACTTATTGGCCAACAAATTCAAGTTCTTTACAGATCATCAAGCCCTATTATATTTAGTCAACAAACCTTGTAACACCGGACGACTAATACGTTGGTTTCTATTACTCATGGAGTATGATTTTGAAGTGGTAGTTAGGAAAGGAAAGACGCATCTTAGAGCTGACCACCTCTCAAGATTAACCTCAGGAGAAGCCCCTCAAGGAGTAGCGGATGAATTACCAGATGCATACTTGTTTAACCTTGAGATAGCACCAGAATGGGCTAAACCAATAGTCCCTATTCTCACATTTGGACCCAAGAATCCTAAGATAAAGATCAAAGAGGGAGAGATTACCAAATCTCAGAGATACCAAATAATGGCAGGAAGTATATATAAACAGGATAATCAAAAGATCCTTGCTTGTTGTGTAGATGAATCGGAACATGCGAATTGGTTGCAATTAGCACACATAGGTGCACTAACGCAACATCATTCAAAACATCGAACTTTACAGACTCTGCATAGATTAGGAGTATATTGGCCTACAATGGAAGCAGATGTCTACAAGTTGTGTAAAGAATGTCAGGTGTGTTGTGAAAAACCACCAGTAGAGCATGCTACACTCTATCACGTGTCTCTCACACCAGACTGGAGTGAACCATTAGTGACCTACTTGAGGACGAACACATTCCCTCAAGGAATGACCTTAGCTCGACAACGCAGTCTAGAGCAGGAAGCTCAAGGCTACTCACTTATTGGCGATAATCTATACAAAAGAGGACGAGATGAATATCTAAGACAATGTGTTCATGAGAGCGATTATCTGAGAATACTAGAGACTGCACACCAAGGTGTTGCAGGAGGTCATTTTGGACCAGATAGGATAATCAAAGCCATCCTCTTTGCAGGATTATGGTGGCCCACTCTTCACATGGATGCACATACCTATGTAAAGAGATGTGACGTGTGCCAAAGAACTCAGTTTCCTACTCGCAGAGATGAAATGCCATTGAAACCCATGATGGGCGGACGTGCATTTTCTAAGTGGGGTATAGACTTTGTAGGACCCATTAACCCCCCTGCAAAAGGTACACATGCGGAATATATTATTGTTGCCACAGATTATCTTACGAAATGGGTAGAGGCAAAAGCCACAAAAAAGAATGATGCACACACGACTGCAAAATTCTTATTTGAAAATGTCTTTACAAGATATGGATTGCCTATAGAGTTAGTGAGCGATCGAGGCACTCACTTTCTAAACCAAGTCATTGAATATTTGTTACAGGATTTTATGGTGATTCACAAGAAATCTGCACCATATCATCCTCAGGCCAATGGTCAGGCTGAAAGCACTAACAAGATACTTTGTATCGTACTGACGAAACTCGTGAACAATAAACGTTCAGATTGGGACAAACAGCTACATCACGCTGTTTGGGCATATCGAGTGGCCTACAAGACCGTACTCAATGCAACTCCCTTTCAGATGGTTTTTGGTCAGAATGCAGTGCTTCCTTTGGACTTCTTGATACCGACCCTTAAGGTTGCACAAGAACATCAGTGGACCGGCCATGAATTATCAGCGAGAATATTGGACTTGGAACGATTAGGATAAACCAGGCTGAAAGCAGCAGCAGGAATATACGCTGCGAAGAAGCGACAGAAAGCATATTTTGATGCACATGTGAAAGATAAAGGCCTAAAAGAAAGAGATTTAGTTCTAGTGTATACGCTGAAACAGCACGCACGGAAGTTAGAAAAGCGAGGTTATGGACCTATGATCATTAACAGACTCTCGACTAGTGGAGCAGTACAATTAGCCACCTTAGAAGGAGATATAATGCCTAATTACATTAGTGGCTGTAGAGTCAGGTTATATCAAGAACCTCTTACGGAGGATATGCTTAGACGACTCACGTTGGCAAAGAAGCGTAAGGAGGAAGAAAATAGAATACGAGCCGAAGCTCAGGCAGAAGCCATAGAACGCATTAAGCGCATGAAGCTAAGAAGACAAGGACTAGGGAGAGAACATCATAACCATCTGGAGACATCACACAGATACCCCATGGCCATGTGTCAAGTAAAGTCAACCACTCATCCTAGCATAGTAGACAGGAGACCATTCGTTACAGTTAGGCTAGAGCACGGTAAACATAGCCAAGAACTCAGGGCCTTGATTGACTCAGGTGCTGCTACTAGTGCGATTAGATGGTCCCACTATAAGGATTCAGGAATAGAAATGCGGCCAATTGAGGCATACCTCATAGGCTTAGGAGGCATGGAAACCCCTTGCATGGGCGAGGTGGACCTTCCTATCCTCGTTAAGGAGGTGACCATGACAGCGAAGCTATTAGTGTGTGTAGCTCAAGCGTAAGCACCACCTCCTTTACTTGTCAATCCGCGGAGACGTGAGGACCGGTATGAAGACCACGAGCAAGTGAAGGCACAAGTGTGTGAGTGAAAGCACACAAACATGCACACACATACACACACACGCGCACAAAGTAAGATCAAAGAGAGGAACAATGGAAAGCTTAGATTGCAAAGAGTTCTCTTACAAAAGTTCTATTCTCTAACAAGCTAACCTCAAAAATGAGCTCTCTAGCTCTTTTTATAGTTTTTTGACTAGTTTTGGCCCTGTCCAGACCTAGTGTCCGGCCTAGTTAAAAATTAGGTTCCAGGGCTTATTTGAGGGCTCAAACGAAGTCTAAAAATTATGAAAATTGGTACGATGGTACTTCTAATACTCCTCAAGCTCGAGGACTCCTCGGCTTGAACAAATTGGAGTTACTAAAAATAGATAATGGTATTTACAATGGTTTCTAGTGATGAAAATCACTATTTTTGTAGGGGATTCTTCTGAAAATTTGACCTACACTTCTTGGAGCTCCCTACTTGCTCTCTCTTCTTCTATGTCCACTTCTTTGATGTGCTTCCATGCTTTGTCCTTGACCTTGAGCTTCAACACTCCCCCCCCTCTCGAGTCTGTCGTCCCTGACAGACCCTTGTTGTAGTGATTGTTCCAAGTAGTGCCTTGAGAGGGAGTGTCCCTTCTGTATGAACACAAGTCGTCCGACGTTCTTCATCTATCACTGTGAGTCTTTGCAGGTTGTAGTCTCTTGGTATGTGCTTCTGCCTTGTATTCCAGCATGACTGTGTCGTTGTGAGTCTCCGTTGATGTTTTCTAGATCTTCCAAAGTTGATCTTCATAGTAGTCAAGCCAAGTACTCATAACCCATATTGAGTGATGGGTAAGTGTGTTCGTGCATGGGTTGAAAAAAGTATGTGCCTTGTGCACGGCCTTGTAATGTAGCCCTACGCATGCTTACTTGGAAAATGCATTGGAAGAAGTATGGTGCAAAAATTGCGGGTCTTGAGCTAAGTGCTCAAGGGTATGCTGACGAAGAGGTTTCCTAAACTATCATGGTTATGGTGTTTCCAGAGTAAAGATACTTACCATGGCGAAGGTTGATGGATGTTTGCCTCTTCGTGTGGTACACTCGGCCTTTGGGATGGAACCTTGTTGATGAATGTCCATGTTGATTGTCCACTGATGAGATCTTTTGAGTGGTGGATCCCCTCTCCTCTTTTCAAAGCAACATTTGTCACTAACAATGTGCATTTCTGAGCTTGGGCTCATGCACGTTCACTTCCCTATATTGACACTCAGAGGAATATTGGACACGTGCCGGTTTCTAAGAGATTACCATGCTGATTGACATAGACCATTCACCAGTGCTACTGTTCCATACTGGTTCAGGAAATACTGAGAATTGAATTGCTTTATATTCCTTGGCAAGCAACATCGGATAACTACACCAAGCTGTGTTTCACATATACTCTTTAGCTCACCATATGCAGGAGTCTTCTCCTCCAGAACTACCTTTTGCAGATATTCTCCTTGGATGCTCTGGTACATGAAGTAGTTAAGCATCACGCAATTTGCGGACCTTCAAGCTCTTCATTCCTACCATGGTAAGAGAAAATCATAGCTGTAGATGCCATGTTCATGCCAAATGCTTGTCCTCTACCAGATAAGGCAGCAATAATCTCACTGCTGGCCGAGACACACTGGGAACAAGCTCTCTCCCACTTCTCTCTCCTTTTTTTTTTTTTTTTTTTTTTTTTTTTTTTTTTTTTTTTTTTTGGGAACAGGATATCACAAAACAAGAACACAAAAGTTAGTATCAATAGAAATGTTCGACATATGTCACTGTGCTCTTGTGCATGGGATTCTCAAGTGTGTCTATGCACGGCCGTGTAATGTGGCCCTATATTAATGCATACTTTGGAAATGCATGACCTAAATGGTGCAAAAGACAGGGTTGTGCAAGGAGCACATAGTTGTTGCTCGTTCGAGGCTTTCGATGTTATTTGTGGAGGTTGATGCCGGCCTTAGTGGAGGTATCCATTGAGTCTCGAACTGATGTAATCCTCCTTATTGGAGTCCATTTTAGAACATCATTTGGCACTGTAGAGGTCACTTCAGGCGTCTTTCTCTTTGGATGCTTTCTGAACTGTGGTATCCAGTGTGGTTGATGCTTTGGTTCGGTGGGGGCTACTTGCACTTTTGGCTTCCAAACCCATATCCTTTTTGCATGTCTTCCTACTAATGTTGAAGAGCTGATTTGATCTTCCTTTGGTCTCTGTACGTGGTTCTTACCCTTTTCTCTTTTTGGCCTCTTTGTTGAAACCTTTTGCATGTGGGAGAACAAAGGTTGTTGTGGGTGTAGGATCTTCTTAGGTACCCACATCTGTAATTGCCCTTGTTGAGCTGCAGCTAACTTCTTAGGCACCCAAACTTGTTGGATATCTTGTGACGGAGCTTGTCTGAGCTGCTTCCTTCGTCTTCTGGCTTGGTTAGTGTGCATGGATGGGATTTGTGGGGGTAAGGCTGGTGGTTGCTCTCCTTTGCGTACCCAGATCTGCTTCATGCCCGGAACCGCTTTTTTATCGAATGGTGTCTTTCTATTTGATGTAGCAGTTGTCGTGAACGGTTGTGTTTGCTTGTGTGGTGGGCTCACTACTGTGGCTACTTGAGTCTTTGGAGAAGAAGAAAGATCCACCCGCCTTCGAACCTGGTCTTCCACGATTGACTCCTTCTGCATCATAGAGCTTTGGACACATACAACATCTTCTTTCATATGATTAGTCTTGGAAGAACTAAGAGAGTGTGTGGTGCCATGATCTAGGAGCATGCAGTTCTCTAACTCTAATGTAATGCATTGTTCATGTACCCAAACTTGAAGAATTTGACTTCTTAGGTTTAAGTTAACTGCATGGTCATAGATCCAATCTTGACCCAAGACAAGTGGTTCTGTAAGGTTCTCATCTTGACATACTAGCGCTTTGACTTTCATTGGAACATCTTGAAGGTAGATGGGAAGTTCCACCTCGCCCAAACAAGGGGTTTCCACACCTCCCAATCCTATGAGATAAGCTTCTATGGGATTGATGTTCAACCCCAAGTCTTGGCAGTAGGAAAGTTTAACTGCACTACTTGCTGCACCTGAGTCAATCAATGCTTTCACCGTCCTTGCACCCTTCCCTTGTCCTATCTCTATGGTCACAAAGGGTCTTCGGTCAATGACCTGAGAAGTCGCAATGCCTGACTTTTGACACATATCCATGTGATATTTTGGGGCTTTTGAGTTGACATCTAGGCCTAATCGCCTTAACTTATTTTGCCTAATACGCTCTCTGGCCTCTTCCTGTGCTTCTTCTCTCACTCTTAACTCTTCTTCTTTTCGCTTCTTCGCAGTGTTGAGTCTCATTAGCATATCCTCAGTAAGAGGTTCTTGATATAGCTTGACTCTACAGCCACTAATATAGTTTGGCAAGATATCTCCTTCTAGAGTGGCCAATTGAACTGCACCACTAGTGGAAATTCTATTAATGATCATGGGTCCATAACCTCTTTTTTCCAACTTACGGGCATGTTGTTTTAGTGTGTATACCAACACCAGATCTCCCACTTTCAATCCCTTATCCTTGATGTGTGCATCAAAGTATGCCTTTTGCCTCTTCTTTGCAGCGTAGATGCCTGCTGCCGCTCGTAGCCTCGTTTCACCCAAGCGTTCGAGATCAAAGATCCTAGAGGACAATTCATGCCCATTCCACTCATACTCTTGTGCTACTTTTAAGGCAGGGATTAAGAAATCTAATGGTAGCACAGCGTTCTGTCCGAAGACCATCTGAAATGGGGTGGCGTTGAGTACCGTTTTGTAGGCAACTCGATAAGCCCAAACAGCATGATGAAGTTGTTTGTCCCAATCAGAGCGTTTATTATTTACCAATTTTGTCAATACGTTACAGAGGATCTTATTGGTACTCTCGGCTTGTCCGTTGGCTTGTGGATGATAGGGGGCGGATTTCTTGTGTATCACCAAGAATTCTTGGAGAAGATTTTCAATGACTTCATTCAAGAAGTGTGTGCCTCTATCGCTCACCAACTCTATTGGTAGTCCATATCTCGTGAACACATTCTCGAATAAGAACTTAGCCGTAGTCTGAGCATCATTCTTTGTTGTGGCTTTGACTTCTACCCACTTTGTAAGGTAATCTGTGGCTACAATGATGTACTCTGCATGGGAGTTTCTAGCTGGGGGGTTAATAGGACCTATGAAGTCTATGCCCCACTTCGAAAATGCACGTCCTCCCATCATTGGCCTCAAGGGCATCTCGTCTTTTCTCACTGGATATTGTGCACGTTGGCAAGTGTCACATTTCTTCACATAGGTATGTGCATCCATATGAAGAGTGGGCCACCAAAGTCCTGAGAATAGAATGGTTTTAATCACGCGGTCAGGGCCAAAATGTCCACCTGCAACACCACTGTGTGCAGTCTCTAAGACCCTTAAATAGTCTGATTCATGAACGCACAGTCTTAAGTAACCATCTTTACCTCTGCGGTATAGGTTTTCTCCTACTAAGGCATAGCCTTGAGCCTCTTGCTCCATATTTCGTCTTCTTGCTAGACTGGCCTCTTTGGGTAATCTTCCCGATCTCATAAACTCTACCAATGGAGTACTCCAATCTGGAATTAATGATACTTGATAAAGGGTCGCATGCTCCACTGGTGGTTTCTCTCTACACATTGGACAATTCTTGATCCACTCATGTATTTCTTTGTCCATGCTAGGCCAATACACTCCTAAACGTTTCAAATTCTGCAATGTTCGTTGTTTAGAATAGTGATTTCCTAGCAATCCCTCATGAGCTTGCTGCAACCAACTACTATGTTCATCATCCTCGACACAACAAGCTAACACACCCTCAGTATCTTGTTTGTACATGCTTCCTGCCAATATGTGATATTTTTGTGATTTTACAATTTCTTCTTGTGATGTTTTCACATTCTTATTTGCAGGGCCGAAGGTTAGGACTGGTACCAACTTATTTGCCCATTTAGGAACAACTTCCAAATTGAACAGATAAGCATCAGGTAGTTCATCAGACACTCCTTGTGGTGACTCTCCTGAAGTAATGCGAGAAAGGTGATCTGCCCGAAGGTGGGTTCTACCTTTCCTGACAACAACTTCAAAGTCATACTCCATTAGTAAGAGGAACCATCTTACTAAGCGTCCAGTATTGCAAGGTTTATTGACCAAATATAACAAAGCTTGATGATCAGTGAAAAACTTGAACTTGTTGGCCAATAAGTAGTGTCTAAACTTCTTTACGGCATATACCATGCCTAACCCTTCTCGCTCGGTTGTGGTATAATTTCTTTCGGCTGGGTTTAGTTGTCTACTAGCATATGCTATGGGCAAATCTAAATTCCCTTCACCTGTGGGTTGTGCCAGCACACATCCTATGGCATGATTGGATGCATCCACATGGACATGGAATGGTTTATTCCAATCAGGAGTGGTCAGTATTGGTGCTGTGCACAAACGTTTCTTCAGTTCATTGAAAGAATTCTCGCATTCGTCGTTCCACTCAAAATTAGACAACAAGGCATAAAGGGGTCTAGCTATGATCGCGTACATGTGGATAAACCTACGGTAATATCCACAATGGCCCATAAAGGCTTGTACCTCTTTAACATTCCTTGGTCTTGGCAGCTCCGATATGGCTCGTACCTTATCTTCATCCGTTGAGATTCCATTCTTAGAAACAATATGACCGAGGATTTTACCTTGACGCACCATGAACACACACTTTTCTGGGTTCAGACACACTCGATATTCTCTACACTTGTTGAAGATTTGTCTGAGTTCAGGGATGTGAACCCGTCTTTCTTGGGAATGAGCACATAAATCATCCACATACACTTCTAAGCTCTTTCGCAAGAATTCTTTGAAGACATGACACATGAGCCTTTGGAATGTTGCAGGTGCATTGGTGAGCCCAAATGGCATCACCCGAAATGCAAAGATTCCCCACTCTGTAGCAAAAGCTGTTTTGTGTTGATCTTCTGGGGCAATGGCTACTTGATTGTAACCTGAAAATCCATCAAGGAAGCTATAAACTTCCTTGCCTGCAACACGCTCCAAAAGGTGTTCTGTGATTGGAAGTGGATAACTATCTCTAATCGTAGCGGCATTAACTTTTTTAAGGTTAATACACACTCGCAACTTCCCGTTCTTCTTGGGTACCACAACAATGGGGGACACCCATTCGGTATGCTCAATCTCATAGATGAATCCAGCCTCAATCAACCTATCAATTTCTTCTTTGATTTTGGCTGCATAGGTATCATTATATGTATAGGGCTTCTGTTTGGTGGGCTTAGCATCAGCAGTCATGGGGATAGTATGAGAACAAATTCTTGGATCTACCCCTTTCAAGTCTCTATAGTGCCATGCAAACACATCCCTATATTCCCTTAATAGAGCTATGAGCTCCATTTCTTCTCTTGCACTTAGATCATCTCCTATATATGTGCATCTCTCTTCGTTCTCTTCAATGGTCACTACAATCTTCTTGGTCTTTTCTTTATTATCATATGATTCTCCTATAATGGCCTCTCTCTTAGGCATTCGTACCAGAATTTTGCGGTCGTCAACTTCATATTTCTTGAAGTTTTCTAGTACTTCAAACAATGATTCCTCCTTTTCTTGTTTCACTGCTTTTCTTTTCTTTTTCTTTTGACTACTCTCACTTCCATCCTTTGAGTTTACTGTTTTAATACTTGTGAGAGGTTCTTCTTCTTTCTGGGTGAACACTCCTATATCTTCTAGATAGTGCTGCTCTGAGTTAAAGCAACTATCCATCACAATAGACTCCAAATCATCGTCATTCTCTTCCTCTTCTATGACATCACTAGGGTCACATTCTTCTAGCAAGGGTTGACACATGAACACTGAGATATCATAACCCTCCTCATCACAATGAGGTGTCCATTGTTCCTCATTGACAGCAATGTCCATGGTGGCTAAGATTTCTGGCCAGCCATGAGGCTCAAACTCCTCATCTGGAAAGATCATCGGTGTGTAGGCTGGGTCTCTAACTGGTCTATCTCCTAACGAAGTTCCTTCTTCTCTTGCCTTTAAACGTTTTTCCTCTTCCTTTGCAACCTTGCACATCCACAAATGAGTATCTTCATGCAGCCATGATGGATCAGGTGAACTTTCAGAATGCACAGAGATGGAATCTTCTTTTGCTTTGTGGATAGAATTCCACTGTAGGGGTGGTACATCTCTGAAGGTGTAATCCTTCAAATTGACCTTAGTGGTGACCCCTAAGTGCTGTAAGTACAAGGAGTTAGTTCCCCAATCCTGTACTATTTGCAATTGTCGTAGGAAGGGTCTTCCTAGGATCATCTCAAAGACATTATTTTTCTCAAAGTCACATATAGCAAATGTGTGCTCAAACTCTACACCACAAGTGGTTAGAGTGATCCCTTCTAGCAATCCTAGAGGTCTTTCAAAATGACCGTCAGCCATTTGAAGCTTCATTCTAGTTGGTCTTAATGTGGGCTTGCCCCATTGCTTCCACAAGGAGGTGGTCGCAATAGCAACACCAGCACCTGAATCTATGATTGCTTTGGTTGTGTAACCTTGGTGGGTGATGGGAAGATAAGTATTACCTTCTTCACCCTCACACATGTCCCCTATTTTGTCTAGAGGTATCTCTGGTACCCTTTGCTTGGAGCCTGCTTTTGGCATGTTGGAATCAAGTTCTGGAACCTGATCCTTCACATGATTCCAGAGCTCAGGTTTTGCTTTGAGCAGCTCTTCTACAGTGAGATGACACTGAACCTTAGTGTTCTTCACGACATCAGTGTTCCTTGGAACCACTGAGTCTTCATTTCTTACCAGTATTGTGGGAGCTCTAATCTGGAGTGATTCAGATTCCCATGGGCCTGGAAATTGAGGCAGTTCTTCTAAGGTATTAGATTCAAAATCTAACCTTTCGTCCTCTTGTTGTTCTGCTTCATCTTCGTAAATAGATGGGATGTCTTGGGGAAATTGATCACGAAGATCATCAATCTCAGGAATAGGAGGGGAATTACCCTTCTCCTTGGCCCATTTCTCCTCTTGTATTTCCCGCAAGAACTCTTGAGAGTACTGTTGAATAGAAGGAGGTATTCCAGCATCCGTGGAATTAGGAGCATAAGCTCCCCTTGGTGGTGAGCTTCCTCTTTCAATAACTGGTTGAGCCTGTGGAGGTAGAGAAACTTGTGGTTTGTTTACCAACTGCTCTAATCGTTCTAGTAAGCCCTGGAAATGCAAATCCGATTTGATAGAGTTTGTCTGATTGAACTTTTGACTAGTCTCAAGTATGGCTTGAGCTTGTTCTACCATTTTCATGCACATTTTCATCCGTTCAATCTCTAAATCTGCTCTAGGGTAACTCTTGTCTAGGTTTGCCGCTGTAGGCCCTTCTTGAAGTCGAGCCTGGTAGGCCTTGAACATCATGTCCAAGCCTTCTGGGGTTGGATCTGCAAGAACAGACCCTGGTTGCGGTCTATTTACAGTGGGTGGTGGGGTGGGATGAGGTGGAGTGGATGGAGTTTCGGCATGCGAGGGGCTTTGAGATGCAATGTCTTCTATTTTTGTTTTCGCTTCTTTTAAGCCTTCTTCTAGTTCCGATAACTTTTTATTCCACTTGCGATTGGCCTTCTCTCTGGTATCCTTCCATGTTCTTGTTTTCCTCTTACTAGGCTCTCCAGATTCACTCGGCTCTGATTGTTCTACTGGTTTATCCTGTTTTAAGGCTTGTGCTCTAGTGACAGCTTTTATAGGAGCCACATTGCTACTACTTGAACTTGGATCTGCCACTAAGCCTACCACATTAATGGGTGTAATCTTGGGTGCACTAGAGGGGTTTCTTGGACAATCTCTGGGGAGATGGTCTTTGCCACAATCAGGACAAAAAGCCTGTATTGTGATAGCCTGTCCTTGACTCGGAGATGGTGGGTGGGGACAGTCACGAATGAAATGGTCACCATGACATCTGAAACAAGATCCTCTAGGGGCTTGTGGTCTCATTTGTCTCAACTGGGGCCTAGGGTTAGGATTTGTGTACATGACCTTGGAGTATTCTGGCTCCCAATTTTGCTCCATAGGCGGTGCCTCATATTGATACGAGTAAATCTCACTATGTTCAGGTGACTCTGTGTAATAAGCATGTGGACTACCTTCATGGGAGTAGTCTGAACTATGAGCATGAGAGTCATTATCTGGTATCAATGGGGTTAGTGGCACCAAAGCTCTATTTGGATTTTCCTCTCCCACAGCATACTTGACTGGAATCACGTTGGCTGGAGCTGGTGGTTGGTTTACCAAGACAGGTTGTGGCCTATATGGTACCTGATATTGCTGTTGTGGTCTGTAATATGGCTGTTGGTATTGATTCTGATACCTACCTTGTGGGTAAGGTTGCTGATAATTTTGTCTAACAGCCTGCCTATTGTAGGGACAATCTTGAGCCGTGTGGTTTGTGTATTTTCTCTCAATAGTGCAATATGGAGCATTCCTTTCTCTAATGTTTTGGTTTTGCATTGGGCATACGTTAGCCATGTGGTCACCTCCGCAAGTATAGCACCGATTCAATGAAGTGACTCCCTGTGTTTGTTTATTTTGGACTCCCAGCTTCTTGGCAACTTGCTCAGCTATCTCTTCTATTTCTGTGGAGATCTTTGAAGTATGACTAGTAGAACTATCCGAATCTTTGTAGAGTTTGGACAATCCTAACTCCTCACCCAAGTTATCTTCTATGTCTATGCACGTCCGCACACACTCTTCAATGGATCTAGGATCTTTCAAGTATACATAGGATCTTAACTTTGTGCTCAATAAGCCATCTAAAAACAAAGCCACTTGTTTGGCTGGTGTGGGTAGCTCTGGAGCAGGGCATCTTTCTAGGTACTGTCTGAACCTTCTACCTGCTAGTCGCACTGTTTCTTGGGGTGTCTGCTTGAAACTATGGATCAGGGACGATGTGTTATGCCTGATACCACTCTTGGAAAATTCTACAATGAATTCGTCTAACAGTTGACCTATATCGCGATAGCTGCTTCTACTCAATGGTTGAAACCAAGCTAAGGCCGTGCCTTTAAGGGTCAAACCAAATGCCTCGTACTGGGTGAACCAGTCCTCGATTTGTTCGGCTCTCAGCACTTGTTTGTACTCGGCCACATGATCATAAGGATCCCCTGTCCCATCGAAATAGTTCTTCATTGCCTTGATCACGTGACTGGGTTTAAGGGTTCTTGGGTACTCTCGTGGTCTAAGCAATGGGAAATCATGATCATCTCTTTGATGTCTATGTGCTTGATGTCTCTCTCTTTCAGGTCTTTCATTTTCAAATCCTGACCTATTCCTGCCCACGGTGTGTGCAAAACTTACCTCAGGTCTCTCTCTAGTTCTTTCTCTCTGGGCTTCATGAGCCTGGGATGATCCTACCCCTTGGAGGCCATGGGAAACATTGGATCTTGGTGGGGGGAAAATCATGTCATTCTTCCATGTATATGCATGTCTATCATGTTCCGTTACCAAGAAAATTTTCTCTGATGTGTTATCCAGGTAGACAACTTTGCCTGGTATCTCAGGATCTTTGACTTCATAGATGATAACTATGCCCAATTGGCTAGGTTGATCTGGCTTGAACCTCCAAAAGGCTTCCTCTGTTTCTCTATTCAAAAATAGTTCTATGCTTTTGTTGTCTTGAGGGATCCAGTCCGGAGTGATCACTCGGGTCAAAACTGACTTACCTCTAGGAGTCTGGGGTCCTTGTCCTACGTTTCCTTGTTCTAGGTCTCCTATCTCATTCTCATGAATGATATTTCCAAACTCATCGGTCCTATCTGGTTGGTTGGTAACCACATACATGGTTCCTTCCTTATCAATGTATGAACCCTCTTCGAACTTGACCACCGGGTGTTCAAGTCCAAAGGATTGATCTGGATTTTTGAGTTGGACCACTGATCGCCTCAGACCATCCTCATAGATGCGAGCACCTAATTGGTTGGTCCGAATATATTCCAACTGTGTCTTATAGGGACCTTCCGGTGTTTGTAGATGGGCAGTCCCTGAGCCACCTGCAGGTTTTCCCATACTAAAAGACATTTCTGAATCACTTGTGTCCGATCTGAGCAAAAGATGACCACTTAGTTGTTGTGCCCAAGACTTGGATGTATGGTTGACACTAGCCTCAGAAGATCTAATGCTTTGTTTATCCTTGCCTAAGTGTCTACCAGATCTCAGGTTCATAAGCTTTAGTCAAGAGTCCAAATTTTCCCTTTGGTATGGTTCACAATTCTTTAGAGCCCCCTTGGTTCCCTAGTCCCACCTGAGGGTCAACTTCAAATTATCCTATCTCAAAATCAACGCATTATTCTTGAAAAAAACAGTTGAGATCAAGTAGGATTTGAAACGAGCTTTCCAACAAGCTATAGAGCTCAAAAAATGGACTTTGGATGAGAAAGTTATGTCAATTCAGGCTCCTGGGGGTCAAAACAGGCAAACAGGACCTTTGGAGAAAATCGCGATTTTGTGAACCTTCTGAAAATCGCGATGCTGTGAAGTCAAAAAATCGCGATGTTGAGCACAAAATCGTGTTTTTGAAAATCGCGATTTTGAGCAGAAAATCGTGATTTGAAAATCGCGATGTTGATCACAAAATCGTGTTTTTGAAAATCGCGATTTTGAGCAGAAAATCGTGATTTGAAAATCGCGATGTTGATCACAAAATCATGTTTTTGAAAATCGCGATTTTGAGCAGAAAATCGTGATTTGAAAATCGCGATGTTGATCACAAAATCGTGTTTCTGAAAATCGCGATGTTGATCACAAAATCGTGTTTCTGAAAATCGCGATTTTGATCACAAAATCGTGTTTCAGAGAATCGCGATGTTGATCACAAAATCGTGTTTCAGAGAATCGCGATGTTGATCACAAAATCGTGTTTCTGAAAATCGCGATTTTGATCACAAAATCGTGTTTTTGACTGAAAATCGTGTTTTCTCAGAATCGTGTTTTTGACATGAAAATCGCGATTTTGAGTAGAAAATCGTGAATGGAAAATCGCGATTTTGAGCAGAAAATCGTGAATTGAAAATCGCGATTTTGTCCCACAGAATCGTGTTTTTCTCAAATTCGTATTTTTGGCTGAAAATCGTGATTTGTGAGAATCGCGATTTTGAGCAGAAAGTCGTGTTTTTCACAAAATCGTGTTTTTTTTTTTTTTTTTTGCTAAAAATCGTGATTGGTGAGAATCGCGATTTTGAGCAGAGAATCGTGTTTTTTGAAAATCGTATTTTTCACATGAAAATCGCGATGTTGAGCACAAAATCGTGTTTTTGAAAATCGCGATTTTGAGCAAAAAATCGTGTTTTCACAGAATCGCCTTTTTCACAAAATCGTGTTTTTGCTGAAAATCGTGATTGGTGAGAATCGCGATTTTGAGCAGAGAATCGTGTTTTTCAGAGAATCGCGATTTTGAGCAGAGAATCGTGTTTTTTTTGAGAAAAACACAGAATCGCGATTTTTTCAACCAACTTTTAGGCGGGAAAACTGAAAATCGTGATTTTTCAAAAAATTTTGAATTTTCACAGAATCGCGATTTTCATCACAGAATCGCGTTTTTTGGCGGGAAATTCAAATTTCTGAGCGCCGGCTATGGCGAGCTCCGTATGAGCAGAAAATCATGAAAAAAATACAGCGCTTGCTCTCCCTTGCACCTCCTAACTCCTTCCCACACAATAATGCATGAAAAATGGTATGAAGATGGTGAAAATGCACTAAAAAACAAGAAATTTCTATGAAGAAGAAGATGGAAGAAGGTGGAGATGATGATGATGATGAAGATGAAGAGGAAAAAAACAGAAAATGAACTGAAATGACAGTTTTTTTACCTTCCAACGTCGCAAATCTACGATCTTACCATCACAACGCTCGTCCTCGAAGCTCTCTCCCCGGCAACGGCGCCAAAATTTGGTGTAGCTCAAGCGTAAGCACCACCTCCTTTACTTGTCAATCCGCGGAGACGTGAGGACCGGTATGAAGACCACGAGCAAGTGAAGGCACAAGTGTGTGAGTGAAAGCACACAAACATGCACACACATACACACACACGCGCACAAAGTAAGATCAAAGAGAGGAACAATGGAAAGCTTAGATTGCAAAGAGTTCTCTTACAAAAGTTCTATTCTCTAACAAGCTAACCTCAAAAATGAGCTCTCTAGCTCTTTTTATAGTTTTTTGACTAGTTTTGGCCCTGTCCAGACCTAGTGTCCGGCCTAGTTAAAAATTAGGTTCCAGGGCTTATTTGAGGGCTCAAACGAAGTCTAAAAATTATGAAAATTGGTACGATGGTACTTCTAATACTCCTCAAGCTCGAGGACTCCTCGGCTTGAACAAATTGGAGTTACTAAAAATAGATAATGGTATTTACAATGGTTTCTAGTGATGAAAATCACTATTTTTGTAGGGGATTCTTCTGAAAATTTGACCTACACTTCTTGGAGCTCCCTACTTGCTCTCTCTTCTTCTATGTCCACTTCTTTGATGTGCTTCCATGCTTTGTCCTTGACCTTGAGCTTCAACAGTGTGCCATGATGACGACCTGATAGAACCCCTAATCCTTGGCCAAGATTGGCTATACGATCACTCAGTGGACCTAAATCTTAGACAAGGCTCCTTACAGATTGGAACCTTAGAGCAGAAGCGAGTGATACCGCTTGACTTCCCTAACCGCATTCCGCTTGACGGTTGTGACCCTAGACCCTATGAAACGCATGCGACGGAAGACAGGAAGATTTTTCGGCAGACCAGTCACGTTACGTCTACACCAACCCACTCGGGCTTGGCTATAGACAGTTGTCAGTCAGAAGAACGACAAAAGATCTTCCCTGGGACTTCCTGCAAACTAGAAGCGACAGTTACCCAAAGGCAAGGACAGAAGGGCACAATCAGAGGTCAGGTGGGTTGCGTCAGCGGCCAAATGAGCACGACACCCTGCGGTGCTCATCCTTCCAAACTTGTTGCGGACTGGCCTAGATTAAAGTTACAAAACGCATCACTTCCTAATGGGCAGGTCACGCAAGTGTTGGAACTCCCTTCTTTTCCAAAGCAGAGTGTCCATCCGACCTCTCACCCCCAACTACGACAGAGTCAACCACGACGAAGGAACCCAGACAGACGGCAGTATCAGAAGACTCAACAAGGAAGGCAGTTTAGGCCTCCCAAAGGAAGCGGCACCAGACGAATATGGGTGCCAAAAGGACAAAAAGCACCAACGAACTCCAGCCAAGCAGAAATCGACAAAAAAAGGGCAGTACAGAAACAGAATCGATATCCACCATCCCCTCGACCTTCTTCTACAAATCTGAGCATTCGACAGATTTGGATCGCCAAGAAGTACCTTACCCATAGACCCACGTCCACGCAGATTTGGGTACCCAAACCATGTATCATAGCTCAACCCATAAGCCATGTAATATATAATCCTCACAAACCTTTTCATCCTTCGATACCACCACACCCGTTACCACCTTTTGCCCCTCAGGAGAAACCCACCACCCATTCAAAAACTCTTAGGAGATGGATACCAAAGCTTGTCCAACCGTCTTCCCCTAACCCGTTGTCTAACTACCCCCCGACTAACATACAACCTTGTACTCAATTACTAACCTTTAAACCTTGTATAAATTCACCCACCATCATCACACACCACTCGTAATCTCATCTCATCAAGAAATGTATGCATGATCTGAAACGTATAGGTGTCTAGAGACCTGCACTAGTGCTGCAAGAAACATTGCATCCATCACGTCACAGCACTTGGCTACACGGGTTACGCATCAGTTATGGAAAGGGATTGCGGTCTCACTTTAATGGGATCATAATTAATTTCCATGCTAATGTGTTAATCTTTTGTAGCAGATCTTTCTCACTAGCGCACCAGCCACCATGCAAACCGACGAAGGAACACCAGGAGCAGGCCCCAATGTAGCGGCTGTGCCCCTCAACGTGCTACGAGCAGAGTCCCACCCGACTGCTCCACCGCCGGAATTTCAGGGATTTCCAGGACCCATGCCTATCGATAACCCCCCTATGGGCTACACCGAAAAGATACACAGGAACTCTCATTGGTTTCAGGGCCTTGCAGGACCCCTTGCGGACGCAGACTTTATATTTGAATCCTCTCTGACTTTTGATGACCGCACGTGGGGAAAGTACCAGTTTTTCTCCAGAGAGTTCGAAGCCCTACAAAGCACCCAGGATTTAACTCATGTTTGGGCCAGAGCAGGCTTCACAGAATACTTCAGTGATCCTCTGCCCAAACCGGATTTTTACAGGTGCTATTACTTAATCACTACCTTACTGGCATCAGAGAATAAGGACATCCCAGGAACCTTTATATTGCCTACTCTAGTGGATGATCCACCTTACAAGAGATTTTATCTCTCTAAGGACTTAATCAGAGCAGCCATCAAGATTCATGGAACCCACACACCCACAGATCGAGAGAGATTAATTCCAGAACCGATGAAACGTGGGGATGTCACGAAGTGGGAAGAGATTTCGGCCATTACACCTGAGCTGTCAAAGCCACTAAGAATATGCATGCAACATTTTGCATTTCCAGCTCAGGACAGATTTACCATGCCACACAAAAGAATATGGTTCGGATTATATTTGGCATGTACGGGACCTCAAACAGTTGATCTGGCAAGCTGGATCATAGACCAAATGTACCTGGCACAGCACAGATGGGAGCGTAAAAAAGTGCTTAACGGATGTTGTGCACTCACAAGAATTGTGTATATGTGCTTGGCTTATGACTTGCCCATCGAGCGTGCATTAACAGGAGAGGAACTGAAGGCATTCAAGGGCACAACGAAGAAAGCCAGGAAGCCCAGTAGGACACGGGCAGGTAAGCGCATGCGAGGCACCATCCCTTGCCTCCAAGTGCCAGAGTCGCCGTCACCACAACCCTCTCCCGAGCGACCACAGACAGAAGCTGCTCCCACTGTACAACCTATTCGCATACGGTTGTCCAGACCAGTGGCTACAGAGGCCACCACTAGTACCGCTGCACCTCAGGCAGCTACCACCACCGAACCCCCCACCACAACCGCAGAAGCTCCCACCACTATTGGTGCGGAAGCGTTTTCTTTCCCGATACCACATATGGAGGCCGACCCCATAAACACGACATTTGATTTTGAGATGCCTGATGCATTCTCAAATGAATTCCAGTATTCAGAAGCACAACTGTTCTCCCAGGAATATGAACGTCCCAGCTATCCTACTACGCCGCGAGATTTGCCACAGGGACAAGCTGTGTCGGGCTCTGAAGAAGAAAGAACCGAAACAGACGACGATCAAGGCGACGATGAAGCCAGCCAGGGCTCACATGACGAACAGACAGAGGGCCAAGGCCAACAAACCGACACACACGGCGACACCAGCACATATGAAGATGAGACATTCGAAGCCGCAGCGTACACACTGGCTATAAAGAAATTATATCGTACCATGGAGAAAGTCTGGGCACGAAAGAAGTTAACTGAAGAGGAGAGCCAGGCATTAATTGAACAGGAACTCATCTCGGGAGGATTCGAAGACGCATATATCAGAGGGTTCAGAGAGTTAGTCAAATCCGTAGGCTCACATGAAGCACTCAGGTTTTTACAAAGAAAGCAACTACCACAGTTTGATCCCCGCCGAGTGCGACTACTCTCAAAACCCGGGGAGTATATTCGTGTACCAACAGGAGCCCAATCTTCAGCACAAGCCAGGGAGGCACGCCTCGCCCCCGAACGTTCATTAACCGCAGAAACCATCCTTGTAGATTCGCCACCCCGTACCACCATTGTACATACCACTACTATCCTCGAAATAACATCCACCCCTTCGACTCCTCTCTCACCTCATCTTTCACCAACCCATCCCGTATCACCCGCACACCCACCGGCTTTCCCCACATCCACACCTGTACAAAGCAACATAGCCACAACCTCTTCCTTACCCATTCATACCACCCTGCCCACACCCAACCCTCCGCATCCATATGTTAACCCCTTCACCCCTTCATCCTTCCCAGCGTTTCCCCCACCTCTAAGACCCCCATTCCCCTTCCTAACCCCACTAACCTTCTCACCAGTCTCACCTCCCCAGCCTACCATAACCCCTATTTCCCCGTTTCACCAAGCTGTTCCAACCATCCCCCCTGTAAACTACTCTACGTTTGTAAATCCCGTATTCACACCTACACAACCACCCACAATCACACCACTTTTCACAGTCACAACGCTAAACACGTCCAATGGCATGGACATCACCATCCACCTCACCACCACCCACTCCACTCACAGCACCCTCATATTTAGGCACTTCACAATTTTCCACAATCACCACTGCACCCACTGTCCCAACCCCACTTCCCATTCCCACTGCATCTACTCTCACGGCATCCTCATTTAGCACTTCACTACTACTATCGCCCACCATAGACACCGCATTTCAACACATGTTCGCATGCATGACGCAAGTCCGCGAGGAGTTTGCATCACTCGGCACCAACTATCAACAGCTGCAGGCGACAACGAATGAACTACAAACGCAGCTTAACTCACTATCAATTGAGAATGCCTCACTGAATACCCGATACCAAGATTTAAGAGAGGCCTATCATAAGTTAGAACTAGAAAGTGAGGAGAAAACCAAAGAGGCCACCGCGGATTTGGATAACCTACTTAGAGCCCAGACTGTCCGCAATGCAACGCTTACTAGAAATATGGGCTTACTAAGAAGACACTTAGCCGCAGCAAAAGAGGAGAACCAGAGACTCCAAGAGCAGAATAGAGAGAACTTGGAAGCGGCTTTAGATCATCCAGAACAGCCACTAAGTCCGAGCAGATTCAAGGCAATCCCATCTGAGTCGATGCGGATGTTGCTAGACGACCATGTCAGATTGCTCGAGGACTATGATCGTATGAACGAAGAACATCAAAAGTTAAAGGAAGACCACAAACTGCTACAACTCAGAGAACCAGCAACACAACAGGTACCAGTAGCAGTGGAATTACCAGCGCCTGTGGACCCTGCCCCTGAAGTTTTAGAGGAACTCAACGCACTCCGGGCCCAGGTAACAAATCTTGAATCTAGGATTGCCATCTATGAAGCACCACCAAGGCCAGACTCCCCACCTGAGCTACCAGCTGAGGAAGAAACCGTCACTATCCCGGTGGAGGAGACATTCGAAGAGGCATATGAACCGATACCCATCCCAGGCGGACGTGTCACGACCGAAGGCCAGATGACCTACGAACTACCTACCCCCGCGTGGATGAAGACAGTTGAAGAACTCGGAACGACACACTCGGCCAGAGTAGAGGCACAGCTACATGCCATGGCCATAATTGAAGAGAAAATTTTACAATCACCATTCTTTGCTCAAATGGCCCCGCGACGATACATATCTGGGCATGAGCTTCAGTATAAACCATACTTCATGTTAATGGCAGAATATCAGTTAACCATAGAGAAAGAAACCGGCATGAAACCAACGCATGCCACTCAATTCGAGCCAGAGGACTTGCCACCAAGGGCGCAGAGAGGTGAAATCCTTCAACCAGACTGGCGCAAAGATTTATTGCAAAATTATCCAGAGATGATGAGCACGTGGGTAAAAGCGCCGCTTCACTTAAAATTTAATCCGTGCTGGGGACCAGTACCACGACGCCGCTCTTGGACTGCCTTCGCAATAAAGCTACAGAACAATAAGCAGTGCCAAGACTGGTTGAACTATCCCTACTTCAAGCCACCAGTCGCGTTACCCACCGTAGGCTACATGATGGCGACGATCCGCCACTGGCTCCCTCGATTAAAACATATGGATGATATTACCGCGCACATGACTGTCAAAATCTTTGACATGATGCAGATGGTCTTTAAAGTCTTCCGACGCATCAAGGCTCCCCATGTAAACACCCCGGGCTTTGAGCATGGCAACTTTGATTTAGTCTATGATATGAGCACAACGCCATCGCTACGGGTGTGTTATGCCTGGCACTGCAGAATCAAATATCTACCGGCATGTTACAAGCAGACATTCGAAGAAATGTTCACCATCGGTTTTTGGGAGTACCATTCAGAAGTATTTATAAGCAGGCCCACACACTTATTGCAATTATTCGCCTGTGAACGAATGGTGTACTCCACACACTATCAGCTCCCACCACCAGATGAGCCGCAACCTATCGATTGGGAGAAACTCGAGGCTGATCTAGCCCGAGGTATTCGTGTATCAGAGCACACCCTCGCTCAAGACCTCCTACAGAATTACATCCGGCAGACCTCACAACAAGGTTCTGTCAGGGACGACAGAAGCGAGAGGGAGGGGGGTGTTGGAAGCAGTCAGAGGCACAGACGCCACGGAAGCATGTGAAGACGAAGCAGGGAGCCAGGCGGATCAATTTTTTAAACAAATACATTTCTTATTAATTCTCCAAACATTCAACAGTGATTGTTATCACTAATTGTAACATATGTATCATAAGAAAACCCCATTTTGTAATCCATAGCTCCATTTTGTGCAAGCCGAGGAGTCCTCGAGCTTGAGGAGCTTAGGTAGAATACTCGTACCAAATTTCGTTATTTTTAGACATCGTTTACCCTTCCAAATAGCCTCTAGGACCTAATTTTTAACTAGGCCGGTCACTAGATGTGAAACCGGTCAAAACTAGTCTAGAAACTATAAAAAGAGCTAGAGAGCTCATTTTTGAGGTTAGCTTGTTTGAGATTAGAGTCATTTTGAGCTTGTAAGAGTATTCTTGAGTAAGAGAGCTAATTTCCCACCTTCCATTGTGTCTTGCTTGTCTCTTCATTGTGTGTGTGTATGTGTGTGTGCATCTTCGTGCTTCTCACCTTCACTCTCACATCATCTCACGTTCACGATCTTCATATCACTCCTACCTCTCCCTCGGATTGACATTGAGGAGGTGAAGCTTCTTAACGTGGTTCTCCCCATTGTGCTAGAGCAACATATGATGATGCAGATCATTCCATTTCTGATGCAGATTTACATGATGCACTTGTTGATGAGAGAGCTGATATTGAGCAGGCAAAAACTATGCCAAAATGGCTGGTGCAGACTTTGCGTGACAGCAAATTAGATGCACCTTTGTCATATCGTACTCGTTCAGGCTCTCATAGTGCCTCCTTTGCATCAGATTGCTATGCTATGGCTGCATCTAGTCTCTGTGATGAGAATGAGCCTGTTTCTTTTGATGAAGCACAAAATTCAGAAAATTGGATGGCTGCTATGCAATCTGAATATGATGCTATAATGAAGAATGGTACATGGTCTTTTTGTGACTTGCCTCCTGGCAAGAAGGCCATTGGCACTAAGTGGGTATACAAGCTGAAGCGTAAACCTGATGGTACAGTTGACAGGTATAAGGCTAGGCTTGTTGCAAAGGTTTATGCACAGGAAAGAGGCATTGATTTTGATGAGACCTTTGCACCTACATGCCGTATGACTACTGTTCGGAGCATTTGTGCACTTGCAGCCCATCATGGTTGGAATGTATATTAGTTGGACATTAAAACAACATTTCTGAATGGTGACTTGCATGAAGAAGTGTATTTTTTCAGCCCCGTGGCTTTGTGCAGAAAGGGCATGAAAACCAGGTGTGCAGGTTAAAGAAGGCGTTATATGGTTTAAAGCAAGCACCACATGCTTGGTATGAGAAGATACATGCATATCTGATTGCACATGGTTTTGAGAACAGTCCAACTGAAAGCACCTTATATGTTAAGCGTGCTAATGATGTGCTTCTGATCATTGTTGTCTATGTAGACGACATGCTGCTCACTGGTCCTATTGAGAAGCATATTGCTGATTTCAAGGCTGATTTGCATGCCTCATTTGAGATGTCTGATTTGGGGCATTTGCATCACTATTTGGGCATTCAGTTTATGCAAGTTGATGGTGGAATGGCTTTGTGTCAAACGAAATATATTGACACATTATTGCAGCGTTTTGGCCTTGAAGACTGTAAGCCTATTGCCACTCCTATGGAGACAGGTTTACGATTGAGTCTTCATGATGCTGGAGATGCATTTGATGTTGTTCTCTATGAGCAGGCTGTTGGATGCTTGATTTACTTATGCATTACTCGGCCAGATATTCAGTTTGCTGTCTCACAGATGAGCATGTTTATGCATTGCCCAGGAGTCATGCATTGGAAAGCGGTTAAGCGCATCTTTCGCTACTTGAGTGGTACTTGGCTACTTGGGTTGTTTTATCCCAAGGGGGGATCACTACCGCCACATTTGCATGCTTTTTCTGACTCAGATTGGGCTGGTTGCTATGACACTCGTGTGTCCACCAGTGGTTTTTGCTTCATGCTTGGTAGCTCATGTATATCTTGGTTGAGCAAGAAGCAGCCTACTGTGGCCACTTCCAGTTGTGAGGCTGAGTATAGGGCAGCTTTCACAGCGACTGTTGAGTGTGTGTGGCTCAGACGCCTTATGGCTGATTTGGGTGTTGGCCAGTCTTCTGCCACCACCATCTTCACTGACAGTCAGAGCGCATTGGCAGTTGCGAGGAACCCTGTGTTCCATGCTCGCACTAAGCACATTGAGGTGCATTATCACTATGTCAGGGAGAGGTTCTCTGCTGGGGAGATCAGCTTGGCATATGTGCCCACGCAGGAGAACATTGCAGACCTTTTCACGAAGGCTCTGCCTAGGGAGAAATTTGAAGCTTTCTGCAAAGCTTTGGGCTTACTTCCTTTTGTGGAGTGATTTCCACATAGCTTGGCACTTCCTTATACATGAGTGCCAGCTCCTTGTTCACCGCATCACTCCTAGGGGGGATTTGTTGATATATTTAGGTAGTGATGTGTGTGAACACTCTAGGACCGCCGGGGCACTTTTTTCCCTCTTTAGGAGGTTTTTTTCCCCCGGCTTGTATATACGCATATTGCCCTAATGGGCTACTTATCTTTGTACATTCTCTAGTAATACATTCAGTATTGTGTGTTTGTGCTCCAAGCTTCTTCTTCTTCCTTGTGCTGTTCACGTGCTTCCGCAGACGTCTATCTCCAACATGATCTCAGTGAAACACCTGATAGAATCTGTTTAATGGCATACTACAACAGAATAATATTTTTGGGCAGTCACTATTTACAAATTTTTGAAGATGCATTCGATTATGGGTTTTTTGAGAGAGAATCAAAAATATTTGGAAATTTGTTAGTGGTCACAAAGTCTCGTCTTACTGCATATGAAGCTGCTTACACAGAGTATTTGAAAAAGGATGTAATTGATAAACCAGAAGCTGCAGTACAGTGGAGGAAAGCATTGTTTGAAATGGTAAATAACCTAAACATTACAGAAAGAAAGAGCCATGATCTATTGTCACATGTCTACCAAAGAAAGAAGAAGTGAAGAGAGCATTTGGAATATATGAGCAGGAATGTCTTTTGTCAGGAGGCAAAAGGTCTAGGAGGGGAAGAATGTTAGAAGAAGTATTTTTTGTAGTATTTTTTGATGAGAAACAATTTTAAAATGCCAAAAACTTGTAAAAATATTTATGCAACTCATGTAAAAATAAGGAAGAGTCTTCCTTATGAAGAATAGAATTTTATGTAATTTTTCTAGAATTTTTGGAAACTCCTAGATAGCATATTTTTAGAATAATAGAGGAAAGGATCAAAATTCAAGTGTGAAAAGGGACACTTGAAAATGTATAAAAGACAATTTCCTCTATTATGAGTTGGTTGCTTGATTATTTGTTTACATGCTATCCAAGTGAAGAGAGAGTTTCCCGCTGAAAATCGTGTTTTCTCCTCTTTGTGTGATTTCTTTGAGTTGTGAGTCTATTCTTTGTGTATCCATGGAGATTTGTGAGCTTCTATTGTGTGTTTCTGTTGAGTATGTATGAAGAGAGCTGATTGCTAATGTATTGAGTGAGAAATTGATGAAAAATGGTGCTGGAGATGAAAATCGTCTGTTTGTACAGAATCGCGATTATCTCGTCTGGATGGTACATGTAACATTTTTGAGTTTTGACTTTATGGATGTATTCTGCTAAAGAAATAACATGCTTTAGACACCAAGATTGTGGAAAATGATGGAGATTTGCTCAAGATAATCCAAACCCTAGAAATTCCTCTTCATCTTCATTATTCTCAGAAATTCAGCCATTTACCTCTTATTTCTTGGATTCTATCATGTAGAAGGGGATGTGGTCTCATGTATACTTCCAGGATTGACAAAATAAAGATGTATTGTTAATTCTTTATGCTAAATGATTGGAGAGGACAACTCCAAAGATCAATAACAAACAGAAGAACTTGTTGATCAAGTTTAAAATGGAAGACTGCAGGGTAGCACCTACTCCAATGGAGGTGAATCATAAGTTGAGCAGATATGGAGGAGAAAAATTCAAGTATATGAAGCTATATCAAAGTCTGGTTTGTAGTCTAATCTATGCTACATTAACTAGGCCTGATTTGTCATATGCAGTTGGAGTGTTGTCTCAATTCATGCATTGTCCTAGGAAAGAACATTGGGTTGCTGGATAAAGAGTGTTGAGATATATTAAGGGTACACTCAAGGCAGGTTTGTATTATGGTTTTACATCAGATACAAACTCAAGATATATAGTGATACAGATTGGGTAGGTAATCCTAATGATAGGAGATCAACATATGGATACTTGTGTTATGTGGGAGATAAGTTAATCTCTTGGTGTTCTAAGAAGCAACATACAGTTGCTTTATCATCTGCATGTTGGAGAAACAATCACTAATTGGACATATATTTGAAGGTCAAATCTTAGGAAGAAAACCCTATGCCTATGTGAAGGGACAAATTCACAAATGTATCATATTTGTAAAGTTAGTTCACTTTAGTTCTAGAAGTTTTTTAAAATCACGAGAATACGAAAATCTATATAAGTTAGTTTGTATCAACTGACGCGGAGAGAGAGAGAGAGAGAATAGAGAGAAGAAGTAGAAGAAGGAGTTCATTTATACGACTGTGTATAGTCGGGCTTCTCTGAGTGAGAAAGCAACTGTAAAAACTTCTGAGTTTTTTATAGTTATGAGAAAGAACTGAGTAAAGTTCTGTGTATGAGTCTCTCTCCATCATCTCCATGCTTGCCTACTGTGTGATGAATTCAAAAGTTCAAGTTTTCTGAGCAATTCGATGCCTGGCATCGAATCTTGGCTGATAAGTCATTTTTTCATTCTATGTGTGTTAACTATTGTTGAATCTTCTAAAAATATGAAGTTTGTGGAGCAACTCGATGCCTGGCATCGAGTTCCAACATAAAATGGATGCCCGGCATCGACTTCTATCATATAAGTCATCTTCTTCATGTGTGTGTAAAATAGAGTGTTTCTGGTGCAGAAAAATAGCCAAAAAAAAGCCCAAAGTCGATGCCTGGCATCGACTTGGACTGAAATTCGATGCTAGGCATCGAATTTTTTATTTTTGGACATCAGGAATACTAAAACAGGCAAGATTTCCAGTTTTGGAAGGTCATACAGGTTCATCTTGTGAGGGCCATAACTTGAGTTCTAGAGCTCCATTTGATGCATATGATAGCTTGTTGGAAAGCTCTACTCTTCTAGTTTCAGCCTATAAAGTTTCATGGAGAAAGCATACTTGAGCTAGGAGAAATAAACAAAATACTGAAGGTATGTCATTTCGGTGACTAGGAATTTCTGTAGAAGCAAAGTTCTCACTTTAAGCTATCATTTCTCAAAGTTTGGAGTGGCAATGAGTTAATGGTGACCATAGAGGTGTTCTAGTGTCACATTAATTCATTTCTTGTGGTGTTTTATACATCAACAAGTGGTATCAGAGCAGAAAGATTCTCGAGAGCAGAAGACGACAAAGGTACGAGAAGTTTTGTAAAGTTTTCCATTAAAGTTTGAAAGGTGAAGAATTTGAAGACACAAGGCATCAAAAGGTTACTTCAAAAGTATCCTCATACACAAAGAACTTCAAAAGGTATTATCCTTTATCCTTTAAGCTCACAGGTTGCAGCAGAAGAAAAGAACTATGGCAGATCATATTTCCATTGACAAACTGGACAGAGATAATTACCCCGCATGGGTAATGAGAATGGAAGCCTTACTTATGAGTAAGGATCTCATGGTATATGTAACAGGTGAAGAAGAGAAGCCAGTATTTGAAGATGAAAGCCGACCAAAGAAAGAAGAACTTGATGCTTTAAAGCATTGGCAGAAGAAGGATGCAAGTGCAAAAGCCTACATCTACAATACAATCTCAGATCATTTGCTACCACACATCAGAGGATTGGAATCATCAGAAGATATATGGAATGCATTGGAATATCATTTCCAAAGCACTACTAAAGCACGGAAAGCAAGTCTATGGTCAGAGTTTACAACATTCAAGAAGAAGCCAAGTCAAAGTATTAGTGATTATGTCACTAAGATGAAGGATCTTGCAGATAGTCTTGGATCCATAGATGAAGATGTTGAAGATCACAGATTGATTGCTCAATTACTTGCAGGTTTGAGAGGGGATGAAAGGTGGAAACCTTTTGTCTTATCAACAGAACTTTCATTAAATCATTATGTTCCTGATTTGAACCAGTTGCTTGGTTTGATGCTCACATATGAGCAAGACTTGAAGGGAGATGGAGATAAAGGTCAAAGTTCTGCAATGTACATGAAGAATAAGAAGAAAGGAGATAAAGGTAAAGCAAAGGATGAAGAGGAGTCTAATTCTCAAGCTTATTATGCAAGAGGTAAAGGCACTGGCAGAGGAAGAGCAAGAGGTTTTGGAAGAGGAAGAGGTAATCAAAATAACAACAAAAAGGCTTGCTGGATCTGTGGATTGAGTAATCATTTGGCTCATGACTGTTGGCACAACCAACAAGGATCAAACCAGAATCAAAACAACAATAGCAGAGGTCGAGGTGGAAGATATCAAAGTAATTTTCAAAGAGGTAGACAAAGTCAAAGAGGAGGCTATGGTAGAGGTGGAGGAAGAAGTTGGGGACAGAATCAATCCTACAACACCACCTACTACAACTATGCAAATGACACACAGAATGAAAGTCATACATCATTGATGATGAATTCAATCAGCACATCAGAGAAAGAAGATCTAAAGGTATTTTACATTGACTCTGGATGTTCTAATCATTTGTCAGGAAACATAGAATTGATGTCAGATTTGGAAAAAGGCATTTTTAGTCACACAGTTCAAACTGGTGATAATACAAGACATAGTGTACATTCAATTGGAAAAGTGAAATGCAAGAGTGGAGCAGATTTGCTAACCAATGTTTTGTATGTTCCTACAATACCTAAAAACTTGATTAGTGTGGGACAGATAGTTGAAAAAGGTTTTCAAGTCAGGTTTACAAATGAAGGAGTATTTGTGGAAGATCTAGAGAATGGATATAATCAGATTGTCTCTGGTAAGAAAGAAGGTAGACTCTTTACTTTAAGAGTGCAAGGGAACATTGGTCAAGCTTTGCTCACACATGGTGAAGCAGTGATTACAGAACTTGATCTCTGGCATAAGAGATTAGGTCATTTCAATGAAAGAGGAATTAAAGCTATGGTTGCTAATCAGTTTGTACTAGGATTACCAAATGTGCAAAGTCAGCATATGGTTTATAAATGTGAAGCATGTCAAATGGGTAAAGCACACAGGTTACCATTTCAAAAGAAAGGATTCAAACATGATGGAGTACTTGAGCTCATTCATACAGATGTATGGGGACCAACAAAAGAAGGATCTATCAGTGGCTCAAGGTATTATGTTCTTTTTATTGATGATGCTACAAGATGGATAACATTATATGTTTTGAAGGAAAGATCAGAAGTGTTTGGAGCTTTCAAGCATTTTCATGCATATGCAGAGAGAGTCACAGGTCAAAAGCTTAAAAGACTGAGGTCTGATGGAGGGGGAGAATATTTCTCCCAAGAGTTCAATGATTATCTTTGGAATGCAGGTATTAAGAGAGAAATAACTTGCAGGTATACACCACAACAAAATGGTGTAGCAGAAAGAAGGAACAGGACTTTGGTTGAGTTTGCTAGAGCTATGCTAAAGGAGAAGAACTGTCCAAATTATCTTTGGGATGAGGCTGTAAATACAGCTACATATCTTGTGAATAGATTACCATGTGCAGCTCTGAATGGAATGACTCCATATGAAGCTTGGTGGGGTAAGAAACCAACACTAGATCATTGTAGAGTGTTTGGATCAATTGCATATGCTTATGTGCCATCACAACTTAGGCATAAACTTGAACCAAAGGCAGAAAAATATGTGTTCATTGGTTATGATGAAAAGCAGATGGGTTATAGGTTGTGGAATCCTCTAACCAAACAATTTATTGTTTCTAGAGATGTTACGTTTGATGAACAGAAAAGTTGGTATGCAGATCAAAGTCATACAGCTGAAGAATTTGAAGAAGAGGTAAGAAGATGTGAGAAAGGAAAATCAATTGTGCAGGTGAATAGAGATGAAGACTATATGCAAGCAAGTACATCCAGAAGTGGATTAACAAGAATGAATGAAGAAGCTCCTATATTTGATGAAGAGGTGTATCCAGAAACTTATGAAGAATGTGAACCAAGAAGGTCAAGCAGGACAAGGAGACAACCAGAAAGGTATTCTTATGATACTTCTTACATAACTCAGAAGAACTATGCATATATGGTCAAAGATGATGAAGAACCTCAGAACTATGATGAAGCTAAAGGTAAAAAGCAATGGGAAGAAGCAATGAAGGAAGAGTTCAATGCACTGGAGGAGAACAAGACATGGGAACTTGTTCCTAAACCAAATGGTAAGAAAGTAATTGGAAATAAATGGGTTTATAAAGTGAAGAAGCTTGCAGATGGAAGTATAGCCAGATACAAAGCTAGATTGGTGGTGAAAGGCTATGCCCAGACCTATGGCATAGATTATGATGAGACATTCAGTCCTGTAGCTAAGATGTCAACTATAAGGACAATCATTGCTATTGCAGCTTCAAAAGGATGGACCCTAAGTCAATTGGATATAAAAAATGCATTCTTGAATGGATACATATCAGATGAGGTATACATGGAACAACCTCAAGGGTTTATAGATTCCAGGTATCCAAATTTTGTTTGCAGGTTGAGAAGAGCATTGTATGGATTGAAGCAAGCTCCAAGAGCTTGGAACTATAGACTGGTGAAGTATCTCAATGATCTTGGATATCAAAGTTCAAAAGCAGATTCAAGTCTACTTATCAAAAGAACAGAGGAAGGTACAATCTACATTTGTATTTATGTAGATGACATTATAATCACAGGTACTTCAGATGAAGGAATCAAGGAGGTAAAGAGATTACTTGAGAAAGAGTTTAAGATCAGTGACCTAGGAAAGTTATCATACTTTCTTGGAATGGAAGTTACTTATACAGATCATGGCATATATGTGTCACAAGAAAGGTATCTTCTGAACTTGTTGAAGAAGTTTGATATGGAAAATTGCAGAGAAGCTTCAACTCCACTTGAAGTTAATCACAAGCTCAGTAAATATGATGGTGCAGACTACAAAGATATGAGGAAGTATCAATCTCTTGTGGGTAGTTTGATTTATGCTACACTAACAAGACCTGATCTTAGTTATGCAGTGGGAGTTTTGTCACAATTCATGCATTGTCCAAAGGACCCACATTGGATTGCAGGTCAAAGAGTTCTCAGATATATCAAAGGAACTATAAAGGAAGGATTATATTATCCTTTTACATCAGATTTGAAGTTGAGAGCCTACAGTGACTCAGACTGGGCAGGTAACCAAGATGACAGAAGATCAACTCATGGTTACATGATATACATTGGTGATAAGCTTGTAAGTTGGTGTTCAAAGAAACAACATACAGTAGCATTATCATCAACTGAAGCTGAGTACAAAGGACTTGTGGAAGCAGCTAAGGAGGTCATATGGATGCAGACATTGTTCAAAAGCTTAGGCATTGATCAAGGTACACCTACAATACATGGAGATAATATGAGTTCACTTTATCTTGCAGCAAATCCAGTATTTCATGCAAGGACAAAGCACATAGAGATACAGTATCATTTTCTCAGAGAAAAGGTAATGGAGAAGGAGATTGAAGTGGAGTACATTTCTACTAAAGATCAGTTAGCAGACATAATGACAAAGAGCTTGGATGGTGTGAAGACTAGCAGATTCAAAAGCATGGCAGGAGTAAAAGAAAAGAAGAAGATATGAAGGAACAGAGAATGTCAATTAATGATTGAGGGGGAGCTGTTGGAGAAACAATCACTAATTGGACATATATTTGAAGGTCAAATCTTAGGAAGAAAACCCTATGCCTATGTGAAGGGACAAATTCACAAATGTATCATATTTGTAAAGTTAGTTCACTTTAGTTCTAGAAGTTTTTTAAAATCACGAGAATACGAAAATCTATATAAGTTAGTTTGTATCAACTGACGCGGAGAGAGAGAGAGAGAGAGAGAGAGAGAATAGAGAGAAGAAGTAGAAGAAGGAGTTCATTTATACGACTGTGTATAGTCGGGCTTCTCTGAGTGAGAAAGCAACTGTAAAAACTTCTGAGTTTTTTATAGTTATGAGAAAGAACTGAGTAAAGTTCTGTGTATGAGTCTCTCTCCATCATCTCCATGCTTGCCTACTGTGTGATGAATTCAAAAGTTCAAGTTTTCTGAGCAATTCGATGCCTGGCATCGAATCTTGGCTGATAAGTCATTTTTTCATTCTATGTGTGTTAACTATTGTTGAATCTTCTAAAAATATGAAGTTTGTGGAGCAACTCGATGCCTGGCATCGAGTTCCAACATAAAATGGATGCCCGGCATCGACTTCTATCATATAAGTCATCTTCTTCATGTGTGTGTAAAATAGAGTGTTTCTGGTGCAGAAAAATAGCCAAAAAAAAGCCCAAAGTCGATGCCTGGCATCGACTTGGACTGAAATTCGATGCTAGGCATCGAATTTTTTATTTTTGGACATCAGGAATACTAAAACAGGCAAGATTTCCAGTTTTGGAAGGTCATACAGGTTCATCTTGTGAGGGCCATAACTTGAGTTCTAGAGCTCCGTTTGATGCATATGATAGCTTGTTGGAAAGCTCTACTCTTCTAGTTTCAGCCTATAAAGTTTCATGGAGAAAGCATACTTGAGCTAGGAGAAATAAACAAAATACTGAAGGTATGTCATTTCGGTGACTAGGAATTTCTGTAGAAGCAAAGTTCTCACTTTAAGCTATCATTTCTCAAAGTTTGGAGTGGCAATGAGTTAATGGTGACCATAGAGGTGTTCTAGTGTCACATTAATTCATTTCTTGTGGTGTTTTATACATCAACACTGCAGAGGCAGAGTATAAAGGTATGGTTGAAGCTGCAAAGGAAGTCATATGGTTGAAGACTCTCATGAGGAGTTTGACATCATTCAGAGTACACCCACTATTCATAAGTTCATTGTATCTAGCTGCTAATCCTGTTTTTCATGTGAGGGCTAAACATAAACCAAAGCTTGAATGGACTAAATCTACAAAGATTTAAAGACATGGTATAAAGAAGAAAGAGAAAAACTCAATTGATGATTGAGGGGGAGTTGTTGGTGCATGACAACCATCAAGTGATGTTTTAGATAAAGACTTGAAGTCAAAAGATGAATAAAAGATCAACAAATGAAGTTTAAAGATAGTGCAAATTTAGGAAATGAAGACTTGTATACATATGTACATTAAACTTGTACATATATGCCTATATATACAATTAGAAAGTCAAGGCAAGTATGAGAGAGCATGCGATGAGAAGAATTAGATGTTTTAAGAGTCATTAGATACTTTAGAAGAGAAGAGGATCTCTCTCATCATTGAGATGTAAAGTTTTCTGAGTAGAAGAAAAAGTTGCACCCGATATTGTGATGTGTTCTCCTTCTGTGTTTGATCATTTTAGGAATCCTTTTGTAGATTTCTAATTCGATAGTCAATGCTTCTATGGTCAAGATTTGAGAGCGTAATTGTAACCAGGCTGAGAGAATTAGGTGTAGGAACATTTGTATGTGAAGAAGTGATGAGTGTCTTCTAAAACAGGCATAATCTTGATGGTCAACAAATTGATCAGATCTAAGTGCATAGTGTAAAGATTTACACAAATGAGGAGTCAAAATATAAGTTGTAAGGTAAGCCATCTATGGCTAAAAGCATTTGATTAAACGGGTTGTAGTTTAGGAGAATCATGCATTAGAAGTTGTAGGTGTCAAAGTCAAGTATACAGGAGAATGGTTTCAGAATAGGTGGATTGTTTGGTTAATTTCTCAAGATCTACTAGATCTTTTGAGATGTTTTAACTTGGATAAGGTGCACACTCTTTAGCGGACACCTTGTACAAAGTTTCATCAGAAACTTCACACATTTGGTTAGTCAATTAATGAGTTATATGCAGCAAACTTTTCTGAGTAGTGACTCTCTTCAAAGTTAGTGCAAATCATGATAGTTTGACTTTGATCTTCCAAAATTGATCAATGTTTTGAGATATTCTTGATATAGAGGTGTTCTAACATCAAGGATAACTTGTCCTTTTGGAGATGAACACTCTCCATTAGTGGTATCAGAGCAGGAATCATCAAAATAGAAGAAAGGAGGACCCCGACTATTGCAGTCATACAGAAATCAACATTAGAAGGTTCAAAAGGTGAAAGCTTAAAGGAAAAGCTTGAGAAGGCGGCTTGAAGCTATCAAGAAGATCAAAAGGAGCTTCATTCGAAGTAAAAGTACACTTATTCCTCATAAAGCTTAAAGAATTTAATACAGAGGTAAAGAAAAGATGGGAGAATCTCTTCAGATAGAGAAAACTATCCAGCTTGGTCAATGAGGATGGAAGCTCATCTCATGAGCAAAGACATGATAGGTAACATCAGAGGTGAAGAAGAAAAACCACAATTCAGAGATCTTAGTGTTCCAACTAGGGTTGAACTTTTAGATTTGAAGACTTGGATGAAGAAGGATGTTCAAGCAAGGAGCATTATCTACATGGGAGTCAATGACTACTTGCTACCCCATAGAGGACTTGAAAGTGCAAGTGACATATGGAATGCTTTGGAGGAGCATTTTCAAAACACTACAAAGTCAAGGAAGGCATCTTTGTGGGAAGAGTTTACTACATTTAAAAAGAAAGCTTCTCAATCCATTTCTGATTATGTAAGAAGGATGAAGGACATTGCATATGCATTAGGAGTAGTTGATGAAGATATTGAGGAGGATAAATTGGTAAGGCAAATCCTCACAGGTTTGAGAGGAGATGAGAAATGGAAGCCATTCATTTTGTCCACTAAATTGTCATTAGATCATTTCACTCGTGATTTAAATCAGTTGCTAGGACATATGCTAAGTTTTGAGCAAGATGTCAAAGGTGATGTTGATAAGAGTACAGATCAAGCAATGTATTCAAAGGACAAGAAGAAGAATAACAAAGGTAAACAACAATTAAATGAAGAAGAACGTATAAATAGCCAAGCCAACTTCCTAAGAGGAAGAGGAGGTGGCAAAGGTAGAGGAAGAGGCAGAAGCAATAAAGATGGAGCCAAATGTAGCTCAGCGATGAGTAACACCTCCTTTAATGTCAATCCGGGAAGAGATGAGGATGGTATGAAGACCTCGAACAAGTGATGGCACAAGTGTGTGAGTGAGAAGCACACAAGCATGGACACACATACACACACGCGCACACAAGGCAAGACAAAGAGAGAAATAATGGAGTTATTTAGATTACTCAGAAAGTCTTATACAAGTTCAAATCTACAACAAGCTAACCTCAAAAATGAGCTCTCTAGCTCTTTTTATAGTTTTTGACCAGCTTTGGTCCTATCCAAACCTAGTGTTTGGCCTAGTTAAAAATTAGGTTCTAAGGCTATTTTGGAGGATAAAATGAGCTCTGAAAATTATAAAAATTGGTACATAAATACTACTAGTACTCCTCAAGCTCAAGGACTCCTCACCTTTCACAAAACGGAGTAGGAATAATAAAAAATGGTACTTACAATGATGTGAAGTGACTAAGATCACTATTTGGGAAATATTGTTTCATGGAAAAATTATAAGGCCTATCTACCAGATCTGCGTTGACTGCTTTGCCTGCTTGTTCCTTGCTCTGACTCCCTTCTTTGGCTTCCTTGTCTTGTGGGTCCTTGGGTGCCCTGGCTACTACCAACACCCCCCCCTCTCGCGTATGTCGTCTCTAACAGACCCTTTTTGGGCTGAGCGTTTGACATAATATTCAACCACATATGAGGCTAGGTGATGTTCTTCCAGCCGCAACCCCCGTGCTAAGTTTATTAATAAAGCATCCCAATCTATGGCCCCTGGAATGTCCGGATGTGGCAACCGCAATTGCTCGGAGTGTAAGGTCCTTTCCACAGTGAAAAGTTGGAGGAGATGTGAGGGTCTGGGTACGAATATTTCAGAGTGATATTCCCAAAACCCGGTGACGAACATCTCCTCGAAAGTTTGTTTATAGCATGCTGGGAGGTACTTTATTCTTGCGTGCCAAGCATATATTACATTAATTGAGGGGGTTTTTCTCATGTCATACACCAAGTCTAGGTTGCCTACAGTGAAGCCGACTCCTGAGAAATGTGGGTGTTTTATGTTTTTGAAAGTTTTGAACGTGACCAACATGAATTCATATATCTTCATACACATTTGTGACATCACATCTGGTATGTTTCGCAGCCTGACTCCCAAGTGACGGATGGTAGAGATCATGTATGCCACTGTAGCTGGTCCTCGTGGTGGTGCTAGGTATACATAATTTAGCCATTTTGCACAGCCTTTAACATTCTTTACAGTGATGGAAAAGTCCGGCCATGTGCGTCTTCTGAGGAGTGGGGTGTAAGATGGATTGTACTTGATGAATAGTGGCATATTATTCCATGTACAAACCATTTCTGGGTAAGTTTCGAGGAGATGCAGCCGCTAGGTAGGTTGGAAAATGGATCCTTGTGCGGTGCTTTCAAGTATATCATCAGGGCTGAATTGAGTGGCGAAGGTTGGAGCCTTGCCATATCGTCGTTGAATTTTTGCGGTATAATCGGCTAAGAGCACACAATAGGGCACATATTGATCGTCATTTGTGCCTATCCATCTGTGATGAGACATGCATCAGAAATATTCTGATTTGATAATAGTGTCCTCAATCTTAGACATTGTCTGAATTTGTACCACAACTCGATCATCATGCGTGTTGGCCGTTTTCTCGAGTGTCTGCAACCATTATGGGGCTTCTACCTCAAGTGTATCCAATCCTTCAGAGGTTTGTCATCTACCTAGCATTGGCATAGGAACATATGGCTCCTCGTATGAATCGTCTACTTCTATGGGTACCAATTCTTCTGGTTCTAGCTCTATGATTGGGGAGGGTTGTCGTTCATACTGAAGTAACTTGCTTTGCAACTCAGGAACCTGTTCTCTCAGTAAATCAAAGTAGGTCTCAAGGGATTGTATGGAGTCTTCGTCGCCTGAATGAGATCAACTACTGAATGAGCTATGGAGTCTTCGTCGCCGGCAGACTTGGAGGCGTGCGCAGGAGGACTGACGCCGACAGTCTGACGACACCTAAAGAGTGAAAAGGTATTTCAGCTTGTCGCGGAACGCGGGAGTGCAGCATTGGAGTCTTCGTCGTCGGCAGACTTGGAGGCGTGCGCAGGAGGTTGACGCCGACTTTCTGTCGAGGGCTGCAGCGACACAGGTGGCGAGAGGAAATTGTCTAAACCGGCTTTGCGTTTCCGTGAACCTCGCGATTGGGTGTCCGGTTGTTCGTCGCAACTCTCTGTGGCCTCACTGGCTATTAGGGCATCGTGACTTGGGCATCGCGATCGTGTGCCGCTTGAGCATCGCGCTCCTCCCCTGGCAACTTGAGTATCGCGACTCTCTGTTCCCCTGGCACTCGTGCGCATCGCGATTGTGTGCTTGAATGAACTTCGCGATTGGGAGCCCTCTGATCATCACGATCGTGTGCCCGCTGAACATCGCGATTGTGTGCCAGTGAACATCGCGATTGTGTCCGTTTGTTCGTCGCGACTCTCTGTTGCCTCACTGGCTCTCAGGGAATCGCGACTTGGGCATCGTGATCGTGGGCCGCCTGAGCATCGCGCTCCTCTCACGCCAACCTGAGTATCGCGATTCTCTGCTCCCCAGACACTTGTGCGCATCGCGATTGTGTGCATGAATGATCTTCGCGATTGGGTGCCCTCTGAACTTCGCGATCGTGTGCCCGCTGAACATCGCGATTGTGTGATTGAATGAACATCGCGATTGGGTGCACTCTGAACATCGCGATCGTGTCCCGGTGAACATCCCGATTGGGTGCCCTCCGAACATCGCGATCGTGTCCCGGTGAACATCGCGATTAGGTGCCCTCTTAACATCGCGTCTGTGAACATCGCGATCGTGTGCCTGTTTGAACATCGCGCTTCTCTGGCCCTCGTGGACGCGTCGGTTGTGCGCATCGCGATGGTGACCCTGGTTGAACATCGCGACTGTGTGCCCGCTTAGCACCGCGATTTTTTGTCGGCCTGTGCATTACATTTGGGCTCAAAGTCGTGTTCTGGGCCTCAGCTTCGCGCTCTCGAATTCTGCATCGTGGTCCGCTTTCTCTTTGGCTTCGCTTGTGGCCCTCAGCGTCGTGGCACTCTTGTTATTCCGTGTTTCTTTAAAGGCAAGGTCACTCAGTTAAACCCAATATTTCTCTCGGGGTCTACTTGTTGGAAAAAAGAAGAAAAAAAAGAAGAAAGAGAAGAGAAAAAAAGAAGAAAGAAAAAGAAAAAAAAGGGGGGAAGGAAAAAGAAAAAGGAAAATAGAAAAGAAAAAAGAAGAAGTGTGCTGCCCTCTTTTGTGGGTTTTTTTGCCTTTTGTCTTTCCCTGATTAGTGGTGGGTTTGACCTCGGCGTGGTCGGGGGGGGGGGGGGGGCGTTTGACTTGTGTGTGGCCAGTCTTCTCTCCATGGTGAAGGGTTTTGCCGTTGGGTGAAAAGTAAAAGTGGTGCAAGTTCCTTTTGGCCATGGACGTGGCTTCAACCTCTCTCGTGAAAAGTAATAGGGCCCCTCCCCCTGGGGAGACCGGTACGCTGGCCACTCTACTGGAGGGGAGGTCGGGTGCCGCCCCTGGGGCATCCGAAAGTGTTGAACCCCCCATCGTGTCTCTTAGTAGACCCGCTATTTTGTCTGTTCAAGAGGAACTCAAGAAAGTTTGCCTTGTCGGCCAAGTGTTTGGTCCTAGACCCCCGCTCGAAATCGTGCGACAATGGCTTCGAAAAGAGTGGTTCCCTCGGGGACTAATTGTCAGCAAGTGCCAGTTCTTACCAGCAAATCACATGCTGCTAGTCTTTGAAAATGAAGAGATGGCGTTCCAAGCCCTAAGCGTTGGCACCTGGCAGCTCGGTCGGGCGACCCTGTGCCTATTCAGATGGTCCCCGGACTTTACTCCCGACAAATCGAAATCACTTCGGTACCCACTTTGGGTTGAGCTCCCTAACCTCCCATACTTCCTGTACAACTTTGTGTGGGACATTGTCTCTCCAGTCGGCAAGCCGTTGGCTTCACGCGAAGACATTGGTGGTCTCATTTATGAAGGAGCAAGACACTCGTTCAATGCTAGGTGGCACCCACAAATCTGCGTCAAGGCTGACCTCAGTGCGCCTCTTCCATCGACGATCAAAGTGGACATGGGCGAAGGTGAAGTTTGGGAGCAGGACATCACCTACAAAAACCTCCCCAACGCGTGTTTTCGTTGTGGTCAGCAAGGTCACAGGATTAAAGACTGCCCTCTCAGGCAAAAGAACAAACGCTCTCAAGAAGCCTCCAAAACAGCTCAAGTCAAATTTGGCGATTTGATCCACTCGACCAAGGAAGGGGAAGGCAAGGGTCTCCCCAACCCAGAAGTTGATGCTGATGGCTTTACTGAAGTCAGAAGAAGAAGGAAAAGAAGCCCGAGGGCCAACGGCGAGAGAAACAACCTGCTAATTAACCCCTACGGCAACTTGTACTGCAATCTTGGTAAGGAGATCAACGAGCTCGACTACCCAGATGGGAAGCCACCTGAGGTAGACAACTACAACGAAACCCTAGAGATCCCTGACAACAAAGAAACCCCCCAGGAGGGTTACACCACAAGCAAAGAAGATGGCTTCACCACTAGTAATGAAGATAACATGGACAGTGAAAGTTCCATCATTGGATCGACGATCCCGGAAACGGTGCAGAGCACGGGGCCCAATTCTCCCCATCAAGGAGCATCCCGCAAAGGAAAACAACCTATGGAGATACCATGGAAAAGCCCTCACAAGAACCGACTGCTAAGCCGGAATCAGCTCCCAGCGAAAAAGAAAGATGAAGCCAAGAGAAGAAAGGATAAGGCTCCCTCCCGCAAAGAGGGATCAACACAAAAATGATTGCTATATCGCTAAATGCTAGAGGGCTAACCGACCCCTCAAGAGCGACCATCATTGGTCAATGGCTCCGCGACATTAGCTTAAACCCAGACATTATATGTATTCAAGAGATTAAAACTGACGGAGAAGACCTCCAGAAACGACTCAGGCAGGTCTCCTCGGCCCATGAGTGGATCCCAACGAAGCACCAGCGGGGGTCTGGAGGAACGGTTATCGGGATTAAGCAACGCTGGATCGAAAAGCTTGAGAACTCCACTGAAGATGTAAGCCACCGTTGGATTGCGGTTTCTTTTGGTGCTCCTCTCTGTGCTACTATGGTTTCTCTGTACGCCCCTAACGGGGATGTGGAGAGACTGAACACTTGGGCTTCATTAGACTCGCTCCCCCACAACGTGCTTATATGCGGAGACTTCAACATGGTGGAGGACCCTATGGACAGATGGATGGGTAAGGGTAGGGTCATCGACAGTCGGGAGAAAGAAACGTGGGACACGACCAAACTCCACTTGGATCTGGTTGAATTCAAAGACTCGAATGGCTTTTCCTGGTCGAATCTCCAAGCGGGTGAGGATCTGAGGAAAGCTAGGCTTGATAGATGCTACATCTCTCAGAGTTTTATCCACCAGTGGGGCCACCCTACCATCACGCAACGCACTGACCTTACCATCTCCGACCACTACCCGATAGTTATCACTTTTCAACCTTCCATCAAGATCCGCAAGGCTCCGTGGTTCCATGCCAACGCTACCACCTTCTCTCTCCCCTCCGTCCAGCAAGAGATTGCCGATGTGTGGACGGTGGCGTTTGCCTCGGGCTTGGCCCCTGCCAAGTGTTGGAGAAGGGCGGTCGACCAGTCTCGCAAGATCATGATCAGAACTAAGAAGATGCTCGAGACTGTGCGGCGGGCTCGTAGGGCAGCTCTGTACCACAGACTCTGGCGGCTCGAGGAGGAAGTGAACAAAGGAAAACACCAAGCACAGAAAGGTCTCCGAAAAATCAGAGCAATGTTGAGATATGAGGAAGAAATACAAAGGAAAAATTTGCAAATCTTCTTCAAGGAGTGGTGGGCAGGCAAAGCCGACAAACCCACCAAAGAGATGTGCCGTATCCTTAAAAGGAAACTCAGCAGAGAGGCGATCCCTCTACTACTTGACCCACATGGCAATGTATGCAATTCGGAAGAAGATAACCTTGGCCTCATCGAAGGGCACTTCACGAGACTCCTGGGAACCTCGAACCCCCTCTCCCACCATAGAAGGGACTGCATGGCTGCCATCTCTAGGGTCTCCCCCAGGAGAATTCCACCCAACCTCCTCCCCCTGCTTCAAGCACCTATCTCTGAATCAGAAATCATTGAGGTCATCGATGCCCTCCCCCTCGGTAAAAGCCCGGGACCCGACGGACTCACTAACGAGTTCTTTAAATCCTTCAAGCTGGTGGTTGCCACCCCTCTTCGGATGGTTTGGCAAGAAGCACTAAAGTTTGGTGCTCTTCCTTCTTGTCTAAATAATGGAATTATCAAGCTGATACACAAGAAGGGGGAAAAGAACAGAATCGAGAACTGGCGGCCTATCACGATGCTCCAAACAGGATACAAGATCATCGCTAAAGTCATTGCCAACAGACTCTCGTGCCACTTGAGATCTTGGCTTAGTGAAGACCAAAAAGGCTTCATCAAAGGCAGGTCTATCCTGGAAACCATTATGGATATTTGGGAAGGTATTCAATTTGCAAATGAGACTAAACAAGATGTGGTTTTCCTTAAAATCGATTTTGACAAAGCCTACGACAGACTGGAATGGGACTATCTTCTGCAGTCGCTTCAAGATCTCGGATGTAGTCAGAAATTCACCAAGATGGTCGCGACCCTTCTTGGAAACGCAATGACCCAAATTAACGTGAACGGCAAACTTTCGAAGGCGATCCATCTTAGAAGATCTATTAGACAAGGATGCCCTCTGGCCCCCCTTCTTTTTGCCATCGCCACTGAGGGGCTGAGCAGACTGGTCGCGCATCATGTGGAGACTGGCAATATCAAAGGCCTCCGGCTGCCTCACGACCACAGTCAAATCACCATGAGACTATTTGCCGATGATATGAACGCGTTCGTTCACAATGATAACACCAGCCTGGAGACTTTCTGGAGATGTCTTGCTACCTTTTGTGCGGCCTCAGGATCCAAAATCAACCACTCTAAGACCGCTTTTAGAGCCATTGTGGGACATCACCCTGGCCTTCTCACTGAGCATGGCTGCCAAATCATTCCGCAGGGTCAAATCTTTCGTCTTCTGGGAATTCCTTTGGGATTCGACGTCTCTATGGAACAGCGTTGGAGTTGGGTGTTGGCCAAACTCGAAAGCAAGCTTAACTATTGGAAAGGTATGCAAATCAATCTTGCTGGGCGGGCGATGGTTATCAACACGTTCCTCCTCTCTTCGACCATCTATTTCCTTTCTTGCTGGAGACCGAACGAGCAAGGCTTGTCCAAATTGAGTAGTATCTGTAGAAACTTTCTTTGGACGGGCGATCACAACAGAAGGGGGGTGCCTAAAATCAAATGGGACATCTGCACTAGCCCTAGAGAATGCGGGGGGCTTGGTATCCTGGACATTGGGTGTATGGCCAACAAACTGGCTGCCAAATGGATGATTAAGGCTTGGTGCAACAGGGAGGCTTCGTGGGCCAAGCTGATCTTCAGAAACAAGAATGAGATGGCTCTCATGGGGTTCCCAAACTGGAAGAATCTCGACATCATGACCTTGCTATTCTCCCCGATCCCTGTCTTCCCGAAAGGCTCCAATCTCGTGTGCTCCCTTTGGAAGGGCTGGAATAAAGTCAAAAGCTTCACAAGAATTAGTGAGGACTGGAAGTGGGCGGCCGGAATCAGACAAAACGACTCTATCTGGTTCCCGATACATGGCATCCGGAGTGTGGAGTCGTGGAACATTCGAAATGCCAAGAGACTATGGCTCAAAGGATTTAAAAAATGGAAACACCTCTGGAAACATGACACCAACGGCTGGATCAATTTCGAGGATATTGATCCTTGCCAAAACATTTCCTACGAAGAATGGAACACTTTGCAAAGCAGATGCCTTGCATGGGATCGGCACAAGATTCGTCTGCTCATGGGACACGCTGCGCCGAACCCGCTTGGGCTCAAATGGCACAATGGAAATAACCTACTCAAAATCCCGAACATCAAAGAAACGACTGACCACCAGATCAGTCTCAACAAGAAGTGGTGCCTGTCTTGGATGCGGCTTCGATGGGACATGAAATTCATGGGTATCTGGCACCCTCTGATTGAGATTAAGAAGTCTGTCCTCCTTTGGCAAATTCTGCATCGTGCAATTTGGACTAACCACAAGGCTAGCAAAATTTGCGGGATCCCTCCCTGGTGCAAACGCTGTCACCGGGCTAGTGAAGATGTCCCACACATCTTCCTTTCCTGCCCCAGCTCCTTCAGAATCTGGCAAGCGGTTGGAAAGAAAATCAGACTTCCAAAACAGCTTTGTTGGAAACAAGTCCTTTTGGGAGAAGCGATCGGCTGCTCCGCGACACTCTGGAACGCCATCAGAGGGGAAGTCCTGTGGAAAATCTGGCGGGAGAGGTGTGCTCTCAACTTCGGCGATACCCCCAAGGAATGGTCGATAGAGAAATCACTATTCCTCCTTGGCAAAAGGATTGTTAACTGTAAGAAATCCCCCCCCTTCAGGCACCATAAAGTTTTCATTTTGATCAACAACAAGCTCAAACCCAAGTGGGCCCCGCACGAGGGCGATGAGAGGGTAATCAACCTTCTATGTAACGCAACCTAGAACTCATACAAGTTTCCCCTGCTTTGTGGGATTTGGGGGGTCCCGTGGGCGCTAGTCCCCTTCTTTTGTACCTTTGTTTCTTAATTTAATTCAAGTCCGGGAGAGTAGGCTATTGCCGAACTTCCTTTATATTAAAAAAAACCTGTTCTCTCAGTGCATTTACCTCATCTGTCCTTGTGGTAGAATCTGTGATCTTGGGTGGTTCTTCTTGCGTTGTTAGCTGTTGGCGAAGAGTATCCCGTTCTTTGCCCAATTGGTCATGTGCTTCCAACAAATCAGCATAGCTTTCCAAGATTGTTTTCATAGTCTCCAAAGGGACAGCCTTAAACTTTTCTGTGTCGGAGCAAAGGGGGTGGGTAGGCACTCATTGCTCAAAGCAATGAATGTAAGCGACAGCTGAATGTATGGCTTCATCCAAGCCAAGTGCATCTGCGTGTAGGTTCAATGATTCAATAAACTATTCGTCCACCCTTTCTTCTCCTAAAATTTGACTTATTAGCATCGTCCCTATTTCGTATGACAACTTATGATGCTCTTGTACTCTTTCATAGTCTCATACAATCATTTTATCTGTGCAATATAGGCTGGGGCACCAGCTAGTTTTGAAGTTTCCTTGTGCTCTTGGTTGTGTTCTGCATCTGATTCCGCTTCATCAGTCTCTTCTTCATCTTCGTCTACATCCATTATTTCTGGTTGGGTAGGAGCAGAAGTTCCTGTGGTTGGTTGCGGACCCCTGGTTTGCTCTTCCTCTGTCTCAAGATTAGCTTCATTAATCATCCTAGCAATTTCTTCATCTATTAAATCGTCTAGAGTGTAGCCTTGTGGGAACTCCAAGTTAGAGGGAATTGGAGGGAAAACAAGACTGGGCCCTTCTGCACTTAGCCTGGGTAAGCGAATTGTAAATGGGCGAATGCATCTTGTTTGCGATGGTGTCACCTCTGGTGTGAGGGTAGCACCCCTTGCTTGGGCACACGGTATCTGGACTACTCCTCTCATTTTCTTAGATGGTGGTCCTGTTGTTGATGGCCATCTCTGGAATTCCTAAGCTGTAGACCATACCAGTGCTCTTTGAATAGGCACATCATAAGCTAAGCACCTTTAAATGATCCTTGTTAGTGTGCAACATCCATGAAGCACATTCTTATGTTTCTTATTCCAGCGCTGATGTGCTAAGTGGATTTGATCTATGATCCAGTGGGGTAGATTGATTGTGAGATTTTCTGTCTCCACCAAGTATAAGCTGAACCAGATTTTTTTTGGTGGCATAGTGAAGTGTTCTTGAGCGGGGAAGGTAAAGTGTTGCATGATCGTGCATAGGTGGAGGGCGATGGTTGGTGTCATAACTACCATATCCTTTAGTTTGTTGAGATCTTTGTGCTTCATTCTTTCGGGAATCAATGTTTCTTTCTCTGTGGGAATATGCATACCTTTCATGTCCAAGGCCTTGTGTACTAGGTTGAGGGTAAGTTCGAATCTTTTTAGCTCGTGGCTTGGCGTTAATGAGGGTAGCACAAAGGTACTATCTCCTCCTTTGGCTCTGCTAGGGGTGATGGTGCTAATCAGGTAGGAACAATGCAATAAATCAGGCTTAGGTAAGAGTGCTCTAAAGTAGCTGTCCAAGCCCGCTTTTGTCCATACCGATCTCATTACTTCTCCATCCTGATACTTTTCAAATTCACGGGTAAAGAAATGGTACCTTCCCCACTTGCCATTAAATTCTAGTTCAGCTTCCCAGAAGTATGTGCCCTCTCCTAGGGGACCTGCGACATCACTGAACCAGTGTGCATGTTTGCCAACTTGTGATGTGTGCCCCTATAGAGGGTCCTAAATTGGCAGGACATGCACTGCCTTGAGTTCCTGAGGCCTCTCGGTGAGTTGTGGTTCGAGGAGGAGACTTTCAATATCCATTATTTGGGCGCTGGACCCCGCCTGGGAACTAGTGCCTCTTGCTTCTACCATGTTACTGCTTGCCAATTCTGTGAGTATATAGAAACACATGTTAACATTGTAGTGGAAAAGAGATGACAATTTGTCCCCATTACAACATTAACATGAGGCATCATGACAAGTTAATGGGTCAGTTGGTGCTCGATAATTGTGCATGTGTAATTAGTGATGAATGGTTCTATGAGCTAAGTGGAATGATGTGGTGTGAGGATGATGTAGTTAGTACATGGAGGTGAATTTACAAATTTGGGGTCAGAGGGGGTTATTACAAGTTTTTGGTCGCCAAATGAAATGCATGGTTTTACATGGGATTTTCGTGGGCTATGGGTGACTTTACAAAAGTGATTACTTGAAAATGGGGCTTTTTAGAGACCCATTTACAAGTGGTCCGATTAGTGCCAGTTGGAGCATGTGAAATTCTGTGTGAATGGAGCTTGGTCTCCTGAAGCCTAAGGGTAGCCACTTGAGCCCTCAAGCAAGCCTTAGGCACCCAGATGTGTCTTGATTGTGGGTCGACCTTCATCGACTGATTAGGTACCTAGATAGACTTTACTTTCGTAGAAGAATTTTTGAAAGACTTCTTATTAGTGTCCTGTCGTTGATCACTAATATGAAGTTGAGCCAGTGGTTGTGACTTGACCGCAACAGGATGCTCACCTTTCTGCAGCCACACCTATTTCGGTGGCTGAAGCACCTTGCTTCGTACTTTCTTTCGGCTTCGAGCATAGGTTGTCTGCTTCTTCTACATCTGGCACTCCTTTGGTTGCCGTGTCCCTATGACTTTTGGAAAAGAAGGGAGTTCCATCGTGTCCTTGACTTCTTTGTTGAGAAAATCATCCCTCTACATCACATAGTTATGGACAAGAATAGCATCATCATCTTCATGTGTACTCCTGGAAGGACCACGAGTTTGTGCCTTTCATAGTTCCTTGAGTGCTTCATTTTCTAACTCAATTGTGAGGCGGTTCTGATTTACCTAGACCTGAAGAAGTCCACTTCTTAGGTTTAGGTTGACTGCATGATCATAGATCCAGTCTTGACCCAAGACAAGAGGCTCAGTGAGGTCTTCGTCTTGACACACTAGCATCTTAACTTTCATAAGAACATCTTGGAGGTAGAGAGGAAGTTCCACCTCGCCCATGCAAGAGGTTTCCACATCTCCCAATCCTATGAGAAATGCTTCTACAGGATTGACACTTAAGTTCAATTCTTGACAGTAAGAGAGTTTAACAGCACTAGTGGTTGCACCTGAGTCGATCAAGGCCCATACAGTCCTTGCACTCTTTCCTTGTACTATCTCTAAGGTTACAAAAGGACGTCGGTCAATTATTCTATGGGAACTTACACCTGAGACTTCACACATTGCCATATGATATCCTGGGGCTGCATATGCATATGTCCTAGGATGATCTCTATCCTGTCTTCTCAATTTCATTCTTCGGATGTGTTCCAATGCTTTTGTCTGTGCTTCTTCTCGAATTCATTTTGCCTCTTTTTTCTTTGCAGTATTGAGTTGATTTAACATCTCCTCCGTGAGGGTTCCTGATATAACTTCACTCTGCATCCACTGATGTAACTTGCTAGGATGTCGCCTTCTAGAGTGTCTAGTTGAACTGCTCCACTTGTGGAGATCCTATTGATCATTGCTCCATAGCCTCTCTTCTCTAATTTCTGTGCATGTTGCTTCAAGGTGTAGACTAAGACTAGGTCTCCTGCCTTCAAGCCCTTATCCTTCACATGTGCATCAAAATATGTTTTTTGTCTTTTCTTGGCTACATAAAATCCTGCTGTAGCTCTTAATTTTGTTTCACCTAGTCATTCAAGGTCAAAGATCCTCGAGGAGAGCTCATGGCCTGTCCAGTCATGCTCTTGTGCTACTTTCAATGTAGGTATCAAGAAGTCCAATGGTAGCACTACATTTTGGCCAAATACCATATGAAAGGGTGTGGCTTGGAGTACCATTTTATAGGCAACTCTATATGCCCAAACAACATGGTGCAGCTATTTGTCCCAGTCTGAGCATTTATTATTCACTAATTTCTTCAATACATTGCATAAAATCTTATTTGTGCTTTTGGCGTGGCCATTAGCTTGTGGATGATAGGGGGCCGACTTCTTATGTATCACCAAGAATTCTTGAATAAGATTTTCAATCACTTCGTTCAAGAAGTGAGTCCCTCTATCACTTACTAGCTCTATAGGTAACTCGTATCTTGTGAAGACATCCTCAAATAAGAACTTAGCTGTCATTTGAGCATCATTCTTTGTTGTAGCTTTCACTTCTACCCACTTGGTTCGATGATGTACTCCGCATGGGAACTCTTAGATGGGGGATTAATAGGACCTACAAAGTCTATTCCCCACTTAGAGAATGCTCGTCCACCCATCATAGGTTTCAATGGCATCCCATCTTTGCGCATAGGGTACTGAGTTTGCTGACAAACATCACACCTCTTCATGTAGGTATGTGCATCCATGTGAAGGGTTGGCCACCACAAGCCTGCAAATAGGATTGCCTTAATCACCCGATCTAGACCAAAGTGTCCTCCTGCTACACCTTGGTGAACAGTTTCCAAGATCTTGAGATACTCACTCTCATGGACACATAATCTGAGGTAACCATCTTTGCCATGCTTGTATAAGTTATCTCCAATGACTGAGTAGTCTAGGGCTTCTTGTTCTAAACTTCTTTGCCTAGCCAAAGTCATGTCTTGAGGGAATGTTTTCGTCCTCAAGAAGGCTAGTAGTGGTTCACTCCAATCTGGTACTAGAGACACTTGGTACAGAGTAGCAGGCTCCACAGGTGGTCTAATACGACAGACTAGGCATTCCTTACACAACTTATATACATCTGCTTCTATAGTAGGCCAATGCACTCCGAGTCTCCTTAGTGTCTATAGGGTTCTTTGCCTCGAGTAGTGTTGCTCTAATGCACCTACATGTGCTAATTGCAACCACTGTGCATACTCATCCTCTTCCACACAACAAACTAATATTCCTTGATCTATATGCTTGTACATACTCCCTGCCATGATATGGTACTTCGGGGCTTTTACTACCTCCCTATCTTGAGTGTTTATTACTGGGTGGTTAGGCCCAGATGTGAGTACTGGCACTAATGACTTAGCCCACTGAGGTACAACTTCCAAATTAAACAAGTAAGCATCAGAAAGGTCATCTGATACTCTGTGTGAGGCCTCTCCGGATGTGAGCCTCGAGAGATGATCTACTCTCAAGTGAGTCTTTCCTTTCCTCACCACAACCTCAAAATCATATTCCATTAGTAAGAGAAACCATCTTATTAATCTACCAGTATTGCATGGCTTGTTTACCAAGTACAATAGTGCTTGATGATCAGTAAAAAATTTAAACTTATTTGCAAGCAAATAGTGTCTAAACTTTTTAACTGTATATACCATGCCTAATCCTTCTCGTTCATTGGTTGTATAGTTTCGTTCAGCTACATTCAACTTTCTACTAGCATAGGCAATTGGAAGATCCATATTACCTTCACTAGCAGGTTGTGTAAGCACACATCCAATAGCATAATTGGATGCATCTACATGCACATGAAAAGGCTTGTTCCAATCTGGTGTCGTCAAGATTGGTGCTGAACACAATCGTTGTTTAAGCTCATTGAAAGATTTCTCACATTCATCAGTCCACTCAAAATTGGTCAAAAGTCCATATAGAGGCTTTGCAATGATGGCATACATGTGTATAAAACATCGGTAGTAGCCACAATGCCCCATGAAAGCTTGCACCTCCTTGACATTCTCGGGCCTAGGTAGCTCTGCAATAGCTCTAACTTTTTCCTCGTCAGTGGATATGCCATTCTTCGACACACTGTGTCCTAGAATCTAGCCTTGCCTGACCATGAAAACGCACTTTTCTAGGTTCAAGCAGACTTGATATCCTCTACATTTGTCAAAGATTTACCTACGTTCAGGTATATGTATCTGTCTAATGTTGGAATGAGCATAGAGATCATCAACATAGACTTCTAAATTCTTCCGCAAGAATTCTTTAAATACATGGCACATCAGCCTCTGAAAAGTGGTTGGCGCATTGGTAAGACCAAATGGCATTACTCTAAAGGCAAATATGCCCCACTCTATGGCAAAAGCTATCTTATGCTGATCTTCTGGGGCAATGGCTACTTGATTGTAGCCACAGAATCCATCGAGGAAGCTGTACACTTCCTTACCGGCTACCCTTTCTAGCAGATGCTCAGTGATAGGAAGCGGATAGTTATCTCGAATAGTGGCTGCATTGACCTTCTTCAAGTTAATGCATACACATAACTTTCCATTCTTTTTGGGAACCACTACGATGGGGGATACCCACTCAGTATGCTCAATTTCATAGATAAATCCAGCTTCAACCAAGCGATCTATCTCTTCTTTAATCTTGGCAGCATAATTATCATTATATGTGTATGGCTTCTGTTTAGAAGGTTTGGCATATGAGGTCATGGGAATTGTGTGTGAGCATATGTCAGGGTCTACACCTTTCAAATCCTTATAACTCCAAGTGAATACATCTTTGTATTCCCTTAGTAGAGCTATCAACTCTCGCTCTTCTTCTTCCGTCAGGACATGTCCTATGTAGGTGCATCTTTCTTCTCCTTCCTCTATGGCTACCACTATTTTCTTGGTGGTTTCTTTGTTATCATAAGCCTCTCCTACTTGTGTCTCGCGTTTAAGCATTCTTATCATGACTCTCCTTTCGTCTATCTCATACTTTTTGAAGTTTTCGGGGACCTCAAACAAAGATTCTTCTTCCTACGGTGTGACTTCTTTCTTCTTGCTCTTCTTGCCTTCGTTCTTGGGGGTTACTTGTGTGGCTAATCTCACCTCATTTGTAAGTTCTTCATGTCTTTGAGGATGAGCTTCTACTTCATAGAAATACTCCTCATCTGATGCAAAAGGTGAGTCCATAATGATTGACTCTAGATCGGAGTCACTTGCATCCTCAAATGCATCAGTGCTAGGTTCACATTATTCAATAACCGAATCACCCATGATTGGCTCTATTGAGAAGACTGAAATGTCAAAGCCATCCTCATCATGGTAGGGTTTCCATTGTTCTTCATTGATGGCTATATCCATTGTTGCTAAAATCTCAGCCCAACCATGAGGTTCAAATTCTTTGTCTAGAAATACTATCGGTGCATAGGCTGGGTCTTGAATCACTCTATGAGTTTCCTTTGCACCTACCTCTCTAGCTTTCTCCCTCTTCTCCTCCTCTATTGCTACTTTACACATCCATAATTGGGTGTCTTCATGCATCCATGAGGATCTTGATCCTATGGAATGCACTGACTCAATATCATCTTTGGCTCTATGGATGGAATTTCATTGGATGGGAAGGACATCTTGATGAGAGTAATCCTTGAGATTAACTTTGGTCATGACACCTAAGTGTTGGAAGTACAAGGAATTGGTTCCCCAATCCTGTACCACTTCCAACTGTCGCATAAATGGTCTTCCCAAAATCATCTCATCGGCATGATTTTTGCTAAAGTCACATATAGCAAAAGTATGCTCAAACGCAACACCACATGTAGTGAGAGTTATTCCTTCTAGCAGTCCCAAGGGTCTCTCAATGTGACCATTGGCCATCTGTAGTTTCATTCTTGTTGGCCTGAGTGCTGGCTTGCCCCAACGCTTCCATAGGGAAGTGGTAGAAATTGCAACTCCTGCACCTGAGTCCAAAATTGCCTTGGTTGTGTATCCTTGATGAGTAATTGGGAGATAGGTGTTTCCTTCTTCTCCTTCACTCATGTCTCTTATCTTGTCCAAGGGTATTTCTGGCACTGTGTGATGAGATCCTACCTGGGAACGAGGTTTTGCTACTTTTGGCACTTGATTGGCTACATGTTTCCATAGTTCGGGCCTAACCTTGAGTAGCTCTTCTAAAGTGAGGTTGCACTGCACTTTAGTGTTTTTCACTACCTTTGTGTTCCTAGGGATGATGGAGTCTTCGTTTCTTACCATGACTGTGGGTGCTCTCATACAAGTAGACTTAGCTTCCCATGGGCCTGAAGTGGTAGTTCCTGTAAGGAATTAGACTCAAAGTCTAATTTCTCCTGAGATTGGGCACTCTCCTGCTCCTCATAAATAGAAGGAATGTTCTGTGGGAATTGATCATGCGCGTCATCCACAAGTTCAATGGGAGGAGGAACTTCGCTCTCTTTAGCCCATTTCTCTTCTTGAATCTCTCGTAGGAATTCTGGTGAATACTTATTCATAGAAGAAGAGGTGCTTGGTTCAGTGGAATTAGGCGCATAAGCTTCCTGTGGGGGAATGCTTATTCTTTCCCTTGTCTTGTCTCTTCCTTGGGGGGTGACTTCATTGTCAGATCTTGCAATTATGCTCTCCAACCTCTCCAACAGTCCATCAAAGTGCAACTAGGCCTTAATTGGGCAAGAGTAGTTGAAAAGGCAACTGGCTTCAAACATGGTCTGAGCCAATGCTACCATTTTAACACAAAGCTTGGTTCTCTCCATTTCTAAATCAACTCTAGGGTAACATTTGTCATGATCTATCACGTTTGGCCCTTCTTGGATTCTGGCCTAATATGCTTTAAGCATCATGTCTATGTCCTCTGGAGTGGGGTCGGCTAATATTGATCCTACTCTAGGGGGTGGTGGAATAGTATGAGGTGGGTTGGAGGGTGGTGGATTAGGTGTTGATAGGGATGAAGGTGGTGGTGGTGGTATGTGAGAGTTTGTTTGAGAGGTGAGTTCCACAATTTTGGCTTTCATTTCTCTTATGCTTTCTTCTAATTCGCTCATCTTCTTAGACCATTGTCTTTTCATCCTTTCCCGACTATCTTTCCAAGCTCTCGTCTATTTCTTGGCTACGCTCTTAGTTTCACTAACCTCGACACTCTTTTCTTGGCTTAAACCTTGGTTGTGCTACAATGCCTGAGCTCTGGTGACCACTTGCACTGATGCAGTAGAAGTCACACTGCCTGTAGAGTCTACTACTGTTGACAGTAGCCAGAAGCATAGAAGATGTGGAAGCATGCAAAGACAGAGCAGGGGGTCAGTCGAATCAATTTTTCAAAGATTTATGTTTTATAAATACTTTTCAAAACCTCCAACAGTGACTTTCATCACTTTTGTAATATATATAACATAGAAAAACCCTTTTTGTAATTTATAGCTCCATTTTGTGCAAGCCGAGGAGTCCTCGAACTTGAGGAGCTTAGGTAGAATGAGCGTACCAATTTTGGTTATTTTTAGACACCATTTACCCTTTCAAATAGCATCTAGAACCTATTTTTTAACTATGCCGGTCTAGAGTGAGCTTGAGCTTGTAAGAGTACTCTTGAGCAATAGAGTTGATTTCTCACCTTCCATTGTGTCTTGCTTGTCTCTTGGTAGTGTGTGTGTGTGCGTGTGTGCATCTCTATGCTTCTCACCTTCACTCTCAATTCATCTCAGATTCACGAACTTCATATCACTCCTATCTCTTCCGCGGATTGACATTAAGGAGGTGGAGCTTCTTAACGTGGTTCTCACCATTGTGCTAGAGCAACACCAAATTTGGCACCATTGCCGGGGATCGAGTCTAGGACAAATGTGTGATGGTAAGAGTATAGCAAGAAGTGGCGTTCAAAGGTAAAAATTTCAGTTTTTTGTTGTTGTTTTTACTTAGTTTTTAGTGTTTTTCACCTCCCCCACACTCCATCTTCATCACCGCATCATCATCATCCACTCCAAAAAAATCAGAAAATTCACCATATCCACCCATTCTCCTCATTTCCCCTCATTTGTGCATGCGAGAGAGAGAGAGAGAGCTTTTGTGCTTGCATGTGCTATTGTGTTTTTGAGTTTTCTTGCAGGTACAGTGCTCCAGTGCATCAGAAAAGCTTGCAAAAGGAAAAATTGCACTTTTTGTCAGAAATATGCCGTGTGTGTCAGACCATCACGATGGTCTGCCAAGTTCGGCATTTTTGGTAAGCGACTTCACCACGAGGTAGGCGACACAAGCGCACACATGAATTTGAAGTTGCATTTCAAAAATTCATAATTTGGTGGACCATCGCGATTGGCTCAGACCATCGCAATTGTTTCACACCATCACGATTGGCTCACTCCATCGCGACGGCTCGGCCGGACCATCACAACGGTCTCACACCATCACGACAACTCACTTGAGCCATCGCGATGGTTCACTTGGACCATCGCGACGATCCCGTCGACCCCACGCCATCGCAATTGGCTCATGCTATCGCGTCGATGCTGCCATGTGGCAAGCTAGACCATTGCGATGATACCCTTAGACCATTGCGACACCTCGAATATTGAACCATCGCGATTGGCTCACGCCATCGTGCTTTGTGACCATCGTGATTGTCCCATTGACTATTGACCGATGCCATCACGATTGCTCGTTGATTAGACCATCGTGACGGTTCATCCACACCATCGCAATTGCTCACATTCATGCCATCGCGATTGTTCTGATCACGCCATCGCGACGGTTCACCTGGACCATCGCGACGGTCCCAGACCATCGCGACTGTTGCAGACCATCGCGATTGCTCACCCCAAACGCAATTTTTAGGGTTTGATTTTTTGACCAATTTTGGGGCTATTTTTTGAAAATTTGTGGGCGATTAGACTCATAGGAGACCCCTTAGCTCATATTTGGAGAAAAACCTGTTTGTCAATTTTTACCCTCGAGGACCTGAACGCTCATATCTTTGTCATCCAAAGTCCGTTTTTGAGCTTTATAGCTCGTTAGAAAGCTCTTTACGAGGTTGACCATCTATGGGACTAGGAAAGACGGGGCTTTGGAAGAAAATTTTGTCAAGGGCTAAGGGACTTTAAAGGTGTATATACTCAAGAGTTTGAACATCAATTTGAGACTTGGTCTAAATATTGAATTCTTACAGGTCTATCAAGGACAATCAAGGGAAACCAAAGCAAGGCAGTGAAGAACACAGGGCTTGGGAAGCGCGGCTTCTTGGGCATCAGAGCAACCAACAAAGCTGACTTGAGGTTGGAAGATTACTCAACCCCCTCAGTCAACTCTTAGCTTAGGCTAAACGGTAGCATTGTGGATTAAATTAACGACGATAGGAACGCCTCAAGTTCAAGAGATTAAAATTTTTCAAGTCCAAGACTAAAGTAAAGGTGTGTGATACGAAAACCTAAAGGAAAGAACTTAAGTCTGACGGAAGGAGAACTCAAAAGTTACCACGGAAAGTCGATTCCTGACGTACACATCGAGACAAGAATCTAAAGGGAATTAGAAAGAATCAAGAAAGTAAGAAACAAGAGACATTGATGGTCAGAGAGTGCTGCCAAGAAAATTCATGAACTTGAGATCCGGCAAACACATAGGTAAGTTAGACTGACGAAGCCTTAGATCATCAGAAGCAAGCGTAGGAACTACTGCACGATCGTTGGCACAACAATTGAATAGTAGTTATCCCTACGAGTTGAGCCTAGACACGAGTGAATCGGAAATGGCATTTAGCACAGAAAGACCAGAAGGAGGGTCAGACGCAGCGTATCTAGAAAGACCCGAAGGACCCTATAGAACTCAGTTAGAGTTTCTCCGAACCAACCGCTTAGGTGCTCGAATCTACGAGGATGGTTTGCGAAGACAAGTGGTGCAAATGCACAATCCTGATCAACCCATTGGATTGGAACGTCTAGTGGTGAAATTCGAGAGAGATGCATACATAGACAAGGAAGGAACGATGTACATCTTAAGTACTCAGCCAAACAATACCAATGAGTTTGGCGTAATTCAGTTGGAGATGGAAGCGAAAGCCCAAGGAATAGAACCATTAGAAGAATCTAGGACACCTAGAGGGAAATCTGCACTGATACGAGTACTAGTTCCAGAGTGGACCCCTCAGGATAATAGAAGCATAGAGTTGTTTGTAAATAAAGAAACTGATGAAGCATTTTGGAGGTACAAAACGGAACAACCTAGTGAGGTGGGCTCCATCATGGTTTATGAGTTCATGGACCCAAATACACCTGGAAAGGTTGTATACCTGGATGAAACTTCAGAAAGAGTATTTGTGGTATGTGATCACGCAAGAAACACATATACATGGAGAGGCGATTTAGTCTTCCCTCCATCTCGAGCAAACGTAAACGTGAGCCAACAAGGGGCAGGAACATCCTTCGCCCATGCTAATCAAAGAGAGAAAAATAAAGAAAGACCGGAAGTAAGTTTCAATCATCCCATAGGGAGAGATAGAACCACCATAAACACGGATAGAGTGGAAAGACAAAGAATGCCAGGTGGTAGAGATGACTTTCCTCTACCTAGACCACGTGAACATGCAAGAATATTAAGACCCACTCAGCTAGTAAAGTCCATGAAAAATTATTTTGATGGGACAGGAGATCCCTATGATCATGTGGCAGAATTTAAGCAAGTGCAAAGTCGAAGATATGTTCACGCAATATAATGCATTTGGGCTAACGTTAAAGAACGCAGCTTTAACTTGGTTTCAACCATTGCAACAAAGGCAATTTAGAGACATCCATCACTTTTTAGAGTCATTCATCACTGAATTCTCTAAAAGTGGGATCGGACATGACACGTCTTCATTGATTCATAGTTTTAAACAGAACCCTTAGGAAACAGTTAGACTGGCAGGATGTAGGTTTAGAAAATATGTGGAGAGATGTCCTATGCAAGAGTTACCCTCACAGGCCAAGCAAGTGTCATTGTTTTTAGATGGCCTGTTGAGCTCTAAACTACGCTCCTATGTCTACTTGAAGGAACCTAGAACGCTAGAGCAGTGTGTAAGAATCCGCATAGACATTGAAGATAACTTAGGAGACGAGTTGGAACTCTCGAAGGTCTATAAGGATTCAGATTGTTCATCTCTAGCATCTTCAAAATTTTCTAGTTCGATAGAAGACCTAGCAGAAAAAGTGGCCCAGAAACACAACAAATAAGCGTTGTTACACCTGTGGTGGTGATCATATGGCAAATGTGTGTCCCAATGCAACACAACCGCAAGCCAACCCTAGTGGCCAATACTGTACGATTGAGAGAAGATACACAAATCATACAGCACAGGACTCTCCGTACAACAAATAAGCAGTGAGACAGAACTACCTGCAAGCATATGCACAGCCAGGTAGGTATCAAGGCCAATACAATACTCAGCCTCATTACTATAGGCCTCCTCAGAACTACCCTTATCAGGCTCAACAGAGACCACAACCTGTTTTAGCTCAGTAGCCACCCCCGCCAGCTAATGTCATCTCAGTCAAATATGCTGCTGCAGAAGAGAACCTAAGTAGGGCTTTAGTGCCTTCTTCACCTTTGATCATAGAAAGTGACCCGAACTCAAACAGTTTTGACTCTACTCATGTAGATAGTCCACCCGCTTATTACACGGAGTCACCAGAACACGTGGAAACATATCATCATGATAGTCCACCATTGGAACCTAGTTGGGAGCCCGACTACGCTAATGTGATCCGAATCCACGGCCCCAATTGAGATAGCAAAAACCACAGGGCCCTAGAGGACCATGCTTTAGGTGCCAAGGAGATCATTTCATAAAGGATTGTCCACATCCTCTGATAGCACGACAGTCACAATATTATAATGTACAAGGCTTTTGTGCCGATTGTGACAAAGAGCATGTCATAAAAGATTGTCCTAAGAACCCCGCTAATGCTTCAAATGTAACACCCATCAACGTGATAGGTATTGTAAACAATGCAGATGGATCCAACCCTACATATGTGCCTATCCAAGCTATAACAAGAGCCCAGGCGCTCTTACAGAATCAATAGCTTAATCAAGAGAAGATAGCCAGAACCAATGAAGTTGGAGAATCCAGTAGTAAGAAGACAAAATCTTGGAAAGATTCTAGAGAAAGAATCAAGAGAAAGTGGAGTAAGAGGATAACATAATTGGAAGGAAGTCTCAAGGAATCTAGAGCCAAAATCCTAGAATTGACTTCACAGGAATTGAATCAAGAGAACCTAGCTCAAAAATTAGGATCAGTTTTAGTGGAACCCATACCGGAAAACCTAGACATGATGTTTCGTGCATATCAAGCTAGATTAAAAGAAGGACCCCAGATAGCTGAAATGAGCAAGAACTACCCTCGAGCAGATTTAGAAATTGAGAGAACTAAACTTTGTATGAAGATGGTACTTCCAAGGACTGATGGAGAGGCTAGAATACTTGATTGATAGCAAGCAGAAAAAGAATGAGCATAGGAATCCTATTGTTCCAGAGACACAGGAAAGGAATACACCATCCCTGTCTCAAGTACCCAACACAGAAGGGGAAGACAACCTGTCTTCCATACATAGGTATTCACATGAATTCTTGAGAGAAATCCAAGAAGAAAAATGGAGGAAAGAACAAGGAACCCATCCTCCTATTCAAGAAATAGATGACTTGCAAGAGCAATTTTCCCAAGACATCCCCTCTATCTACGATGAGGTAGAGGAAGAACAACTGAGTGAACACACTGGTTTTGAATCTAATTCTTTACAAGAATTACCTCAGTTCACAGGACCTTGGGAAGCAAAGTCTATTAGTATGAGAGCACCCACGATAATAGTGAGGAATGAAGAATCAGTGATCCCTAGAAACATGGAAGTGATCAAGAATACCAAAGTTCAATGTAATCTCACTCTAGAGGAGTTGTTAGAGGTAAAACCAGAACTATGGAAACATGTAGCAAATCAATTCCCTGAGCTTGCTACTACTCCCTCACAGATAGGAACACACAAGAAGGTACTAGAGATACCCGTAGAAAAGATTGGAGATGTAAGCGAAGGAGAGGAAGGTAATACTTATCTTCCAATAACCCATCAAGGCTACACCACGAAAGCCATCTTAGACTCAGGAGCCGGAGTAGCCATAGCTACCACCGCTTTATGGAAACATTGGGGTAAGCCAGCATTAAGACCTACGAGGATGAAGCTACAAATGGCTGACGGACATATAGAAAAACCCTTAGGCTTACTAGAAGGCATATGTCTCACCACTTGTGGTGTGGAATTTGAATATACCTTTTCCATTTGTGATTTTGCAAAGAATCATGCGTACGAGATGATATTAGGATGACCATTCATGCGTCAGTTTCAAATTGTACAAGATTGGGGAACTAATTCTTTGTACTTGCAACATTTAGGAGTGACTACTAAAGTCAATCGTAAAGACTATTCACATCGAGATGTACCCCCAATACAATGGATATAACATCCATAAGACACAAGAAGAAACGGAATCGGTGCACTCATTAGAATCAGATCCCTCATGGTTGCACGAGGACACTCATCTATGGATGTGTAAAGTAGCCAAACAAGAGGAAGAACGGTTAGAAGCCAGAACCTTAGGTGCAGAACAACATCCACAAACTCTTCAAGACCCAGCATATGCACCTGTAGTATTTTCAGACGAAGAATTCGAACCTCATGGTTGGGCAGAAATCCTAGCAACCATGGATGTAGCCATCAATGAAGAACAATGGACACCCCACTCTGACGAGGATGGCTATGACATTTCAGTCTTCACGATAGAGCCAATCATGTGTAATTCAATTATAGAAGAATGTGAATCTAACACTGATGCATTCGAGGACGCAAGTGATTTTGATCTAGAGTCAATTATTATGGACCCACCCTTTGCATCAGAGGAAGAATACTTCTATGAAATAGAAACTCACCCTCAGAGACACGAAGAACTTAGGAATGATGTGAGGATGACCACACAAGTGACCACTAAAAGTGAAGGTAAGAAAAGAAAGAAGAAAGAAACCATGTCAGAAGAAGAAGAATCTTTGTTTGAGGTTCCTGAGAACTTCAAGAAGTATGAGATAGAAGACAGAAGAATCATGGTACGAATGCATAACAGAAAAGCTGACGTTGGAGAAGTATATGCTAATCGAGAGAAAACCAAAAAAATAATAGTGGCCATAGAAGGAGAAGAAGAAAAATGTACCTACATAGGGCATGAAAAGACCTAAAAGGAGTAGACCTGGATATATGCTCTCATAGAATCCCTATGACTCCAGATGCAAAACCTACGAAACAAAAACCATACACGTACAATGATAACTACGCTGCAAAGATTAAGGAAGAAATAGATCGATTGATAGAAGCAGGATTCATATATGAAATTGAGCATACCGAATGGGTATCCCCCAAGAATGGAAAATTGCGTGTATGTATTAACCTTAAAAAATTTAATGCCGCCACGATTAGAGACAGTTATCCTCTTCCTATCACGGAACATTTATTGGAAAGAGTTGCGGGCAAGGAAGTTTACATCTTTCTTGATGGATTTTCAGGCTATAATCAAGTAGCCATTGCTCTAGAAGATCAACACAAGACGGCTTTTGCCACAGAATGGGGCATATTTGCATTTTGTGTGATGCCTTTTGGCTTAACAAATGCACCCGCCACTTTCCAGCGACTCATGTGTCATGTTTTTAAAGAATTCTTACGAAAGAATTTGGAAGTTTATGTCAATGACTTATGTGCTCATTCAAATATCAGACAGACGCATATCCCAGAATTAAGACAAGTATTTGACAAATGTCGAGAATATCAGGTTTGTCTGAACCCAGAAAAATGCGTTTTTATGGTCAGACAAGGCAAAATTCTAGGACACATTGTGTCAAAGAATGGAATCTCTACGGATGAAGAAAAAGTAAAGGTAATTGCAGATCTACCTAGGCCAAATAATGTAAAAGAGGTACAGGCATTTATGGGCCATTGTGGTTATTACAGACGATTCATACACATGTATGCAATCATAGCTAAGCCTCTGTACTCTCTTTTGACTAAGTTTGAATGGACAAATGAATGTGAGAATTCATTCAATGAACTCAAACGACGTTTGTGCTCAGCACCTATATCAACAACCCCGGATTGGAGTAAGCCATTCCATGTACATGTGGATGCATCCAACTATGCCATAGGATGTGTGTTAGCACAACCCACGAATGAAGGTAATATGGATCTCCCCATAGTTTATGCAAGCAGACAGTCGAACGCAACAGAAAGAAACTACACCACTACGGAACTAGAAGGATTAGGAATGATCTACACAGTAAAGAAATTCAGGCATTATTTGTTAGCGAATAAGTTCAAGTTCTTTACAGATCATCAAGCATTGTTGTACTTAGTCAATAAGCCATGTAACACGGGAAGATTAATACGTTGGTTTCTATTACTCATGGAGTATGACTTTGAAGTAGTAGTCAGGAAAGGAAAGACCCATCTTAGAGCTGACCACCTTTCGAGACTAACCACAAGAGAAGCTCCTCAAGGAATAGAAGATGAATTACCCGATGCATATTTGTTTAACCTTGAGATAGCACCAGAATGGGCTAAGCTGATAGTCCCTATTCTCACGTATGGACCCAAGAATCCTAGGATAAGGATCAAGGAAGGAGAGATTACCAAGTCTCAGAGATACCAAATAATAGCAGGAAGTATATATAAACAGGATAATCAAAAGATTCTTGCTTGTTGTGTAGATGAGACAGAACATGCGAATTGGTTTCAATTAGCACACGTAGGTGCATTAAAGCAACATCATTCAAAACATCGTACATTGTAGACTCTACATAGACTAGGAGTATATTGGCCTTCGATGGAAGCAGATGTCTACAAGTTGTGTAAAGAATGCCCTGTTTGTTGTGAAAGACCACCGGTAGAACATGCGACATTATATCACATGTCTCTCACACGAGACTGGAATGACATACTTGAGGACGAAAACATTCCCTCAAGGAATGACTTTAGCACGACAACGAAGTCTAGAGCAGGAAGCTCAAGACTATTCACTTATTGGCGATAATCTATACAAAAGAGGACGAGATGGATACTTACGACAATGTGTTCATGAAAGTGATTATCTGAGCATACTAGAGAGTGCACACCAAGGTGTTGCAGGAGGTCATTTTGGACCCACTAGGATAATCAAAGCCATCCTCTTTGCAGGATTATGGTGGCCCACTCTTCACATGGATGCACATACCTATGTTAAGAGATGTGATGTGTGCCAAAGTACTCAGTTTCCTACTCGCAAAGATGAAATGCCATTGAAACCCATGATGGGAGGACGTGCATTTTCTAAGTGGGGTATAGACTTTGTAGGACCCATTAACCCCCCTGCAAAAGGTACACGTGCAGAATACATCATTGTTGCGATAGATTATCTTACCAAATGGGTAGAGGCAAAAGCCACGAAAAAGAATGATGCACACATGACTGCAAAATTCTTATTTGAAAACGTCTTTACAAGATATGGATTTCCTATAGAGTTAGTGAGCGATCGAGGAACTCACTTTCTAAACCAAGTCATTGAATATTTGTTACATGATTTTATGGTGATTCACAAGAAATCCGCACCATATCATCCTTAGGCCAATGGTCAGGCTGAAAGCACTAACAAGATCCTTTGTAATGTACTGACGAAACTTGTGAACAACAAACGTTCAGATTGGGACAAACAGTTACACCACACTGTTTGGGCATATCGAGACCGTACTCAATGCAACTCCCTTTCATATGGTTTTTGGTCAAAATGTTGTGCTTCCTTTGGACTTCTTGATACCGACCCTTAAGGTTGCACAAGAACATCAGTGGACCGGCCATGAATTATCAACAAGAATAATGGACTTGGAATGATTAGGAGAAACCAGGCTGAAAGCAGCAGCAGGAATATACGCAGCAAAGAAGCGACAGAAAGCCTATTTTGATGCACATGTGAAAAGATAAAGGCTTAAAAGAAGGAGATTTAGTCCTAGTATATACGCTGAAAAAACATGCACAGAAGTTAGAAAAGCAAGGTTATGGACCTATGATCATTAATAGACTCTCGACAAGTGGAGCAGTACAATTAGCCACCTTAGAAGGAGACATAATGCCTAATTACATTAGTGGCTGTAGAGTCAAGTTGTACCAGGAACCTCTTACTAAGGATCTGCTTAGACGACTCACATTGGCAAAGAAGCATAAGGAGGAAGAAAATAGAATACGAGCTGAAGCTCAGGCAGAAGCTATATAACACATTAAGCGCATGAAGCTAAGAAGACAAGGACTAGGGAGAGAACGTTATAACCGTCTGGAAACAACACCCAGATACCCCATGGCCATGTGTCAAGTAAATTCAAGTACTCATCCTAGCATAGTGGATCGGAGACCATTCATTACAGTCAAGCTAGAGCACGGCAACCCTTGCCAAGAGCTCAGGGCTTTAATTGACTCAGGAGCTGCGACTAGTGCGATTAGATGGTCCCACTATAAGGACTCAGGAATAGAAATGCGGCCAATTGAGGCATACCTCATAGGGCTAGGAGGCACAGAAACCCCTTGCATGGGTAAGGTGGATCTTCCTATCCTCATAGATGAAGTGACCTTGTCAGTGAAGCTACTAGTGTGCCATGATGACGACCTGATAGAACCCCTAATCCTTGGCCAAGATTGGCTATACGATCACTTAGTGGACTTAAATCTTAGACAAGGCTCCTTGCAGATTGGAACCTTAGATCAGAAGCGAGTGATACCGCTTGACTTCCCTAACAACATTCCGACTGAGATATGTAACCCTAGACCATATGAACAACATGCGAAGGAAGACCGGAAGATCTTTGGTCAGATGAGACAAGTTACGTCTACACCAACCCACACGGGCTTGGCGATGGACAATTGTCAATCAGAAGGACGTCAGGAGATTTTCCCTTGGGCTTCCTGCAAACTAGAAGGGGTAACCACCCAACAGATGGGTCAGGTGGGTTACATCAATGGACAAATGGGGACCATTGCAGGTCAGGTGGACTTCATCAGCAACCACATGGGCAAAATACCCTGCAGTGCCCATCCTTCCACACTTACTGCGGACTGGCCTAGAATAATAGTACAAAACGGAGCACTTCCTAATGGGAAAGTTTTGCAAGTGTTGGACCTCCCTTCTATTCCAAAGCAGAGTGTCCATCCGACCTCTCAAGCTCAACCACAAAGGAGTCAACCACGACGAAGGAACCTAGACCGACGACAATATCAGACGACACAAGGAAGAAAGCAGCAGTGGTAGTATCACAAAGCAAGTGGCACAAGACAAATATGGGTGCCAAAAGGACAGAAACCACCGATAGATTTCAACAATGCAGATGAAGACAAGAAGAAGTCGTAGAAGCAAAATCAGTATCCAACATCTCCTCTACCTTCTTCTACGAGTACGAACATTTGACAAATTTGGATCGCTAAGAAGTACCTTATGAATCGACCCACACCCATGCAGATTTGGGTACCTAAAAAATGTATTATAGCTCAACCCCCAAGCCATGTAATATACACCCCTCAGAAATCTCTTCAGCCCTTAAAACTACTGCATCCAATATCACCTTTTGTCCCTCAGCAGAAACATATCACCCGCTCAGAAACTCTTAGAAAGTGGATACCGAAACGTATCCAGTTGTCTCCTCAAAACCCATTGTCTAACATAACTCCCACCCCGACTAATCTACAACCTTGTAATAACTCATTCACGATTGAACCTTGTACAAATTCACACACTATAACCCCCCATCACTTGTAATAACACCTCATCAAGAAATGTATGCATCATCTGAAGCATGTAGGTGTCTAGAGACCTGCATTAGTTTGCAATAATCATTCCATAAACCACATCACAACACTCGGCTACACGGGTTACACATCAGTTATGGAAAGGGATTGCGGTCTCACTTTAATGGGATCATGATTAATTTCCATACTAATGTGTTAATCTTTTGTAGCAGATCTTCTACGCACTCACATCACTCATCATGCAGGCAAAAGGACCATGTGAAGCTGGCCCTAGTGTACCCATGGCAAATATTGGTGAACTACTAGCTGAGCCCCATCCTACGGCTCAACCACCAGAATTTCAAGGCTTTCCAGGACTTATGCCAATTGACGACCCTCCCAGGGGTTATACTGAAAAGATTCATCGCAATTCTCACTGGTTTCAAGGTCTAGCACGATCGTTAGCGGATGCAGATTTCAATTTTGAGGCCAATTTGGCATTTGACCACCGTATTTGGGCCAAGTACCAATTCTTCTCAAGAGAATTCGAAGGACTACAGAACACAGAAGACTTAATGCATGTTTGGGCAAGAGCGGGCTTCACAGAATATTTTAGTGATCCTTTGCCTAAACCCGAATTCTACAGATGCTATTACTTAATCACCACTTTGACAGCTTCGGAGAACAAAGATCTACCAGGAACATTCATCTTGCCGTCTTTGGTAAATGATCTGCCATATAAGAAGTTTTATATGTCTAAAGATTTGATTAGAGCTGCTATTAAGATACATGGAATGCATACGCCGATAAAACGAGAAAGGCTAGTTCCAGAGCCAATGAAACGTGGAGATGTTACTAAGTGGGAAGATATTTCAGCAATCACACCTGAGCTCTCTAACCATTGAGGATATGCATGCAACATTTCACTTTCCCCCTCAGGATAGATTCACCATGCCCCACAAACGCATCTGGTTTGGTTTATATTTAGCATGTACTGGACCACAAACAATTGATCTGGCCAGCTGGATAATTGATCAATTGTACTTAGCCCAACATAGATGGGAAAGAAAGAAGGTCATCAATGGATGCTACGCTCTTACGAGAATTGTATATATGTGTTTGGCATACAACTTGCCAATCGAGCGTGCAATGACGAGTGAGGAGTTGAAAGCATTCAAAGGAACAACAAAGAAAGCTAGGAAGGCTAGCAAAGGACGAGCAGGAAAGCGCATGAGAGGAACCATTCGATGCCTACAGGTCCCAGAATCACCATCACCACAACCCTCTCTAGAACAGTCTCCTACAGAAGCCCTTGTACAACCTATTCGCTTACGATTATCACGACCTATTGTTACAGAAGGCACTACTAGTGCAGTTACCTCACAACCAACATCAGTTCAGGAACCTACCACCACTGTAGCAGAGGTTCCCGCCACTATTGGTGCGGAAGCTTTTTCTTTTCTGATACCTAACCTGGAAGCATAACCCATAGATACAACGTTTGATTTTGAGATGCCAGATGCTTTCTCAAATGAATTTCAGTTTTTTGAAGGACAAATATTTTCTCAAGAATACGAACGGCCAAGCTACCCGACCACTCCCGCGGACCAACCACAAGGACAAGTAGTGTCTAGTTCCGAGGAAGAAAGAACAGAAATCGATGAAGATGACGGAGACGATGAAGCCAGCCAAGGCACTCATGAATCCCAAGAGCATGTACAGACAGATGAACAAGGACAGCAAACCGACACCCAAGGTGATACCAGTACACATGAAGATGAAACCTTTGAAGCAACAACTTATACGCTAGCCATCAAGAAGTTATATCGTACTATGGAAAAAGTTTGGGCACATAAGAAGTTGACTGAAGAAGAGAGCCAAGCACTCATAGAACAAGAACTTGTCTCAGGCGATTTTGAAGAAGTCTACATCAGAGGCTTCAGGGAACTTGTCAAATTTGATCCATCGAAGCCTTAAGATATTTGCAGAGGAAACCGTTACCGCAGTATGACCCTCGCAGAGTTCGCTTACTAACCAAACCAGGTGAATACATTTGTGTACCGACAGGAGCACAATCTTCAGAACAGGCCAGAGAAGCACGTCTCGTCCCTGAAGGATCATTGGCAGAAGAAGCACACTACTACTGTATATACCACCACTATAATCGAAGTACCCGCCACCCCAACCTCTCCTCTTTCACCTCCTGTATCTCCAATCTCCCCTGTACATCCGATCTCTCCTAGACCATCCACATCTTTGGATAGCGCTATAGCAGAAGCCTTCTTTAATTCCATTCACCCGACAATTCTCGCACCCACCCAACCTAGCTTTCCTCCTCGGACATCCACCTTTCTATCCAGTCCAACTTTCTCTCCATCCTTCCCATCCTTTCCCACACCTCCAAGACACCTTTTTCCATTTCCACCTCCATTAACCTTCTCCCCAGTCTCACCCCCTTGACCCACAGCAATTCCTCTTTCCCCTTTCCACCAAGGCATACAAGAGACCCCAACTGTAAATTACTCTTCAACTTTTGTAAACCCTGTATTTACACCCACATACGCACCCACGGTCACTCCACTATTCACGGTCACCGCACTTGACACCGCGTCTAGTGACATGGACATCTCACCACCCACCACACCAACAATCACCTCCACTATTGCACAACCATATTTAGGCACTTCACTTTTTTCCAACATAACCACGGCATCCACTTTCCCACCCCCATTCCCCATCCCCTTTGCATCTACGCCCACTGCATCTTCACTTGGCACACCGTTAATATTATCACCCACTATAGACAATGCATTCCGACAAATGTTCACATGTATGACTCAAGTAAGAGATGAGTTCACATCTCTTGGAAATAATTATCAGCAGCTGCAGAAGACAACCCATGATTTACAGTCGCAACTAAATTCACTAACCATCGAGAATGCCTCCCTGAACACTAGATACCAAGAGCTACGAGAGGCTTATCATAAACTTGAACTAGAAAGTGAAGAAAAGACGAAAGAGGCTGTCACAGATATTGATAACTTGTTAAGGGCACAGACTATTCGCAATGCAACATTAACAAGAAACATGGGCTTACTCAGACGACAATTGGCAACAACAAAAGAAGGGAACCAGCGCTTACAGGAGCAGAACAGAGAAAATTTAGAAGCTGCCCTAAATCAACCAGACCAACCGTTCAGCCCCAGCCGCTTCAAGGCCGTGCCCTCAAAATCTATGAAAATGTTGTTAGATGATCATGTCAGATTGTTAGATGAGTACGACAGCATGAACGAGGAGTTTGAGAAGCTCAAAGGTGAACACAAGATGTTGCAGTTAAGAGCACCAATACCACAAGGACTACCAGCTCCTACGGACCCATCTCCTGACATCCTAGAGGAACTCAACGCATTACGGGCCCAGGTATCAACTCTTCAATCACAGATAGCTATATATGAAGCACCCCCCAGGCCAGACTCCCCACCGGAACTATCAGCAGAGGAAGAAACAGTCACTATTCTGGTGGAGGAAACTTTTGAAGAAGCGTATGAACCCCAACCCATCCTAGGCGGACGCATCACGGCTAAAGGCCAGACGACTTTCGAACTTCCAACTCCCGCATGGATGAAGACGATAGAAGAACTTGGAACAACCCACTCAGCAAGGGTAGAAGCGCAGTTACACGCAATGGAAATGATAGAAGAAAGAATTTTACAGTCTCCTTATTTTGCTCACCTGGCCCCTCGTAGATACATATCAGGGCATGAGCTACAATACAAGCCTTACTTCATGTTAATGGAAGAATATCAATTGGCCATAGAAAAAGAAACAGGCAAGAAACCCTCTCACGCTACTCAGTTTGAGCCTGATGATTTGCCACTAGATGCACAACAAGGAGAGATCTATCAACCAGATTGGCGCAAGGATCTCTTATAGAATTATCTAGAGATGATGAGTACTTGGGTTAAGGCACCTCTACACTTAAAGTACAACCCATGCTGGGGACCAGCGCCACGTTGCCGTTCTTGGAAGGCATTTGCTATAAAAGTATAGAACAACAAGCAATGCCAGGATTGGCTAAACTACCCATACTTCAAGCCACCCACCGGACCACCTACAGTCGGATACATGATGGCAACGATTCGTCACTAGCTCCCTCACTTAAAACACATGGACGATATAGCAACGCACATGACTGTCAAGATATTTGACATGATGCAGATGGTTTCTAAAGTCTTCAGACGCGTCAAGGCACCCCATGTGAACACCCCGGGTTTTGAGCATGGTAATCTAGATCTTGCATATGATATGAGTACAACGCCATCGCTCCGGGTGTGTTATGCCTGGCATTGCAGAATTAAATACTTACCGGCATGCTATAAGCAAACTTTCGAAGAATTTTTCACAACCGGGTTCTGGGAATACCATTCAAAAGTGTTCATCAGCAGGCCCACATATTTGCTTCAATTATTTGCCTGTGAACAGATGGTATATTCCACGCACTATCGACTCCCACCATCCAATGAACCGTAGCCCATTGATTGGGAGAAACTCGAGGCAGATTTGGCCCGAGGCATTCGAATATCAGAACACACCCTCACTTAGGAGCTCCTACAGAATTACATCCGACAGACCTCACAACAAGGGTCACGGACGCCAGAAGCGAGAGGGAAGGGGATGTTGGCAGTAGCCAGAGGCATAGAAGACGCCAAAGCATGTAAAGACAGAGCAAGGGGTCAGTTGAATCAATTTTTCAAAGATTTATGTTTTATAAATACTTTTCAAAACTTCCAATAGTGATTTCATCACTTTTGTAATATATGTAACATAGAAAAACCCTTTTTGTATTTTATAGCTCCATTTTGTGCAAGTTGAGGAGTCCTCAAGCTTGAGGAGCTTAGGTAGAATGAGCGTACCAATTTTGGTTATTTTTAGACATCGTTTACCCTTTCAAATAGCATCTAGAACCTATTTTTTAACTATGCCGGTCACTAAATGTGAAACCGGTCAAAACTAGTCTAGAATCTATAAAAAGAGCTAGAGAGCTTATTTTTGAGGTTAGCTAGTGTAGACTTGTATGAGCTAGAGTGAGCTTGAGCTTGTAAGAGTGCTCTTGAGCAATAGAGTTGATTTCTCACCTTCCATTGTGTCTTGCTTGTCTCTTGGTAGTGTGTGTGCATCTCTATGCTTCTCACCTTCACTCTCACTTCATCTCACATTCATGATCTTCATATCACTCCTATCTCTTCCGCGGATTGACATTAAGGAGGTGGAGCTTCTTAACGTGGTTCTCACCATTGTGCTAGAGCAACAACTATTAACCCAATAACATTGATAGGAGTGCTTTTCGGCATGTTATTGGGGTTCTTAGCACAATCTCGTAAGAGATGCTCTTTTCTGCAATCTTGACAAAAGCCTTGAATTGTCACCGATTGGGGTTGTGTAGGGGCATGCATTGGGCAATCATGAATGAGGTGATCTCCTTGACATCTGTAGCATGGTCCTCTAGGAAATGGGGGTCTTACTTGCCTAGGTTGAGGTCTACGGTTGGGATTTTTGTACATGACATTTGCATACTCTGGATCCCAACTAAGTTCATCACAATAGTAAGACTTATTATGTTCAGGTGATTGCATGTAGTATGTCTGGGGGCTATCAATGTGAGTAGAGCCAAAACTATGATCACTTGGTTCACTTTCTGAGAGTAATGGAGTTACTGGCACTAGTCGAGGAATTGAGCTAATTGCTGTTGTGCTCAGAGACTTATGTAAAACACTGGACAGGTGTATGAACCAAGAATAGCAAGTTTTCACCTCTGAGCTAACTCCAACTTATCTGTTTTGATTTATCTTTTTGAGAGTGATCTTCCAAGGTACATAGGGTGTCTAATACATCCATTGGCAAGCTAAAAGGGCCCACCATATACTCTTGGAGTTCATTTGGCTGGTGTAGATCAGGGATTTTGCAACACCTCTTCATCTTCAAGCACATACCTATCCATCTCTTCACAGTGGTATCAGAGCAAGGTTGGACAACATGGCAGATGGATTTCCTTCATCAATTGACAAATTGGATAGAGGTAATTACTCAGCTTGGTCATTAAGAATGGAAGCTTATCTCCAAGGTAGAAGTTTATATGGTTATGTGGCTGGAGATGAAGTTATGCCAAGTTTCAGGAACAAAAGTCAACCAACACAAGAAGAGCAAGAAAGATTGAGCACATGGTGCTCCAAGGATGCACTTGCAAGGTCTTATCTCCTCAACTCTATCTCAGATTTTTTGTTGCCTCACATTAGAAGTTGTAAGACATCTCAGGAAGTGTGGGATGCACTTGAAGCTTTCTTTTCTTCAAGTACCAAAGCTAGGAAGCATCAACTATGGCTGGAGTTCACAACTCTCAAGAAGGCTCCCAAACAAAATGTGACTGATTTTGTCACAAAGCTCAAGGACATAGCGGATCAGTTGGGAAGCATTGGAGAGGTAATAGATGAAGAGCAAATTGTAAGGCAGGTGATCAATGGCTTGAAGGCAGATGACAAGTGGGAAGCATTCACCACAGCTATGGATTTGTACATGGACATGCATGTACCTGATTTCAATACACTCATTGGACAACTACTTACTCAAGAGGCAAAGCTTATCAAAAATGGAGAAATCTCTAAAGGTAATCAATCTTCAGCTTTATACACTGATAAAAGCAAGTCCAAAGATAACAAAGGAAAGGCAAAGAAAGTGGATGATGAAGCAGGTACATATCAAGCTAACTATGCAGGTAGAGGAAGACATGGCAGAGGTAGAGGAAGAGGAGGTAGACAAGGCAGGGGGAGATCCCAAGACTCCAACTCATGTTCTATTTGTGGATTAACTAATCATACAACTGAAAATTGCTTTAGGAATTCCAGGAATCAAAGAGGCAGAGGATACAATAGAGGAAGTTATGGCTACTCAAGAGGAAGGTTCAACAACTACCATGGCAACTACAACAAATACAATCATTCAAACTATCAAGGAGGCTACAAAGGAAGGAGAGACTACAATAACTACACAGAAGACTCAAACAAAGAGGATTCATTATTGATCATGAACATGGCTATGCCACAAGGTAAATCTGATGAGCATGTTTTCTACATAGATTCAAGTTGTTCAAATCATGTGGCAGGAAATGTGGCACTCCTATCAGATTTAGAAGATCCAAGGAATAAGCATGAGGTACAAACAGGAGATGATACAAAACATCCTGTGGAGAAAATAGGCAATGTCAAAGCACCTGATGGAAACATCAACCTACGCAGTAAGGTACTCTATGTCCCTACCATTACAAAGAATTTGATAAGTGTTGGGAAGATAGTAGAGAAAGGGTTGCAAGTCAGGTTCACAAAAGCAGGAGCATTTGTTGAAGATCCAAGTCAAGGATTCAGAAGAATTGCAAAAGGTGAAAAGACAGGTAGATTGTTCACATTTGAATTACAGGACACTAGAAACATTGCTCTCTTTAATTATGGTAGTCAAACACTCACAGAATTGGAAGTATGGCACAAAAGGTTAGCACATATTGGTGAAAGGTCATTAAAGCAAATCTGCAGGGACCAAAGTGTACTTGGACTTCCTAATTTGTCAAAACAACATATGATTTATAAGTGTAGTGCATGTCAATTTGGAAAGTCTCACAGGTTACCATTCATGAAGAAAGGTTATATGCATGGAGATCTCTTGGAGTTGGTTCATACAGATGTATGGGGACCTAGCAAGGAAGCTTCAATATCTGGATCAAGGTATTATGTTTCCTTTATTGATGATTGCAGCAGATGGACTATCCTATTCTTTATGAAACACAAAGATGAAGTTTTTTCATGTTTCAAAAGATATTTGGCTCTTGTGGAGAATCAAACAGGTAAATCACTAAAAAGGCTAAGGTCAGATGGAGGGGGAGAATACTTCTCCCATGAGTTTGATTCTTTTCTTCAAGAAAGAGGAATCAAAAGAGAGGTAACTACAAGGTACACTCCTGAGCAAAATGGAGTGGCAGAAAGGAGGAATATGACAATTGTTGAAGCTGCAAGGTCTATGTTAAATGAAAAGCATTTACCTAATTACTTATGGGCTGAGGCTATATCTACAGCCACTTACTTGATTAACAGGTTGCCTTCAAAATCCCTTGATGGGATGACTCCATATGAGGCTTCGAATGGAAGAAGACCAAGCTTAGATCATTGTAAAATTTTTGGATGTATTGCTTTTGCTCATGTTCCTTCACATGTTAGAGGCAAGATGGATCCAAAGGCAGAAAGGTGTGTATTTATTGGATATGACAACAATCAAAAGGGCTACAGGTTATACAACCCTACCAACAAAGGATTCTTGGTAAGCAGAGATGTAGTTTTTGATGAGAACAATTCATGGTATGAAGATTCATGCAGGAAGATCAATTTACCATATGATCTTGAAGAAGATTTTCCAAAGCTTGGTAGAGAACAATCAAAGATTGAAGAACAAGACACCTCAGAGGATGATGAAGAATCTCACATGGAAAAGATCAAAGCATGGAAGTCTAAAGGTAAAGCAAAATTGCAGGAACTTGGACATGAGGCAGAATCATCACATCATGGCCTAAGAAGATCTATGAGGGAAAAGAAAAAACCAAAAAGGTATGGGTTTGACACCTCATTAGTAACTAAACACTCTATCTACATAGCACAGGATATAAACCAAGAGGAGCCGTCATCATTTGAAGAGGCCAAAGCAAAAATCAGAATGGAAGCATGCAATGAAGGAAGAGATTGAAGCACTTGAGGAAAACAACACTTGGGATTTGGTGCCCAAGACTTCATCCATGAAGGTAATAGGCTCAAGATGGGTCTATAAACTCAAGAAGATTTTGATGGTTCAATTAACAGGTATAAGGCAAGGCTTGTAGCAAAAGGCTTTGCACAAACTCAGGGAATTGATTATGAGGAGACCTTCTCTCCTGTGGCAAAGATGCCTACTATTAGGGTTTTGCTTAGTATTGCCTCTTCCAAGAATTGGAAGATACTTCAACTAGATGTAAAGAATGCATTCTTGAATGGTTGGATAACAGAAGAGGTATATATGGCACAACCACCTGGTTTTGAGAATCAAGTTTATCCTGATTATGTGTGTAAACTTAACAAAGCATCGTATGGTCTCAAGCAAGCTCCAAGAGCTTGGAATTTCGGGCTTGTTTCATTCTTGCAGGACAAAGGCTTTCAACCAAGCAAGGCAGATCCTTCACTCTTTATTAAAAAGAGTAATTCCGAGGTCATCTACCTATGTGTATATGTAGATGATATTATATTGATAGGAAATGATGCAGATGGTATGAAGAAGATCAAGATCAGATGAGAGAAGAGTTCAAGATAAGTGATTTGGGTTCACTTACCTACTTCCTAGGTTTGGAAGTTGTCTACAAAGATCATGGTTTGTTTCTCACTCAAAGGAAGTACATTAAGGACATGTTGGCGAAATTCAAGATGCAAGATTGTAAGATTGCAGGTACTCCAATGGAGGTCAATCAAAAATTGAGCTCACATGAAGGTGAACTCATAGAGGACATCACATCATATCAAAGTCTAGTGGGTAGTCTCAACTATGCCACATTGACAAGAGTAGATATATGTTACAGTGTGAGTGTGCTAAGTCAATTTATGCACACACCAAGGAAACCACATATGGATGCTGCCAAAAGGATTCTCAAGTATCTCAAAGGAACCATAAATGAAGGACTTTATTATCCTTATGTATCTGATTTAGGTTTGAAGCTATTTTCTGATGCAGATTGGGCTGGCTCCAAGGAAGATAGAAGGAGCACTTCAGGTTATCTTACCTTTGCAGGTTCAAAGCTTATTTCATGGTCATCCAAGAAGCAACCCACAGTTGCTCTCTCTTCTACTGAAGCTGAATATAGAGGTCTTGCATAGCTACACAAGAAGCTATGTGGATGAAGACATTATTCAAAGATCTTGGATTGGAGTTTGGAACTCCAACTATTTTTGGTGACAATATGAGTTCTATTCATTTGGCTGCTAATCCTATTTTTCATGCAAGGACTAAACATATTGAAGTTCATTATAACTATGTACGAGAGAAGGTTCTAAGCAAAGAGATTCAAATATCATATGTGTCCACTCATCAACAATGTGCAGATATTCTAACCAAAGCATTGGATGGTACAAAGCTTTGCAAATTCAAGGCTATGATTGGTTTGCAGGTAATCTTGGAAGATTGAAGACCTCAAGCATACTTGGCTTGAGGGGGAGCTATTGGCGCAAGTCTATGACAAGCCTAAGTATTGGCTTGAGTCTTACAAAGTCATAGAAAAAGCCTTAAAATGAAGACTATGTAAAGTTCACTTGTGAACTACCTCTTGTAACTTTTGAAGAGTTTACTTAATGTAAAAGTGAAAGAATCTTAAGTGGTTGAGTCCACTTGATCAAGAATGGAAAGAGGAGCCAAGAATTTGTGATTTGTGGTAGGTAGAGAATCAAATCAATCATTGATTGATTGGAGAGTGATTGAGGGAAGTTAGCCTCCCAAACTCAACTATAAATAGATGGCAGTTTTAGTCGTGGTTAGAGAGACCTATGTGAAGACCTCCAAGAGCTGAGCTTTATGCCATATCAAGGTGTGATTACAAGGCACACATATGTATCAGTAAGTCATTGTATTGTACAAGCAATATACTTTCATTTTCATGATTATTTGAGTTCATCTTTCCATGTTCTTGTGAAGTGTACTACTCACTGCCATTACTCTCAGTTTTCTCAGTCAGCTTGCAGAGATGTTTTCTCTGAGCTTGGTGCATCATTTTCAGTGATTTAACTTGGTAAAGTTAGCTCTATAAGTCTACTATGTTCTCACAAATTTTCATGTCATTTGGATGTTGCAATCTTCAGTTATGTTCATTTGAAGTCAACAGGGTCTGTTCATCTTCACTTCTCTGTCAGGTACCCGACTTTTTCACTCATCTTGTCAGAGCCATTTCTCAGTGGTTACTTAACACAATTCCGTGCGTTAAAGCTTGTTGGATTCAGCTTACTGTCTAGTATAACCATACAAGTTTTCATAATCATTGGATTTCTAAATTTTGAGTTATGTTGATTTGTCTACTCACTGGTCTATTTCTGTAGCAGCCCGTGAAAATCGGGATGATGTCATCACTTGTTAAAACTCATTCTCAGTGTGTGGTTCATTATTTTTTATGAGATTACTCTTGAAAGTTAGCTCTTTAAGTTGCCTAGACTTTCCCAAGAGGAATTGAGCTAATTGCTGCTGTGCTCAGAGAATTATGTAAAACACTGGACAGGTGTATGAACCAAGAATAGCAAGTTTTCACCTCTGAGCTAACTCCAACTTATCTGTTTTGATTTATCTTTTTGAGAGTGATCTTCCAAGGTACATAGGGTGTCTAATACATCCATTTGTAAGCTAAAAGGGCCCACCATATACTCCTGGAGTTCATTTGGCTGGTGTAGATCAAGGATTTTGCAACACCTCTTCATCTTCAAGCACATACCTATCCATCTATTCACAGACATGTGCAGATTGTGTCAATCGTGGTTAGTCGGTCGTTGACTCTGTTGGTTGCGATCGACAAGTCGATCGCGATTGACAAGTCCGTCGGCAAGTGTCCATTGTCGTCTCTCAGTCATGATTGACGTGTCAATCACGATTCACAAGAAACTGAGGCATATCAAAATTTTAAACACATATTCTAGATGCTCTTGGCCTACACATCACATTTACACTCTTAGTTTAGCAAATTGATCAATTTTTTTGTCGGTCGCGATTGACAGGGGTCACTGCCTCGGGCCCTACAGAGTAAAAAATTTGTACCTAATGAAGCTGGTGCAGCTGTTGGGGATGTTGATTCCTGTAGAAAATCTCAAAAAACACACAAAAGCACAAGCAGGCAAATGCTCTCTTGCTCTCTCTCACAAGTGAAATGAGGGGAAATGGTATGGGAAGGGTGATATGACCAGAAAAGTAAAAATGTCGCGATGATGGAGATGGAGGTGGGATATGGTGATGATGATGTTGGTGATGAAGAACGTGAAGAAAACAAGAAAAATTAGATAAAAGTGAAGAAGATACCTATAACTCAAACGTCTCAACTCTACATCTTACCATCACATGCTCGTCCTCAAAGCTCGATCCCCAGCAACGGCCGCAAAATTTGGTGTAGCTTAGTGATGAGTAGCACTTCCTTTAATGTCAATCCAGAAAGACATGAGGATGGTATGAAGACCTCGAACAAGTGATGGCACAAGTGTGTGAGTGAGAAGCACATAAGCATGCACACACATACACACACACGTGCACACAAGGCAAGACAAAGAGATAAACAATGGAGTTCTTTAGATTACTCAAAAAGTATTATACAAGTTCAAATCTACAACAAGCTTTCCAACAAGGCCAAAATCACTAAAAACGGAGTTTGTAGGAGGAAGTTCTGTCTCTTCAGGGATCTAGGGCTAAAGCAGGATCACAATAGGCTAACATGCAAGCAGGAATAACTCACAGTGTTTCAAGGCTTGGTTATGTTCTAATGACCCTCAATGTTTCCCAAATTTTGGCCAAAAATAGACCAAATATCTTTTTCCCTAAAAAATGCCGTATTTGCCCGTCAATCGCGATCGAGTGGTCTGTCAATCATGATTGATATGTCAGTCATGAACGACATGTTGGTCCCGATTGATAGGTCCGTCGTGGCTGTCAGTCGTGATTAATGGGTCAATCGCGATTGACACGTGGCCGGAATTTTTAGTTAGTCATGGTCAATCCATCGTTGACTTTGTCCGTCGCCACATAGGTCCATCGGGGCTGTAATTCACGATTGATGCATCGATCTTGATTGACACATGGCACTTGCAGATTATGTCGGTCATGGTTAGTCAGTCGTTGACTCTGTCCATCCTGATCGATGTGTCGATCACGATTGACAAGTCCGTCGACAAGTGTCCATTGTCGTTTGTCAGTCGTGATTGACTCGAAACTAAGGCATATCAAAATTTTAAACACATATTCTAGATGCTCTTGGCCTACACATCACATTTATGCACTTAGTTTAGCAAATTTATCATTTTTTGTGTTGATCATGATTGATAGGGGTCAACGCCTCGGGCCCTACACAGTCAAAAATTTGTACCTTCTAAAGCTGGTGCACCTACTAGGGATGTTGATTCCTGTAGAAAATATCAAAAAACACAAAAAAAGCACAAGCACACAAATGCTCTCTGGCTCTCTCTAACAAGTGCAATGAGGGGAAATGGTATGGGAAGGGTGATATGACCAAAAAACTGAAAATGTCGGAATGATGGAGATGGAGCTGGGAGATGGTGATGATGATGATGGTGATGAAGAGGGTGGAGAAAATAAGAAAAAATAGATAAAAGTGAAGAAGATACCTATAACTCAAACGTCTAAACTCTACGTCTTACCATCACACACTCCTCCTCGAAGCTCAATCCCCGGCAATAGCGCCAAAATTTGGTGTAGCTCAGTGATGAGTAGCACCTCCTCTAATGTCAATCTAGGAAGACATGAGGATGGTATGAAGACGTTGAACAAGTGATGGCACAAGTGTGTGAGTGAGAAGCACACAAGCATGTACACACATACACACACACAAGCACACAAGATAAGACAAAAAGAGAAACAATGGAGTTCTTTAGATTACTCAAAAAGTCTTATACAAGTTCAAATCTACAACAAGCTTTCCAACAAGACCAAAATCACTAAAAACGAAGTTGGTATGAGAAAGTTATGTCTATTCAGGGCTCTAGGGCTAAATCCAGATCACAACAGGCTAACAGGCAAACAAGAATAACTCAGTGTTTCAAGGCTTGGTTATGTTCTAATGACCCTCAATGTTTCCCAAATTTTGGCCAAAAATAGACCAAATATCTTTTGCCCTAAAAAAAATATTATATTTGCCCGTCAATCGCGATCGAGTGGTCTGTCAATCGTGATTGATGTGTTAGTTTCGATCGATGTGTCAGCTGCGATCGATGTGTCGATCGTGATTGACAGGTCTGTCATGGCTATGAGTCGCGATTGATGGATCAATCGCGATTGACACGTGGCCCGAATTTTTAGACAGTCATGGTCAATCCATCGTTGAACTTAGTCGATCGCAAGTGACAGGTCCATCAAGGCTGTCAGTCGTGATTGATGGGTCAATCACGATTGATGGGTCAATCACGATTGATGGGTCAAACGTGATTCAGAAGTGGCACGTGCAAATTGTGTGGGCCGTTGACTCTGTCGGTCGCGATCGATGTGTCGATCGCGATTGATAAGTCCGTCGGCAAACTCCGTAGTCGTTTGTTAGTCGTGATTGATAGGAAACTGAGACATATCAAAATTTTAAACACATATTCTAGATACTCTTGGCCTACACATCACATTTATGCACTTAGTTTAACAAATTGCTCAATTTTTTGTCGGCCTTGATTGACAGGGGTCAACGCCTCGGGCCCTACAGAGTCAAAAATTTGTACCTACTGAAGCTGATGCAGCTGCTGGGGATGTTGATTCCTATAGAAAATCTGAAAAAACACACAAACGCACAAACACGCAAATGCTCTCTCGCTCTCTTTCACAAGTGAAATGAGGGGAAATGGTATAGAAAGGGTGATATGACCAAAAAATTGAAAATGTTGTGATGATGGAGATGGAGGTGGGAGATGGTGATGATGATGATGGTGATGAAGCACGTGAAGAAAACAAAAAAAAATAGATAAAAGTGAAGAAGATACCTATAATGCAAACCTCTCAACTCTACATCTTACCATCACACCCTCGTCCTCGAAGCTCCATCCCCGACAACGATGCCAAAATTTGGTGTAGCTCAGTGATTAGTAGCAGCTCCTTTAATGTCAATCCGGGAAGACATGAGGATGGTATGAAGACCTCGAACAAGTGATGGCACAAGTGTGTGAGTGAGAAGCACACAAGCATGCACACACATACACACACACATGGGCACACAAGGCAAGACAAAGAGAGAAACAATGGAGTTATTTAGATTAGTCAAAAAGTCTTATACAAGTTCAAATCTACAAAAAGCTTTCCAAACAGACCAAAATAACTAAAAATGGAGTTCGTATGAGAAAGTTATGTCTATTTAGGGATCTAGGGCTAAATCCAGATCACAACAGGCTAACCGGCAAACAGGAATATTTCACTGTTTCAAGGCTTGGTTATGTTCTAATGACCCTCAATGTTTCCCAAATTTTGGCCAAAATAGACCAAATATCTTTTGCCCTAAAAAAATGCCGTATTTGCTCGTTTATCACGATCGAGTGGTCTATTAATTGTGATTGATGTTGTCAGTTGTGATTGACAGGTCCGTCGTGGCTGTCAGTCGCGATTGACATGTGGCCCAAATTTTCAGTGAGTAATGGTCAATCCATCATTGACTTTGTTAGTCACGAGTGACAGGTCCATCGGGGCTATCCGTCGCGATTGATGGGTCGATGGTGATTGACACATGGCACGTGCAAACTGTGTCAGTAATGGTAAGCCGGTCCTTGACTCTGTCAGTTGCGATCTATGTGTCGATCGCGATTGACAAGTCCTCGACAAGTTTTCATCGTTGTTTTTCAGTCGCGATTGACATGTCAATCGCGATTGATGGGAAACTGAGGCATATAGAAATTTTAAACTCATATTCTAGATGCTCTTGGCCTACACATCACATTTATGCACTTAGTTTAGTAAATTGATCAATTTTTTTGTCGGTCGCGATTGACAAGGGTCAACGCCTCGAGCCCTACACAGTCAAAAATTTGTACCTACTGAAGTTGGTGCAGCTACTGGGGATGTTGATTCATGTAGAAAATCTCAAAAAACACACAAAAGCACAAGCATGCAAATGCTCTCTCGCTCTGTCTCACAATTGAAATGAGGGAAATGGTATGGGAAGGGTGATATGACCGAAAAATTGAAAATGTCCCGATGACGGAGCTGGAGATGGGAGATGGTGATGATGATGATGGTGATGAAGAGGGTGAAGAAAACAAGAAAAAATAGATAAAAGTGAAGAAGATACCTATAACTCAAACGTCTCAACTCTACTTCTTACCATCACATACTTGTCCTCGAAGCTCAATCCCCAGCGAGGGCGCCAAAATTTGGTGTAGCTTAGTGATGAGTAGTACCTCCTTTAATGTCAATCCAGGAAGACATGAGGATGGTATGAAGACCTCAAACAAGTGATGGCACAAGTGTGTGAATGAGAAGCACACAAGCATGCACACATATACACACACATGCACACAAGGCAAGACAAAGAGAGAAACAATGGAGTTCTTTAGATTACTCAAAAAGTCTTATACAAGCTCAAATCTACAACAAGCTTTCCAACAAGACCAAAATCATTAAAAACGGAGTTCGTATGAGGAAGTTATGTCTATTCAGGGCTCTAGGGCTAAATTCGGATCACAATAGGCTAACAGGCAAACATGAATAACTCAGAGTGTTTTAAGGCTTGGTTATGTTCTAATGACCCTCAATGTTTCCCAAATTTTGGCCAAATATAGACCAAATATCTTTTGCCCTAAAAAAATGCCCTATTTGCCCATCAATCGCGATCGAGTGGTCTGTCAATCGTGATTGATGTGTCAGTCGTGATCGCCATGTCAATCCCCGTCGTGGCTGTCACTCGCGATTGATGGGTCAATCATGATTGACATGTGGGCAAGACAAAGAGAGAAACAATGGAGTTTTTTAGATTACTCAAAAAGTCTTATACAAGTTCAAATCTACAACAAGCTTTCCAACAAGACCAAAATCACTAAGAACGGCGTTCGTATGAGGAAGTTATGTCTATTCAGGGCTCTAGGGCTAAATCCGGATCACAACAAGCTAACAAGAATAACTCCACAGTGTTTCAAAGCTTGGTTATGTTCTAATGACCCTCAACATTTCCCAAATTTTGGCCAAAATAGACCAAATATCTTTTGCCCTAAAAAAATGCCGTATTTGCCAGTCAATCGTGATCGAGTGGTATGTCAATCATGATTGATGTGTCAATCCCGATCGACATGTCGGTCGCGATTGATAGATCCGTCATGGCTGTCAGTCGTGATTGATGGGTCAATCGTGATTGAGAGGTCGCCCAAATTTTCAGTCAATCATGGTGAACCCATCGTTCACTTTGTCGGTCATGAGTGACAATTCCGTCTCGGCTATCTGTCGTGATTGATGGATCAATCGCGATTGATGGGTCAATTGTGATTGACACGTGGCACACGTAGATTGTGTCAGTCGTGGTTAGTCGGTCATTGACTCTACTGGTCACAAGCAACATGTCAATCGCGATTGACAGGTCTGTCGGCAAGTGTCCGTCATTGTTTGTTAGTCACGATTGACAGGAAACTGAGGCATATCAAAATTTTAAACTCATATCCTAGATGCTCTTGGCCTAAGCATCACATTTATGCACTTAGTTTAGCAAATTGACCAATTTTTTTGTCGATCGCGATTGATAGGGGTCAATGCCTCGAGCCCTACACAGTCAAAAATTTGTACCTACTGAAGCTGGTGTAGCTGCTCAGGATGTTGATTCCTATAGAAAATATCACAAAACACACAAAAGAACAAGCACGCAAATGCTCTCTCGCTCTGTTTCACAAGTGAAATGAGGGGAAATTGTATGGGAAGGGTGATATGAGCAAAAAACTGAAAATGTCGCAATGATGGAGATAGAGGTGAGAGATGGTGATGATGATGATGGTGATGAAGAGGGTAAAGAAAATAAGAAAAAATAGATAAAAGTGAAGAAGATACCTATAACTCAAATGTCTCGACTCTACGTCTTACCATCACAGGCTCGTCCTCGAAGCTCGATCCCGGGCAATGATACCAAAATTTTGTGTAGCTCAATGCTGAGTAGCACCTCCTTTAATGTCAATCCAGGAAGACATGACGATGGTATGAAGACCTCGAACAACTGATGTCACAAGTGTGTGAGTGAGAAGCACACAAGCATGCACACACATACACATACATGTGCACAAAAGGAAAGACAAAGAGAGAAACAATGGAGTTCTTTAGATTACTCAAAAAGTCGTATACAAGTTCAAATCTACAATAAGCTTTCCAAAAAGACCAAAATCACTAAAAAGGAAGTTTGTATGAGAAAGTTATGTCTATTCAGGGCTCTAGGGCTAAACTGAATCACAACAAGCTAACACACAAACAAGAATAACTCATTGTTTCAAGGCTTGGTTATGTTCTAATGACCCTCAATGTTTCCCAAATTTTGGCCAAAAATAGACCAAATATCTTTTGCCCTAAAAAAATGCCGTATTTTCCACTCATTTGCATTCGAGTGTTCTGTCAATCGTGCTTGATGTGTCAGTCGCAATCGACGTGTCGATCACAATTGACAGGTCTGTCGTGGCCGTCAATCACTATTGATGGATCAATCGCGATTGTCACGTGGGCTGAATTTTCAGTAAGTCATGTTCAATCCATCGTTGACTTTGTCAATCGCAAGTGCCAGGTCCGTCGGGGCTATCAATCACGATTGATGGGTCGATCCTGATTGACACATGACACGCGCAGATTGTGTCAGTTGTTGACTCTGTCGATCGCGATCGACGTGTCAATCGCTATTGACAAGTTCGTCGTCATTTGTTAGTCGTGATTGATAGGAAGTTGAGGCATATCAAAATTTTAAACACATATTCTAGATGATCTTGGCCTATACATCACATTTATGCACTTCGTTTAGCAAATTGATCAATTTTTCTATCAATCACGATGGACAGGGGTCAATGCCTCGGGCCCTATGCAGTAAAAAATTTGTACCTATTGAAGCTCGTGCAGATACTGGGGATGTTGATTCCTGTACAAAATTAAAAAAACACACAAAAGCACAAACACAAAAATTCTCTCTCACTCTCTTTCCACAAGTAAAATGAGGGGAAATGGTATAGGAAGGGTGATATGAACAAAAAGCTGAAAATATCACAATGATTGAGATGGAGGTGGGAGATGGTGATCATGATGATGGTGATGAAGAGGGTGAAGAAAACAAGAAAAATTTGATAAAAGTGAAGAAGATACCTATAACTCAAAAGTCTCAACTCTACGTCTTACCATCACACGCTCGTCCTCGAAGCTCGATCCTCGACAATGGTGCCAAAAATTGGAGTAGCTCAGTGATGAGTAACACCTCCTTTAATGTCAATCCAAGAAAACATGAGGATGGTATGAAGACCTCAAACAAGTGATGGCACAAGTCGGTGAGTGAGAAGCACACAAGCATGCACACACATACACACACACGTGCACGTAAGGAAAGACAAAGAGATAAACAATGTAGTTATTTAGATTACTCAAAAAGTATTATACAAGTTCAAATCTACAACAAGCTTTCCAACAAGACCAAAATCACTAAAAACGGAGTTCGTATAAGAAAGTTATGTCTATTTAGGGCTCTAGGGCTAAATCCGGATCTCAAGCCTTGGTTATGTTCTAATGACCCTCAATGTTTCCCAAATTTTGGCCAAAATAGACCAAATATCTTTTGCCCTAAAAAAATGCCGTATTTTCTCATCAATCGCGATCGAGTGGTCTGTTAATTATGATTGATGTATCAGTTGCGATCAATGTGTCGGTGGCAATTGACAGTTCCGTCGTGGCTGTCACTCGCGATTGATGGGTCAATCATAATTGACAATTGGCCCGAATTTTCAGTCAGTCATGGTCAATCCATGGTTGACTTGTCGGTCGAGAGTGACAGTTCCGTCGGGGTTGTCACTCGTGATTGATGGGTCGATCGTGATTCACACATGGCACGTGCAGATTGTGTCACTCGTGGTTAGCCAGGCGTTGACTCTGTCGGTCGTGATCGACATGTTGATCGCCATTGACAAGTCCCTTGGCAAGTGTTCATCATTGTTTGTCAGTCGCGATTGACATGTCAATCGTGATTGATAGGAAACTGAGGCATATCAAAATTTTTAACACATATTCGAGATGCTCTTGGCCTACACATCACATTTATGAACTTAGTTTAGTAAATTGATCAATTTTTTTGTCAGTAGCGATTGACAGGGGTCAACGCCTCGGGCCCTACACAGTCAAAAATTTGTACCTATTGAAGCTGGTACAGCTACTACGGATGTTGATTCCGGTAGAAAATCTCAAAAAAAACACAAAAACACAAGCACGCAAATGCTCTCTCGCTCTCTCTCACAAGTGAATTGAGGGGAAATGGTATGGGTTGGGTGATATGACCAAAAACCTGAAAATGTCACGATGATGGAGATGGAGGTGAGAGATGGTGATGATGATGATGGTGATGAAGAGGGTGAAGAAAACAAGAAAAAATACTTAAAAGTGAAGAAGATACCTATAACTCAAATGTCTTAACTCTACATCTTACCATCACACGCTCGTCCTTGGAGCACGATCCCCGGCAATGGTGCCAAAATTTGGTGTAGCTTGTTGCGAACATTTGTTTTATGTAGGGTACAAGTTTCAAATTATGTAAATACCTTTGGGAAGTCTTCAAATACTTCAAGAAGGCTCATATTATTCATAAAATTTAGCAAAAATACCACGTGAGTTCTAGAACATGGTGAGTCAAATTAGTGAGTCACAAGGGAGCTTCAGTGGTGTCCTAGTGGAAGGTCGATGTGGCTAGTTCTCAAAGTCCATCAATACTTTGCTTATTTGAGCACTTGAGTCATGTAATACCTCCATCCAAGTGTCTACCACGAATTTAGATGTATTAGGAAGGTTTTAGATTAGTTTCCCATGCTATAAAAAGAGGAGAAAAGTCGTGATCTTGTGGGATGTCCAAGAGAGTATCTCTATGCTACTCTAGTTTTTGTATGCAGAGCTTGCAGAGCTTGTATCTCCCTCATTATATATCCAAATTACATGTTTGATAGCTCATTTGAAATCTCTTCTTGTCAACTTTCATAGTACCAATTTTCATAATCATTGGATTTGTGAGCTGAGAGCAACACTCTCTGCAAGTAGTGTGTGTTCTCTGTTTTTTATCCCTGCTGAAGGTCTCCATTAAACATCCAACTTGCAGAGGTCATATCTCCTTGTGTATGTATCCAAATCATGTGTTCTTTGGCTTGTTAGAAAGCTCTCCAAGTCTATTTGTATTCTGGAAATTTTCAGATTCATTGGAGTTGTGAGTTAAGAGCAGTAGTCTCTGCAAGTGATGTATGTCCTCAGGTTCATTTCTGTTTCAAGGTCTCCATTAAAGCTGCATATTGCAGAGGTCATAGCTCATTGAGTATTTATCCAAATTGAGTGTTCTTTGGCTCATTGGAAAGCTCTTGGTCTCTAGTATATGTGGTTAAAACAGTTTCAAAGTATTTTGAGTGACTAGAGAGTAGTAAGCTCTGCAAGCATGACTGGTTTTCTATGATGAAGTTTGTGAGAAGGTCAACTTGTTCCTAGGGGGTTCCACCTACTTCCTGCTATACTTTGGAGGTCAATAAACTCCAACATTGGTATCAGAGCAAGTACTTGGAGGCTTGGAGAAGGTTATCATACCTTGACGAAGAATTTGAAGCTATCAAAGAAGCAGTTCATCATCAACACTACACAAAGGTAGAAGAAGATTGCAAGGAGGCATCTGAAGCAACATCCAAGCAAAGAAAGGTGCACATACCTCATTTACAAGGTAAATATTATATTTCTTCTCATCACACACATTGGAAAGGAGGCTTAAAGGAGGAAGCTTAGCATTTGTATTATGGGAGACCAACATGCACAAATAGAGAAGCTTGATAAGACCAATTATCAGGCATGGAAGTTTAGAATCACAGCATACTTGCAAGGTAGAGGCTTGTATGGTTGGATTGACGGCACAGATATCAAACCCACATTACCAGAGGGCCCAAATCAGCAACAATTGAGGGAGTTTAGACTTTGGAATGAGAGAGACAAAAGGGTTATATTCATTTTATCACAAAATATTCAAGATTCAATGGTAGGACACATACAAGATCTAGACACAAGTAGAGATGTTTGGCTTGCATTGGAAAGGTTGTATGCTACAAGTACAAGAGCAAGGAAGATTCAACTCAAAAATGAGTTGAATAACATAAAGAAAGATACAAGGACATCGGTCAATGATTACATATTGAAAGTTAAAGAGATTGCAGATCAACTAGGATCAATTCAAGCTCATGTGGAGGACGACGACTTGGTTGCACATACTCTCAACGGACTCAAAGATGATGAGAGATGGAAACCCTTCATTACTTCAGTTTATGTCAGAGGAGAATTACCAGATTTTGATCAACTTATTGCCCTCATGGTCACGGAGGAGATGAATCTAAATGGTTCTACTTCAAATCAAAAAGGATCTCAAGGACAAGCTCTTTATGTAGGATCATCAAGAGGTGGAAACAGAGGTGGAAGAGGTTCAAATAGAGGTCGAGGAAGAAGGATCGATGATCAAAGGACTTCAAGTGGCTTCTTCAACACAAGAGGAAGAGGAAGATCAAGCGCTAGAGGTACGAGAGGCTACTACAACTACAACCAAAGACAAAGGAGTGAAGATAATAAGAACAATTGCTATATATGTGGAAGGTATGGACACTATGCCAAAGATTGTTATCAAAATGAAAATAATCAAGGTGGTAATCGAAGAGGAGGCTATTCAAGAAGAGGTAAACAACAAGGAAATTATGCAGTTGAAGGTAAAAGTGATGATTATGATTCTCTTCTTATGATGAATGTAGAAACTAAGATGAATTCCAATAGTGATGTATGGTATGTAGATAGTGGTTGTTCTAATCACATGTCTCATGATGCTTCATGGTTTTCTAATATGCATAATCCGTCATGTAAAGGTCATGTTGAAACAGGAGATGATAAAACACATAAGATTATGCAGGTTGGAGATGTTGTTATGCAGGATAAGAGCAAGAAAAATTGCTTGAAGGATGTACTTTATGTGCCAACGATCACTAAGAATTTGATGTCGGTTGGTCAAATGGTAGAAAAAGGTCTACAAGTGAGATTTAATCATGCAGGTTGCTTCATTGAGGATCCAAAGCAAAGGAGGTTAATTGCTAGAGGTCAAAAACAAGGTAGATTGTTTACATTCAAGGTAAACCCAAATCATACAAACTATTTCTCTTATGGTATGCATCGAATAGCAGAGCTTGATCTATGGCACAAAAGGATTGGACACATGAATGTACACAGGTTAAAGGAGCTATCAAAGAAGAGGATTGTTGAAGGATTACCTGATCTTACTAAGCAACATATGGTGCATCTTTGTGAAGCATGTCAAATGGGTAAGCAGAGTAGACAACCTTTCAAGCATTCAAGTTATGTAAGTGATGGTTTGCTAGATCTCATACACACAGATGTGTGGGGACCTACTAAAGAGGCATCCTTGATTGGTAATAAGTACTATGTATCATTCATTGATGATCATAGTAGAATGACATTTGTGTATTTCATTAAACATAAGAGTGAGGTCTTTGATTGTTTCAAGAAGTTCAAATCATATGTCGAAAAGCAAACAGGAAGGTATATTAAGAAGCTAAGGTCTGATGGAGGGGGAGAGTATTTCTCTCAAGCTTTTACTGATTTTTTGTATGATGAAGGTATCAAAAGAGAAGTTACATGCAGGTATACTCCACAACAAAATGGAGTCGCAGAAAGAAGAAACAGAATCATAGCAGAAGCATCTAGAAGTATGCTTAATGATATGTGTTTGCCTAATTATTTTTGGGCTGAAGCTGTTAGCACAAGTGTTTACATTATGAATAGAGTTCCGACTGCTGGAGTTCATCATTTGACACCATATGAGGTATGGCATGGAAGGAAACCAAGTGTAAGTCATTTGAAAGTATTTGGTTGTGTATGTTATGTACATGTACCTAGTGAGGTGAGATCTAAACTTGATGCAAAATCAGAAAAATGTATATTTATTGGTTATGCAGATACTCAAAGAGGATATAGATGCTATAATCCTCATACCAATAAGGTTGTTGTGTCAAGAGATGTAAACTTTGATGAATCACTTTCATGGTATGCAGATAAGAATTGTTTGCAGGACATGGATGAAAATGAAGAAGGTGTGGTTGAAGGAGATGAATGCATAGTTCAGCCATCAGGAAGTTTAAATGATGAAAGGAGTGGTCTAGATGAAGAAAGAGGATCACCTTTCAATGGAAGATTAAGGCAAGAGTCACCTCCAAGTGTTAAAAGTAAAGGTAAACTCAAACTTGTTGAAGTTAATGATGAAGGAGAGGAAATTAGTGATGTATGTGAGTATGGAGAATCATCAAAGGTTCCTAATAAGAAAGGAAGAGCATCTACATTGGAGGTAAGAAGAACTTCAAGAGTAAGTAAGCAACCTCAAAGGTATACTTATGAATCTTTCATGAATACTCATTATGCTTTTATGACAAAAGTTGAGCAGGAAAATGAACCCACATGTTATGATGAGGCCAAAGGAGATGAAAAGTGGGAGAAAGCAATGAGAGAAGAAATGGAAGCACTACAGGATAACAAGACTTGGAATTTAGTTCCAAGTACACCAAAGCAAAAGGTAATTGGTTGCAAGTGGGTTTTTAAGATTAAAAGAAATAGTGATGGTAGTGTGTCTAGATATAAGGCTAGACTTGTAGCAAAAGGATATAGTCAAACTCAAGGTGTGGACTATGAGGAAACATTTAGTCCAGTAGCAAATATGGCAACAGTGAGAACTTTGTTGGCTTTAGCTGCAAGTAAAAGGTGGAATATATATCAACTTGATATAAAAAATGCCTTTCTTAATGGTGAGTTAAATGAAGAAGTGTATATGTCACAACCAGATGGTTATGTGGATGCAAAATATCCTAATCATGTATGCAGGTTAAAGAAGGCATTGTATGGTCTTAAGCAGGCACCAAGAGCATGGAATGCAAGGTTGGTAAAGTATCTTATGCTGCAAGGATACACAGCGAGTCATGCTGATCCTTCACTTTATGTAAAACATGTAGATGGCATGTGTGTCTATGTATGCATTTATGTGGATGACTTGTTGATTACAGGGAATGATGCAAAAGCAATTGATGAGATAAAAGGTAATTTGGGAAAGGAATTTAAAATTTCAGATCTTGGTTTGCTCAGATACTTTCTTGGGATTGAAATTGTGTATAGCGATGAAGGTATGTGGTTGATACAAAGAAAGTATATATGTGATATGCTGAAAAGGTTTGGTATGCAGGAATGTAAATTTGTTTCTACTCCAATGGAATGTAATGTAAAGCTGAGTGCAAAGGAAGGTGATGAGTTGCATGATATGAATGTATATAGATCCATGGTAGGATCTTTGATTTATGCAACAAAAACTAGACCTGATATATGTTATGCAGTGGGAGTATTGTCACAGTTTATGCATGAACCTAGAGTACCTCATATGCATGCAGCGAAAAGAGTGCTTAGGTATTTGAAAGGTACCATGAACGAAGGATTATTTTATAGTCATGATGTTGATCTAACTCTTAAAGTCTTTAGTGATGCAGATTGGGCTGGAAGCAAAGATGACAGAAGATCCACAAGTGGATATGTGGTAATAGCAGGAAACAAGACATTAACATGGAGTTCAAAGAAACAGCCTACAGTTGCTTTATCTTCTACAGAGGCTGAGTATAGAGGTTTAACATTGGCTACTACTGAGGTTATGTGGTTTAAAAAGTTGTTTCATGACTTGAATGTGCAGGTTGATGTACCACTGATATATGGGGATAACTTGAGCAGCATTCATATGACCTCAAATCCTATTTTTCATGCTAGAACAAAGCATATAGAGGTTCACTATCATTATGTTCGAGAGAAGGCCATGAACAATGAAGTGCAGGTTTCTTTTGTTGGAACAAAGGATCAAGTTGCAGATATCTTCACCAAATCCTTGGATGGACCAAAGCTTCAAAGATTCAACTATATTCTTGGCATGAAGGAAATACCCTTTGAAACTTGAGGGGGAGAATGTTGCGAACATTTGTTTTATGTAGGGTACAAGTTTCAAATTATGTAAATACCTTTGGGAAGTCTTCAAATACTTCAAGAAGGCTCATATTATTCATAAAATTTAGCAAAAATACCACGTGAGTTCTAGAACATGGTGAGTCAAATTAGTGAGTCACAAGGGAGCTTCAGTGGTGTCCTAGTGGAAGGTCGATGTGGCTAGTTCTCAAAGTCCATCAATACTTTGCTTATTTGAGCACTTGAGTCATGTAATACCTCCATCCAAGTGTCTACCACGAATTTAGATGTATTAGGAAGGTTTTAGATTAGTTTCCCATGCTATAAAAAGAGGAGAAAAGTCGTGATCTTGTGGGATGTCCAAGAGAGTATCTCTATGCTACTCTAGTTTTTGTATGCAGAGCTTGCAGAGCTTGTATCTCCCTCATTATATATCCAAATTACATGTTTGATAGCTCATTTGAAAGCTCTTCTTGTCTACTTTCATAGTACCAATTTTCATACTCATTGAATTTGTGAGCTGAGAGCAACACTCTCTGCACGTAGTGTGTGTTCTCTGTTTTTTATCCCTGCTGAAGGTCTCCATTAAACATCCAACTTGCAGAGGTCATATCTCCTTGTGTATGTATCCAAATCATAAGTTCTTTGGCTTGTTAGAAAGCTCTCCAAGTCTATTTGTATTCTGGAAATTTTCAGATTCATTGGAGTTGTGAGTTAAGAGCAGTAGTCTCTGCAAGTGATGTATGTCCTCAGGTTCATTTCTGTTTCAAGGTCTCCATTAAAGCTGCATATTGCAGAGGTCATAGCTCATTGAGTATTTATCCAAATTGAGTGTTCTTTGGCTCATTGGAAAGCTCTTGGTCTCTAGTATATGTGGTTAAAACAGTTTCAAAGTATTTTGAGTGAGTAGAGAGTAGTAAGCTCTGCAAGCATGACTGGTTTTCTATGATGAAGTTTGTGAGAAGGTCAACTTGTTCCTAGGGGGTTCCACCTACTTCCTGCTATACTTTGGAGGTCAATAAACTCCAACATAGCTCACTGATGAGTAGCACCTCCTTTAATGTCAATCGGGGAAGACATGACTATGGTATGAAGACCTCGAACAAGTGATGGCACAAGTGTGTGAGTGAGAAGCACACAAGCATGCACACACATACAGACACATGTGCACACAAGGCAAGACAAAGAGAGAAACAATGGAGTTCTTTAGATTACTAAAAAAGTCTTATACTAGTTCAAATCTACAACAAGCTTTCCAACAAGACCAAAATCACTAATTTAAACCGAGTTCGTATGAGGAAGTTCTGTCTATTCAAGGCTTTAGGGCTAAATCTGGATCACAACAGGCTAACAGGCAAACAAGAATAACTCACAGTGTTTCAAGGGTTGGTTATGTTCTAATGACCATCAATGTTTCCCAAACTTTGGCCAAAAATAGACCAAATATCTTCTGCCCTAAAATAATGCGGTATTTTCTCGTCAATTGCAATCGAGTGGTGTGTCAATCGTGAATGATGTGTCAGTCACGATCGACGTGTCGGTCTCGATTGGCAGGTCCATCGTGGCTGTCAGTCGTGATTGATGGGTCAATCGCGATTGACATATGGCCCAAATTTTCAGTCAATCATGGTCCATCCATCATTGACCTTGTCAATCACGACTGATAGGTCGATCGGGGTATCAATCACAATTGATGGGTCAACTGTGATTGATGGGTCGATCATGATTGACACATGGCACGCACAAATTGTGTCGGTCGTGGTTAGTCGGTCGTTGGCTCTGTTGATCGCGATCGACGTGTCGATCGCGATTAATATGTCCGTCGACAAGTGTCCGTCGTCATTTGTCCGTCACAATTGAAAGGAAACTGAGGCATATCAAAATTTTTAACATATATTCTAGATGCTCTTGGCATACACATCACATTTATGCACTTAAAGTTTAACAAGTTGATAAATTTTTTTGTCGATCAGGATTGATAGGAGTCAACCCCTCGGGCCCTGCACAATAAAAAATTTGCATCTACTGAAGCTGTGCAGCTGCTCGGGATGTTGATTCCTATAGAAAATCTCAAAAAACACACAAAAGCATAAGCACGCAAATGCTCTCTCGCTCTCTCTCACAAGTGAAATGAGCGAAAATGGTATGGGAAGGGTGATATGACCAAAAAACTGAAAATGTCGCAATGATGGAGATGGAGGTGGAAGATGGTTATGATGATGATGGTGATTAAGAGGGTGAAGAAAATAAGAAAAAATAGATAAAAATGAAGAAGATACCTATAACTCAAACGTCTCAACTCTACATCTAACCTTTACACGCTTGTCTTTGAAGCTCGATCCCCAGGAACGACGCTAAAATTTGGTGTAGTTCAGTGATGAGTAGCTCAGTGATGGGTCAATCACGATTGATGAGTCGATCGTGATTGACATGTGGCACATGCAGATTGTGTCGGTCATGGTTAGTTGGTCGTTCACTCTGTCGGTCGCCATCGACGTGTCGATCATGATTGACAAGTTCGTCGACAAGTGTCTGTCGTCATTTTTCATTCACGATTGATGCGTCAATCGCGATTGATACGAAATTGAGGCATATCAAAATTTTAAACACATATTCTACATGTTCTTGGCCTACACAACACATTTATGCACTTAGTTTAGCAAATTGATCAATTTTTTTCTCGGTCGCGATTGACAAGGGTGAACGCCTCGGGCCCTACACAGTCAAAAACTTGTACCTATTGAAGTTGGTGCAGCTACTGGGGATGTTGATTCCTGTAGAAAATCTCAAAAAACACACAAAAGCACAAGCACGCAAATGCTCTCTCCCTCTCTCTCACAAGTGAACTGAGGGGAAATGGTATGGGTAGGGTAATATGATTAAAAAATTGAAAATGTGACGATGATGGAGATGGAGATGGAAATGGAGGTGGGAGACAGTGATGATGATGATGGTGATGGTGATGAAGAGGATGAAGAAAACAAGAAAAAAAAGATAAACGTGAAGAAGATACCTATAACTCAAACGTCTCAACTCTACATCTTACCATCACACCCTCGTCCTCGAAGCTCGATCCCCGAGAACGGTGCCAAAATTTGGTGTAGCTCAGTGATGAGTAGCACCTCCTCTAATGTCAATCCGGGAAGACATGAGGATGGTATGAAGACCTCGAACAAGTGAGGGCACAAGTGTGTAAGTGATACGCACACAAGCATGCATACACATACACACACACGTGCACACAAAGCAAGAAAAAGAGAGAAACAATGGAGTCGTTTAGGTTACTCAAAAAGTCTTATACAAGTTCAAATCTACAACAAGCTTTCAAACAACACCAAAATCACTAAAAACAGATTTCATATGAGAAAGTTATGTCTATTCAGGGCTCTAGGGATAAATCCGGACCACAACAGGCTAACAGGCAAGCAGGAATAACTCAATGTTTCAAGGCTTGCTTATGTTCTAATGACCCTCAATGTTTCCCAAATTCTTAGCCCAAATAGACCAAATATCTTTTGCTCTAAAAAAATGTCGTAATTTGCTCGTCAATCACGATCGAGTGGTCTGTTAATTGTGATTGATGTGTTAGTCATGATCCACATGTCAGGTGCCATTGACAGGTCGGTCATGGCTGTCAATCGCGATTGACACGTGGCCGAAATTTTCAGTCAGTAATGGTCAATCCATCATTGACTTTGTGGGTCGCGAGTGACAGGTCCGTCGCAGCTGTCAGTTGTGGTTGATGGGTCAATCACGATTGATGGGTCGATCGTGATTGACAGATATCACATGCAGATTGTGTTGGTCATGCTTAGCTGGTCGTTGACTCTGTCGGTCACGATCGATGTGTCGATCGCGATTGACAAGTCCCTCGGCAAGTGTTCATCTTTGTTTTTCAGTCGTGATTGATATGTCAATCGCAATTGATAGGAAACTGAGGCATATCAAAATTTTAAACTCATATTCTAGATGCTCTTGGCCTGCACATCATATTTATGCACTTAGTTTAGTAAATTGATCAATTTTTTTGTCGATCGCAATTGATAGGGGTCAATGCCTCGAGCCCTACACAATCAAAAATTTGTACCTACTGAAGCTGGTGCAGCTACTGGGGATGTTGATTCCTGTAGAAAATCTCAAAAAACACACAAAAGCACAAGCATGCAAATGCTCTCTCGCTCTCTCTCACAAGTGAAATGAGGCGAAATGGTATGGGAAGGGTGATATGACCAAAAAACTGAAAATGTCTCGATGATGGAGATGGAGGTGGGAGATGGTGATGATGATGATGGTCATGAAGAGGGTGAAGAAAACAAGAAAAAATAGATAAAAGTGAAGAAGATACCTATAACTCAAACGTCTCAACTCTAGGTCTTACAATCACAAGCGCATCCTCGAAGCTCAATCCCCAGCAAGGGTGCCAAAATCTGGTGTAGCTCAGTGATGAGTAGTACCTCCTTTAATGTCAATCCGAGAAGACATGAGGATGGTATGAAGACCTCGAACAAGTGATGGCACAAGTGTGTGAGTGAGAAGCACACAAGCATGCACACATATACACACACACGTGCACACAAGGCAAGACAAAGAGAGAAACAATGGAGTTCTTTAGATTACTCAAAAAGTCTTATACAAGTTCAAATCTACAACAAGCTTTCCAACAAGACCAAAATCACTAAAAACAAAGTTTGTATGAGAAAGTTATGTCTATTCAGGGATCTAGGGCTAAATTCGGATCACAAAAGGCTAACAGGCAAACAGGAATAACTGAGTGTTTCAAGGCTTGGTTATGTTCTAATGACCCTCAATGTTTCCCAAATTTTGCCCTAAAAAAATGTCATATTTTCCAGTCATTTGCGTTCGAGTGGTCTGTCAATCATGATTGATGTGTCGATCGCGATTGACAAGTCCGTCGTCATTTGTTAGTCGTGATTGATAGGAAACTGGGGCATATCAAAATTTTAAACACATATTCTAGATGCTATTGGCCTACACATCACATTTATGCACTTAGTTTAGCAAATTGACCATTTTTTCTATCAATCGCGATGGACAGGGGTCACCGCCTCAGGCCCCTACACAGTCAAATATTTCTACCTATTGAAGCTCGTGCAGATGCTGGGGATGTTGATTCGTGTACAAAATCTAAAAAAACACACAAAAGCACAAACACACAAATTCTCTCTCACTCTCTCTCACAAGTAAAATGAGGGGAAACGGTATAGGAAAGGTGATATGAACAAAAAGCTGGAAATGTCACGGTGATGGAGATGGAGTTGGGAGATGGTGATGATGATGATGGTGATGAAGAGGGTGAAGAAAACAAGAAAAATTTGATAAAAGTGAAGAAGATACCTATAACTCAAAAGTCTCAACTCTATGTCTTACCATCACACACTCATCCTGGAAGCTCGATCCCCGACAACGGTGCCAAAATTTGGTGTAGCTCACTGATGAGTAGCACTTCTGTTAATGTCAATCCGGGAAGACATGAGGATGGTATGAAGACCTCGAACAAGTGATGGCACAAGTCGGTGAGTGAGAAGCACACAAGCATGCACACACATACACACACACGTGCATACAAGGCAAGACAAAGAGATAAACAATGGAGTTATTTAGATTACTCAAAAAGTCTTATATAAGTTCAAATATGCAATAAGCTTTCCAACAAGAGTAAAATCACTAAAAACGGAGTTCATATGAGAAAGTTATGTCTATTCAGGGCTCTAGGGCTAAATCCGGATCACAAGAGGCTAACAGACAAACAAGAATAACCCAGTGTTTCAAGGCTTGGTTATGTTCTAATGACCCTCAATGTTTCCCAAATTTTGGCCAAAATAGACCAAATATCCTTTGCCCTAAAAAAAGTCGTATTTGCCCACCAATCGCGATCGAGTGGTCTGTTAATTGTGATTGATGTGTCAGTCGTGATCAACGTGTCGGTTGCGATTGAGAGTTCTGTCATGGCTGTCACTCACGATTGATGGGTCAATCGTAATTGACACATGGCTTGAATTTTTAGTCAGTCATGGTCAATCCATCATTGACTTGTCGGTCGCGAGTGAGAGTTCCGTCGGGGCTCTCACTCATGAATGATGGGTCAATCATGATTGATGGGTCGATCGTGATTGACACATGGCACGTGGAGATTTTGTCCGTCATGGTTAGACGGTTGTTGACTCTGTAGGTCGGGATCGACATGTTGATCGCGATTCACAAGTCCCTTGTTAAGTGTTCATCGTTGTTTGTCAGTCGCGATTGACATGTCAATCGTGATTGAGAGGAAACTGAGGCATATGAAAATTTTAAACACATATTCTAGATGCTCTTGGCCTACACATCACATTTATGCACTTAGTTTAGTAAATTGATCAATATTTTTGTCGGTCACGATTGATAGGGGTCAACGCCTCGAGCCCTACACAATAAAAAATTTGTACCTATTGAAGCTGGTACAACTACTGTGGATGTTGATTCCTGTAGAAAATCTCAAAAAACTCACAAACACATAAGCACGCAAATGCTCTCTCGCTCTCTCTCACAAGTGAATTGAGAGGTAATTGTATGGGATGGATGATATGACCAAAAAACGCAAAATGTCACGATGATGGAGATGGAGGTGGGAGATGGTGGTGATGATGATGGGTACAAAGAGGGTGAAGTAAACAAGAAAAAAATAGATAAAAGTGAAGAAGATACCTATAACTCAAATGTCTCAACTCTACGTCTTACCATCACACGCTCGTCCTCAAAGCGCGATCCCCGGCAACGGCGCCAAAATTTGGTGTAGCTCAGTGATGAGTAGCACCTCCTTTAATGTCAATCCGGGAAGACATGAGTATGGTATGAAGACCTCGAACAAGTGATGGCACAAGTGTGTGAGTGAGAAGCACACAAGCATGCACACACATACACAACCACGCACACACAAGGCAAGACAAAGAGAGAAACAATGGAGTTCTTTAGATTAATGAAAAAGTCTTATACTAGTTCAAATCTACAACAAGATTTCCAACAAGACCAAAATCACTAAAACCGAGTTCGTATGAGGAAGTTATGTCTATTCAAGGCTCTAGGGCTAAATCCAGATCACAATAGGCTAACAGGCAAACAAGAATAACTTACAGTGTTTCAAGGGTTGATTATGTTCTAATGACCCTCAATGTTTCCCAAATTTTGGCCAAAAATAGACCAAATATCTTCAACACTAAAAAAATGCCGTATTTTCCCGTCAATCGCAATCGAGTGGTCTGTCAATCATGATTGATGTGTCAGTCATGATTGACATGTCAGTCCCATTTGAGAGGTCCATCGTGGCTGTCAGTCGCGATTGATGGGTCAATCACGATTGACACATGGCCCAAATTTTTAGTCAGTCATGGTCAATCCATCATTGACTTTGTCGGTCACGAGTGATAGGTCGATTGGGGCTATCAATCACGATTGATGGGTCAATCATGATTGATGGCTCAATCGTGATTGACACATGGCACGCGCAGATTGTGTCGGTCGTGGTTAGTCGGTCGTGGTTAGTCGGTCGTTGGCTCTGTCGATCGCGATCGACGTGTCGATCGCGATTAACCTGTCTGTCGACAAGTGTTCGTCGTTGTTTGTCAATCATGATTGACAGGAAACTAAGGCATATCAAAATTTTAACAACATATTCTACATGCTCTTGGCCTACACATCACATTTAGGAACTTAGTTTAACAAGTTGATCAATTTTTTTTATTGATAGGGGTCAACGCCTCGGGCTCTGCACAGTCAAAAATTTGTACCTACTGAACCTGTGCAGCTGCTGGGGATGTTGATTGCTGTAGAAAATCTCAGAAAACACACAAAATCAAAAGCACGCAAATGCTCACTCGCTCTCTCTCACAAGTGAAATGAGGGGAAATGATATGGGAAGGGTGATATGACCAAAAAACTGAAAATGTTGCAATGATGGAGATGGAGGTGGAAGATGGTTATGAGGATGATGGTGATTAAGAGGGTGAAGAAAATAAGAAAAAATAGATAAAAGTGAAGAAGATACCTATAACTCAAACATCTCAATTCTACATCTTACCATCACACGCTCGTCTTCGAAGCTCGATCCCCGACAACGGCGCTAGAATTTGGTGTAGCTCAGTGATGGGTCAATCACGATTGATGAGTCAATCGTGATTGACACATGGCACATGTAGATTGTGTTGGTCATGGTTAGTTGATCATTCATTCTGTAGGTCGCCATCGATGTGTCGATCGTGATTGATAAGTCCGTCGGCAAGTGTCTATCGTCGTTTTTCAATCGCGATGGATACGTCAATCGCGACTGACAGGAAACTGAGGCATATCAAAATTTTAAACACATATTCTACATGTTCTTGGCCTACACATCACATTTATGCACTTAGTTTAGCAAATTGATCAATTTTCTTCTCGATCGCGATTGACAAGGGTCAATGCTTTGGGCCCTACACAGTCAAAAACTTGTACCTATTGAAGCTGGTGCAACTGTTGGGGATGTTGATTCCTGTAGAAATCTCAAAAAACACACAAAAGCACAAGCACGCAAATGCTCTCTCCCTCTCTCTCACAAGTGAAATGAGGGGAAATGGTATGGGTAGGGTAATATGATTAAAAAACTGAAAATGTCACGATGATGGAGATGGAAATGGAGGTGGAAGATGGTGATGATGATGATGGTGATGAAGAGGATGAAGAAAACAAGAAAAAAAAGATAAACATGAAGAAGATACCTATAACTCAAACGTCTCAACTCTACATATTACCATCACACGCTCGTCCTCGAAGCTCGATCCTCGAGAACGGTGCCAAAATTTGTGTAGCTCAGTGATGAGTAGCACCTCCTTTAATGTCAATCCGGGAAGACATGAGGATGGTATGAAGACCTCGAAGAAGTGATGGCACAAGTGTGTAAGTGATAAGCACACAAGCATGCACACACATACACACACACGTGCACACAAAGCAAGAGAAGAGAGAAACAATGGAGTTTTTTAGATTACTCAAAAAGTCTTATACAAGTTCAAATCTTCAACAAGCTTTCCAACAAAACCAAAATCACCAAAAATGGAGTTCGTATGAGAAGGTTATGTCTATTCAGGGCTCTAGGGATAAATCCGGATCACAACAGGCTAACAGGAAAACAGGAATAACTCAGTGTTTCAAGGCTTGCTTATGTTCTAATGACCCTCAATGTTTCCCAAATTTTGGCCAAAATAGACCAAATATCTTTTGCCCTAAAAAAATGCCGTATTTGCCCGTCAATCGTGATCGAGTGGTCTGTTAATTGTGATTTATGTGTCAGTCAAAATCGACGTGTCAAGTGCGATTGACGGGTTCGTCGTGGCTGTAAGTCGCGATTGATGGGTCAATCCCGATTGACATGTGGCCCAAATTTTCAGTCAATAATGGTGAATCCATCATTGACTGTGTGGGTCGCGAGTGACAGGTCCGTCGCGGCTGTCAGTCGAGATTGATGGGTCGATCCTGATTGACACATGGCACACGCAGATTGTGTCGGTCATGGTTAACCGGTCGTTGACTCTGCCGGTCGCGATCGATGTGTCGATCGCGATTGACAAGTCCCTCGACAAGTGTTCATCTTTGTTTTTCACTCGTGATTGATATGTCAATTGCGATTGATAGGAAACTGAGGCATATCAAAATTTTAAACTCTTTTTCTAGATGCTCTTGGCATACACATCACATTTATGCACTTAATTTAGTAAATTGATCAATTGTTTTGTCGATCGTAATTGACAGGGGTCAACGCCTCGGGCCCTACACAGTCAAAAATTTAGTAGCACCTCCTTAAATGTCAATCCAGGAAGACATGAGGATGGTATGAAGAAATCGAACAAGTGATGGCACAAGTGTGTGAGTGAGAAGCACACAAGCATGCACACATATACACACACACGTGCACACAAGGCAAGACAAAGAGAGAAACAATGGAGTTCTTTAGATTACTCAAAAAGTCTTATACAAGTTCAAATCTATAACACGCTTTCCAACAAGACCAAAATCATTAAAAATGGAGTTCGTATGAGGAAGTTATGTCTATTCAAGGCTCTAGGGCTAAATTCAGATCACAATAGGCTAATAGGCAAACAGGAATAACTCATAGTGTTTCAAGGCTTGGTTATGTTCTAATGACCCTCAATGTTTCCCAAATTTTGGCAAAATATAGAGCAAATATCTTTTGCCCTAAAAAAATGCTGTATTTGCACGTCACTCACGATCGACATGTCCGTCTCTCGCTCTCTCTCACAAGTGAAATGAGTGGAAATGGTATGGGAAGGGTGATATGACCAAAAAATTGAAAATGTTGCGATGATGGAGATGGAGGTGGGAGATGGTGATGATGACGATGGTGATGAAGAGGGTGAAGAAAACAAGAAAAAATAGATAAAAGTGAAGAAGATACCTATAACTCAAACGTCTCAACTCTACGTCTTACCATCACACGCTCGTCCTCGAAGCGCGATCCCCTACAACAGTGCCAAAATCTGGTGTAGCTCAATGATGAGTAGCACCTCGTTTACTGTCAATCCGGGAAGACATGAGTATGGTATGAAGACCTCAAACAAGTGATGGCACAAGTGTGTGAGTGAGAAGCAGACAGGCATGCACATACATACACACACACCCACACAAGGCAAGACAAAGAGAGAAACAATGGAGTTCTTTAGATTACTCAAAAAGTCTTATACTAGTTCAAATCTACAACAAGCTTTCCAACAAGACCAAAATCACTAAAACCGAGTTTGTATGAGGAAGTTCTGTCTATTCAGGGCTCTAGGACTAAATCCGGATCACAACAGGCTAACAGGCAAACATGAATAACTCACAATGTTTCAAGGGTTGGTTATGTTCTAATGACCCTTAATGTTTCCCAAATTTTGTCCAAAAATAGACCAAATATCTTGTGCCCTAAAAAATGCCATATTTTCTTGTAAATCGCGATCGAGTGGTGTGTCAATCATGATTGATGTGTTAGTCACGGTCGATGTGTTGGTCCCGATTGACACGTCCATCGTGGCTGTCAGTCACGATTGATGGGTCAATTGCCATTGACACATGGCCCAAATTTTCACTCAGTCATGGTCAATCCATCGTTGACTTTGTCGATCACGAGTGATAGGTCGATCCGGGCTGTCAATCACGATTGACCGGTCATGGTTAGTCGCTCCTTGGCTCTGTCAATCGCGATAGACGTGTCGATCGCGATTCACAAGTTCGTCGACAAGTGTCTGTCGTCGTTTGTCAGTCGCGTTTGACACGAAACTGAGGCATATCCAAATTTTAAACACATATTCTAGATGCTCTTGGCCTACACATCACATTTATGCACTTAGTTTAAGAAATAATCAATTTTTATTTGATCGGGATTGATAGAGGTCAACGCCCCGAGCCCTGCACAGTCAAAAATTTGTACCTACTGAAGTTTTGCAGTTGTTGGGGATGTTGATTCCTGTAGAAAATATCAAAAAACACACAAAAACATAAGCACGCAAATGCTCTCTCGCTCTCTCTCACAAGTGAAATGAGGGGAAATGGTATGGGAAGGGTGATATGACCAAAAAACTGAAAGTGTCGCAATGATGGAGATGGAGGTGGAAGATGGTGATAATGATGTTGGTGATGAAGAGGGTAAAGAAAATAAGAAAAATTAGATAAAAGTGAAGAAGATACCTATAACTCAAACATCTCAACTCTACGTCTTACCATCATACGCTTGTCCTCGAAGCTCGATCCTAGGCAACGGCGCCAAAATTTGGTGTAGCTCAGTGATGAGTAGCACCTCCTTTAATGTTAATCCGGGAAGACATGAGGATGGTATGAAGACCTCGAACAAGTGATGGCACAAGTGTGTGAGTGAAAAGCACACAAGCATGCACACACATACACACACACACGTGCACAAAAGTCAAGACAAAGAGAGAAACAATGGAGCTCTTTAGATTACTCAAAAAGTTTTATACAAGTTCAAATCTACAACAAGCTTTCCAACAAGACCAAAATCACTAAAAAGGAAGTTCGTATGAGAAAGTTATGTCTATTCAGGGCTCTAGGGCTAAATTCGGATCACAACAGGCTAACAGGCAAACAAGAATAATTTAGTGTTTCAAGGCTTGGTTATGTTGTAATGACCCTCAATGTTTCCCAAATTTTGACCAAAAATAGACCAAATATCTATTGCCCTAAAAAAATGCCGTATTTTCCCATCAATCGTGATCAAGTGGTCTGTCAATCGTGATTGATGTGTCAGTCGCGATCATCATGTCCATCGCGAGTTACAGGCCCGTCGGGGCTGTCAGCCGCGATTGATGGGTCAATCACGATTGATGGGTCGATCGTGATTGACACGTGGTACGCGCAGATTATGTCGGTTGTTGATTCTGTCAGTCGTGATCGACGTGTGGATCATGATTGACAAGTCCCTCGGCAAACTCTATCGTCGTTTGTCAGTCGCGATTGACAGGAAACTGTGGCATATGAAAACTTTAAATACATATTCTAGATGCTCTTGGCCTACACATCACATTTATGCACTTTGTGCTTACTAAAGCTGGTGCAGCTGCTGGGGATGTTGATTCCTGTAGAAAATATGAAAAACACACAAAAGCACAAACACACAAATGCTCTCTCGCTCTGTCCAGTGAAATGAGGGGAAATGGTATAGGAAGGGTGATATGACCAAAAAACTGAAAATGTCGCGATGATGGTGATGGAGGTGGGAGATGGTGATGAAGAGGGTGAAGAAAACAAGAGAAAATAGATAAAACTAAAGAAGATATCTATAACTGAAACGTCTCAACTCTACGTCTTACCATCACACGCTCGTCCTAGAAGCTCGATCCTTGAGAACGGCGCCAAAATTTGGTGTAGCTCAGTGATGAGTAGCACCTCCTTTAATGTCAATCGGGGAAGACATGAGCATGATATGAAGACCTCGAACAAGTGATGGAACAAGTGTGTGAGTGAGAAGCACACAAGCATGCACACACATACACACACGTGCACACAAGGCAAGACAAAGAGAGAAGCAATGGAGTTGTTTAGATTACTCAAAAAGTGGTATACAAGTTAAAATCTACAACAAGCTTTCCAACAAGACCAAAATCACTAAAAACGGAGTTCGTACGAGAAAGTTATGTCTATTCAGGGCTCTAGGGCTAAATCTGGATCACAACAGGCTAACACAAAAACAGGAATAACTCAGTGTTTCAAGGCTTGGTTATGTTCTAATGACCCTCAACGTTTCGAATTTTTAGTCAGTCATGGTCAATCCATCGTTGACTTTGTCGATCACGTGTGATAGATCACTCGCGATTGATGGGTCGATCGTGATTGATAGATGGCACGTGCAGATTGTGTCGGTCATGGTTAGCCGGTCGTTGACTATGTCGGTCGGGATCAACATGTCGATCGCGATTCACAAGTCCCTCGGCAAGTGTGCATCGTTATTTATCAGTCACAATTGACATGTCAATCGTGATTGATAGGAAACTGAAGCATATCAAAATTTTAAACACATATTCTAGATGCTCTTGGCCTACACATCACATTTATGCACTTAGTTTAGTAAATTGATCAATTTTTTTGTCGGTCGCGATTGACAGGGGTCAACGCCTCGAGCCCTACACAATCAAAAGTTTGTACCTACTGAAGCTGGTGAGCCTACTGGGGATGTTGATTCCTATATAAAATCTCAAAAAACACACAAAAGCACAAGCACGCAAATGCTCTCTCGCTCTGTCTCACAAGTGAAATGAGGGGAAATGGTATGGGAAGGGTGATATGACCAAAAAACAGAAAATGTCGCGATGATGGAGATGGAGATGGGAGATGGTGATGATGATGATGGTGATGAAGAGGGTGAAAAAAACAAGAAAAAATAGATAAAAGTGATGAAGATATCTATAACTCAAATGTCTCAACTCTACGTCTTACCATCACACGCTCGTCCTCGAAGCTCAATCCCTGGCAAGGGCGCCAAAATTTGGTGCAGGTCAATGATGAGTAGCACCTCCTTTAATGTCAATCCAGGAAGACATGAGGATGGTATGAAGACCTCGAATAAGTGATGGCACAAGTGTGTGAGTGAGAAGCACATAAACATGCACACATATACACACACACATGCACACAATGCAAGGCAACAAGCTTTCCAACAAAATCAAAATCATTAAAAACGGAGTTCGTATGAGAAAGTTATGTGTATTCAGGGCTTTAGGGCTAAATTTGGATCACAACAAGCTAAGAGGAAAACAGGAATAACTCACAGTGTTTCAAGGCTTGGTTATGTTCTAATGACTGTCAATGTTTCCTAAATTTTGGCCAAAAATGGACCAAATATCTTTTGCCATTAAAAAATGCCATATTTGCTCGTCAATCGCAATCGAGTGGTCTCTCAATTGTGATTGATGGGTTAGTCGCGATCAACATGTCGGTCTCCGTCGTGGCTGTCACTCACGATTGATGGGTCAATCACGATTGACATGTAGGCAAGACAAAGAGAGAAACAATGGAGTTCTTTAGATTTCTCAAAAAGTTTTATACCAGTTCAAATCTACAACAAGCTTTCCAACAAGACCAAAATCACTAAACACGGAGTTCGTATGAGGAAGTTATGTCTATTCACGGCTCTAGGACTAAATCCGGATCCCAACAGGCTAATTGGCAGACAAGAATAACTGACAGTGCTTCAAGGCTTGGTTATGTTGTAATGAACCTCAATGTTTCCCAAAATTTGGCAAAAAATAGAGCAAATATCTTTTGCCCTAAAAAAATGCCATATTTACCCGTCAATCACGATCGAGTGATCTGTCAGTCGTGATTTATGTGTCAAGATCGATGTCTCGGTCCCGATTGATAGGTATGTCGTGGCTGTCATTCGCGATTGATGGGTCAATCGCGATTGACACATGGCCCGAATTTTCAGTCAATCATGGTCAATCCATCGTTGACTTTGTCGGTCACGAGTGATAGGTCCGTCGGGGCTGTCAGTCGTGATTGATGGATCAATCGTGATTGATGGTTCGATCGTGATTGACACGTGGCACGCGTAGATTATGTCAGTTGTGGTTAGTCAGTCGTTGACTCTGCTGGTCGCGATTGACGTGTCGATCGCGATTGATTTTGTCCGTCAATCGCGATCGAGTGGTCTGTTAATTGTGATTGATGTGTTAGTCATGATCGACATGTCAGGTGCGATTGATAGGTCCGTCGTGGCTCTCAGTCGCGATTGACATGTGGCTGAAATTTTCAGTCAGTAATGGTCAATCCATCATTGACTTTGTGGGTCACGAGTGGCAGGTCCGTCGGGGCTGTGAGTCACGATTGATGGGTCGATCGTGATTGACACATATAACGTACAGATTGTGTCGGTCATGGTTAGCGCGTCATTGACTCTCTCGATCGCGATCAATGTGTCGATCGTGATTGACAAGTCCCTCGGCAAGTGTTCATCTTTGTTTTTCAAATCGCGATTGATATGTCAATCGCCATTAATAGGAAATTGAGGCATATCAAAAATTTAAACTCATATTCTAGATGCTCTTGGCCTACACATCACATTTATGCAGTTAGTTTAGTAAATTGATCAATTTCTTTGTCGGTCGCGATTGAGAGGAGTCAACGCCTCGAGCCCTACACAGTCAAAAATTTGTACCTACTGAAGCTCATGCAGCTACTGGGGATGTTGATTCCTGTAGAAAATCTCAAAAAACACACAAAAGCACAAGCATGCAAATGCTCTCTCGCTCTCTCTCACAAGTGAAATGAGGGGAAATGGTATGGGAAGGGTGATATGACCAAAAAACTGAAAATGTCCCGATGATGGAGATGGAGGTGGGAGATGGTGATGATGATGATGGTGATGAAGACGATGAAGAAAACAAGAAAAAATAGATAAAAGTGAAGAAGATACCTATAACTCAAACGTCTCAACTCTACGTCTTACAATCACACGCTCGTCCTCGAAGCTCAATCCCCAGCAAGGGAGCCAAAATTTGGTGTAGCTCAGTGATGAGTAGTACCTCCTTTAATGTCAATCCGAGAAGACATGAGGATGGTATGAAGACCTCGAACAAGTGATGGCACAAGTGTGTGAGTGAGAAGCACACAAGCATGCACACATATACACACACACGTGCACACAAGGCAAGACAAAGAGAGAAACAATGGAGTTCTTTAGATTACTCAAAAAGTCTTATACAAGTTCAAATCTACAACAAGCTTTCCAACAAGACCAAAATCACTAAAAACAAAGTTTGTATGAGAAAGTTATGTCTATTTAGGGCTCTAGGGTTAAATTCGGATCACAAAAGGCTAACAGGCAAACAAGAATAACTCAGTGTTTCAAGGCTTGGTTATGTTCTAATGACCCTCAATGTTTCCCAAATTTTGGCCAAAAATAGACCAAATATCTTTTGCCCTAAAAAAATATTGTATTTTCCAGTTATTTGCGTTCGAGTGGTCTGTCAATCATGATTGATGTGTCAGTCCCGATCGACGTGTTGATCGCGATTGACAAGTCTCTCGTGGCTGTCAATCACTATTTATGGATCAATCGCAATTGTCACATGGCCAAAATTTTCAGTCACTCATTTTCAATCCATCGTTGACTTTGTCAATCGCAAGTGAGAGGTCCATCGGGGCTATCAATCACGATTGATGGGTCAATCGTGATTGACACATGGGATGCGCAAATTCTGTCAGTCGTTGTTTCTGTCGATCGCGATCGACATGTCGATCGCGATTGACAAGTCCGTCGTCATTTGTTAGTCGTGATCGATAGGTAACTGAGGCATATCAAAATTTTAAACCCATATTCTAGATGCTCTTGGCCTACACATCACATTTATGCACTTAGTTTAGCAAATTGATCATTTTTTCTATCAATCGTGATGGACAGAGGTCACCGCCTCGGGCCCTACAAAGTAAAAAATTTGTACCTATTGAAGCTCGTGCACATGCTAGGGATGTTGATTCCTCTACAAAATCTATAAAAACACACAAAAGCACAAACACACAAATTCTCTCTCACTCTCTCTCACAAGTAAAATGAGGGGAAATGGTATAGAAAAGGTGATATGAACAAAAAGCTGAAAATGTCATGATGATGGAGATGGAGGTGGGAGATGGTGATGATGATGGTGATGAAGAGGGTGAAGAGAACAAGAAAAATTTGATAAAAGTGAAGAAGATACCTATAACTCAAAAGTCTCAACTCTATGTCTTACCATCACACGCTCGTCCTGGAAGCTCGATCCTCGACAACGGTGCCAAAATTTGGTGTAGCTCAGTGATGAGTAGCACCTCCTTTAATGTCAATCCGGGAAGACATGAAGATGGTATGAAGACCTCGAACAAGTGATGGCACAAGTCGGTGAGTGAGAAGCACAAAAGCATGCACACACATAGATAGACACGTGCATACAAGGCAAGACAAAGAGATAAACAATGGAGTTATTTAGATTACTCAAAAATTCTTATACAAGTTCAAATCTACAACAAGCTTTGCAACAAGACCAAAATCACTAAAAACCGAGTTCGTATGAGAAAGTTATGTCTATTCAGCGCTCTAGGGCTAAATCTGGATCACAACAGGCTAACAGACAAACAAGAATAACCTAGTGTTTCAAAGCTTGGTTATGTTCTAATGACCCTCAATGTTTCCCAAATTTTGGCCAAAATAGACCAAATATCTTTTGCCCTAAAAAAATGCCGTATTTGCCCATCAATCGAGATCGAGTGGTCTGTTAATTGTGATTGATGTGTCAGTCGTGATCGACGTGTCGGTTGCGATTGAGAGTTCCATCGTGGTTGTCACTCACGATAGATGGGTCAATCGTAATTGACACGTGGCCTTAATTTTCACGCAGTCATGGTCAATCCATCGTTGACTTGTCAGTCGCGAGTGAGAGTTCCGTCGGGGCTGTCACTTGTGATTGATGGGTCAATCACGATTGATGGGTTGATCGTGATTGACACATGGCACATGGAGATTTTGTCGGTCATGGTTAGACGGTCGTTGACTCCGTAGGTCGGGATTGACTTGTCGATCGCGATTCACAAGTCCCTTGTTAAGTGTTCATCGTTGTTTGTCAGTCGCGATTGACATGTCAATCGCGATTGATAGGAAACTGAGGCATATCAAAATTTTAAACACATATTCTAGATGCTCTTGTCCTACACATCACATTTATGCACTTAATTTAGTAAATTGATCAATTTTTTTGTCGGTCGCGATTGATAGGGGTCAACGCCTCAAGCCCTACACAGTCAAAAATTTGTACGTATTGAAGCTGGTACACCTACTGTGGATATTGATTCCTGTAGAAAATCTCAAAAAACACACAAAAACACAAGCACGCAAATGCTCTCTCGCTCTTTCTCACAAGTGAATTGAGGGGTAATGGTATGGGATGGGTGATATGACCAAAAAGCTGAAAATGTCACGATGATGGAGTTGGAGGTGGGAGATGGTGATGATGATGATGGTGATGAAGATGGTGAAGAAAACAAGAAAAAATAGATAAAAGTGAAGAAGATACCTATAACTCAAATTTCTCAACTCTACGTCTTACCATCACACGATCGTCCTCGAAGCGCGATCCTCGGAAACGGCGCCAAAATTTGGTGTAGCTCAGTGATGAGTAGCACCTCCTTTAATGTCAATCCGAGAAGACATGAGTATGGTATGAAGACCTCGAACAAGTGATGGCATGTGTGTGAGTGAGAAGCAGACAAGCATGCACACACATACACAACCACGCACACACAAGGCAAGACAAAGAGAGAAACAATGGAGTTCTTTAGATTACTCAAAAAGTCTTAAACTAGTTCAAATCTAGAACAAGATTCCCAACAAGACCAAAATCACTAAAACCGAGTTCGTATGAGGAAGTTCTATCTATTCAAGGCTTTAGGGCTAAATCCGGATCGCAACAGGCTAAGAGGCAAACAGGAATAACTCACAGTGTTTCAAGGGTTGGTTATGTTCTAATGACCCTCAATGTTTCCCAAATTTTGGCCAAAAATAGATTAAATATCTTCAGCCCTAAAAAAATGCCGTATTTTCTCGTCAATCGCAATCGAGTGGTCTGTCAATCGTGATTGATGTGTTAGTCACGATTGACGTGTCGGTTCCAATTGACAGGTCCATCGTGGCTGTCAGTTGCGATTGATGGGTCAATCGCGATTGACACATGGCCCAAATTTTTAGTCAGTCATGGTCAATCCATCATTGACTTTGTCGGTCACGAACAATAGGTCGATCGGGGCTGTCAATCACCATCGATGGGTCAATCCTGATTGACACATGGCACACGCAGATTATGGTGATGATGATGATGGTGATGAAGAGGGTGAAGAAAACAAGAAAAAATAGATAAAAGTGAAGAAGATACCTATAACTCAAACGTCTCAACTCTACGTCTTACCATCACACGCTCGTCCTCGAAGCACGATCCCCGGCAACAGTGCCAAAATTTGGTGTAGCTCAATGATGAGTAGCACCTCCTTTAATGTCAATCCGGGAAGACATGAGTATGGTATGAAGACCTCGAACAAGTGATGGCACAAGTGTGTGAGTGAGAAGCACACAAGCATGCACACACATACACACACACACCCACACCCACACAAGGCAAGACAAAGAGAGAAACAATGGAGTTCTTTAGATTACTCAAAAAGTCTTATACTAGTTCAAATCTACAACAAGCTTTCCAACAAGACCAAAATCACTAAAACTGAATTTGGATGAGGAAGTTCTATCTATTCAGGGCTCTAGGGCTAAATCCGGATCACAATAGGCTAACAGGCAAACAGGAATAACTCACAATGTTTCAAGGGTTGGTTATGTTCTAATGACCCTTAATGTTTCCCAAATTTTATCCAAAAATAGACCAAATATCTTGTGCCCTAAAAAATGCCGTATTTTCCTGTAAATCGCGATCGAGTGGTCTGTCAATCATGATTGATGTTTCAGTCACTATCGACGTGTCGGTCCCGATTGACACGTCCATCGTGGCTGTCAATCACGATTGATGGGTCAATTGCGATTGACACATGGCCCAAATTTTCAGTCAGTCATGGTCAATCCATCGATGACTTTGTCGATCACGAGTGATAGGTTGATCGGGGCTCTCAATCATGATTGATGGGTCAATCGTGATTGACACATGGCACGTGCAAATTTTGTCGATCGTGGTTAGTCACTCGTTGGCTCTGTTGATCGCGATAGACGTGTTGATCGCGATACACAAGTCCGTCGACAAGTTTCCCTCGTCGTTTGTCTGTCACGATACACACGAAACTGAGGCATATCAAAATTTTAGACACATATTCTAGATGCTCTTGGCCTACACATCACATTTATGCACTTAGTTTAAGAAATTGATCAATTTTTTTGTCAATCGAGATTGATAGGGGTCAACGCCTCGGGCCCTACACAGTAAAAAATTTGTACCTATTGAAGTTGTGCAGCTGCTGGGGATGTTGGTTCCTGTAGAAAATATCAAAAAACACACAAAGCATAAGCACGCAAATGCTCTCTCGCTCTCTCTCACAAGTGAAATGAGGGGAAATGGTATGGGAAGGGTGATATGACCAAAAAACTGAAAATGTCGCAATGATGGAGATGGAGGTGGAAGATGGTGATGATGATGATGGTGATGAAGAGGGTGAAGAAAATAAGAAAAAATAGATAAAAGTGAAGAAGATACCTATAACTCAAATGTCTCAACTCTACGTCTTATGATCACACGCTCGTCCTTGAAGCTCGATCCCGAGCAATGGCGCCAAAATTTGGTGAAGCTCAGTGATGAGTAGCACCTCCTTTAATGTCAATCCGGGAAGACATGAGGATGGTATGAAGACCTCGAACAAGTGATGGCACAAGTGTGTAAGTGAGAAGCACACAAGCATGCACACACATACACACACACGTGCACAAAACGCAAGACAAAGAGAGAAACAATGGAGTTCTTTAGATTACTCAAAAAGTCTTATACAAGTTCAAAACTACAACAAGCTTTCCAACAAGACCAAAATCACTAAAAAGGAAGTTTGTATGAGAAAGTTATGTCTATTCAGGGCTCTAGGGCTAAATTCAGATCACAACAGGCTAACAGGCAAACATGCTTGGTTATGTTCTAATGACCCTCAATGTTTCCCAAATTTTAACCAAAAATAGACCAAATATCTTTTGCCCTAAAAAATGCCGTATTTTCCCATCAATCGCGATCAAGTGGTCTGTCAATCGTGATTGATGTGTCAGTCGGGATCGCCGTGTCCATCGCGAATGATAGGTCTGTCGGGGCTGTCAGTCACGATTGATGGGTCAATCACGATTGATGGGTCAATCATGACTGACAGGTGGTACGCGTAGATTGTGTCGATCGTTGGCTCTGTCAGTCGTGATCGACGTGTGGATCATGATTGACAAGTCCCTCTGCAAACTCTATCGTCGTTTGTTAATCACCATTGATAGGAAACTAAGGCATATGAAAATTTTAAATACATATTCTAGATGCTCTTGGCCTACACATCACATTTATGCACTTAGTTTAGCAAATTGATCAATTTTTTTGTCGATCGCGATTGATAGGGATGAATGCCTCGGGCCCTACACAGTAAAACATTTGTACTTACTGAAGCTAGTGCAGCTGCTGGGGATGTTGATTCCTGTAGAAAATATGAATAAACACACAAAAGCACAAACACACAAATGCTCTCTCGCTCTCTCCCACAAGTGAAATGAGGGGAAATGGTATAGGAAGGGTGATATGACCAAAAAACTGAAAATGTCACAATGATGGAGATGGAGGTGGGAGATGGTGATGATGATGGTGATGAAGAGGGTGAAGAAAACAAGAAAAAATAGATAAAAGTGAAGAAGATATATATAACTGAAACGTCTCAACTCTACGTCTTACCATCACACGCTTGTCCTCGAAGCTTGATCCCTGAGAATGGCACCAAAATTTGGTGTAGCTCGGTCAATCCGGGAAGACATGAGAATGATATGAAGACCTCGAACAAGTGATGGCACAAGTGTGTGAGTGAGAAGCACACAAGCATGCACACACATACACACACGCGCACACAAGGCAAGACAAAGAGAGAAACAATGGAGTTATTTAGATTATTCAAAAAGTGTTATACAAGTTCAAATCTACAACAAGCTTTCCAACAAGACCAAAATCACTAAAAACGGAGTTCGTATGAGAAAGTTATGTCTATTCAGAGCTCTAGGGCTGAATCTGGATCACAACAGGCTAATAGGAAAACAGGAATAACTGAGTGTTTCAAGGCTTGGTTATGTTCTAATGACCCTCAATGTTTCCCAATTTTTGGCCAAAATAGACCAAATATCTTTTGCCCTAAAAACATGATGTGTTTGTCCGTCAATCGCGATCGAGTGGTCTGTTAATTGTGATTAATGTGTCAGTCGCGATCGACGTGTCAGTTGCGACTGACAGGTCCGTCGTGCCTATCAGTCGTCATTGATGGGTCAATCTCAATTCACAAATGGCCCGAATTTTTAGTCAGTCATGGTCAATACATCCTTGACTTTGTCGATCACGTGTGATAGGTCACTCGGGATTGATGGGTCAATCGCGATTAATGGGTCGATCGTGATTGACACATGGCACGTGCAGATTGTGTCAATCGTGGTTAGCCGGTCGTTGACTATGTCGGTCGAGATCGACGTGTCGATTCGAATTGACAAGTCCCTCGGCAAGTGTTCATCGTTATTTGTCAGTCACGATTGACATGTCAATCGCGATTGATAGGAAACTGAGGCATATCAAAATTTTAAACACATATTCTAGATGCTCTTGGCCTACACATCACATTTATGAACTTAGTTTAGTAAATTGATCAATTTTTTTGTCGGTCGCAATTGACAGGGGTCAACGCCTCCAGCCCTACACAATCAAAAGTTTGTACCTACTGAAGCTGGTGCAGCTACTGGGGATGTTGATTCCTGTATAAAATATCAAAAAACACACAAAAGCACAAGCACACAAATTCTCTCTCGCTCTGTCTCACAAGTGAAATGAGGGGAAATGGTATGGGAAGGGTGATATGACCAAAAAACTGAAAATGTCGGGATTATGAAGATGGAGATGGGAGATGGTGATGATGATGATGGTGATGAAGAGGGTGAAAAAAACAAGAAAAAATAGATAAAAGTGATGAAGATATCTATAACTCAAACATCTCAACTCTATGTCTTACCATCACACGCTCGTCCTCGAAGCTCGATCCCTGGCAAGGGCGCCAAAATTTGGTGCAGGTCAATGATGAGTAGCACCTCCTTTAATGTCAATCCGGGAAGACATGAGGATGGTATGAAGACCTCGAACAAGTGATGGCACAAGTGTGAGAGTGAGAAGCACACAAGCATGCATGCACATACACACACACCTGCACAAAAGGCAAGACAAAGAGAGAAACAATGGAGTTCTTTAGATTACTCAAAAAGTCTTATACAAGTTCAAAACTACAACAAGCTTTCCAACAAGACCAAAATCACTAAAAAGGAAGTTGGTATGAGAAAGTTATGTCTATTCAGGGCTCTACGGCTAAATTTGGATCACAACAGGCTAACAGGAATAATTTAGTGTTTCAAGGCTTGGTTATGTTCTAATGACCCTCAATGTTTCTGAAAATTTGACCAAGAATAGACCAAATATCTTTTACCCAAAAAAAATGCCGTATTTTCCCATCAATCGCGATCAAGTGGTCTGTCAATCATGATTGATGTGTCAGTCGCAATCGCCGTGTCCATCGCGAGTGACAGGTCCGTCGGGGCTGTCAGTCGCGATTGATGGGTCAATCACGATTGATGGGTCGATCGTGATTGACACGTGGTACACACAGATTGTGTCGGCCGTTGACTCTGTCAGTCGTGATCGACGTGTGGAACATGATTGACAAGTCCCTCGGCAAACTCTATCGTTGTTTGTCAGTCGCGATTGATAGGAAACTGAGGCATATGAAAATTGCAAATACATGTTCTAGATGCTCTTGGCCTACACATCACATTTATGCACTTATTTTAGCAAATTGATCAATTTTTTTGTCGGTCGCGATTGATAGGGGTCAACGCCTTGGGCGCTACAGAGTAAAACATTTGTACTTACTGAAGCTAGTGCAGCTGCTCGGAATGTTGATTCCTGTAGAAAATATGAAAAAACACACAAAAGCACAAACACACAAATGCTCTCTCGCTCTCTCCCACAAGTGAAATGACGAGAAATGGTATAGGAAGGGTGATATGACCAAAAAACTAAAAACGTCGCGATGATGGAGATGGAGGTGGGAGATGGTGATGATGATGGTGATGAAGAGGGTGAAGAAAACAAGAAAAAATAGATAAAAGTGAAGAAGATATATATAACTGAAACGTCTCAACTCTACATCTTACCATCACACGCTCGTCCTCGAAGCTCGATCCCTGAGAACGACACCAAAATTTGGTGTAGCTCAGTGATGAGTAGCACCTCCTTTAATGTCAATCCGGGAAGACATGAGCATGATATGAAGACCTCGAACAAGTGATGGCACAAGAGTGTGAGTGAGAAGCACACAAGCATGCACACACATACACACACGTGCACACAAGGCAAGACAAAGAGAGAAACAATGGAGTTGTTAAGATTACTCAAAAAATGTTATACAAGTTCAAATCTACAACAAGCTTTTCAACAAGACCAAAATCACTAAAAAAACAGAGTTCGTATGAGAAAGTTATGTCTATTCAGGGCTCTAGGGCTAAATCTGGATCACAGCAGGCTAATAGGAAAACAAGAATAACTCAGTGTTTCAAGGCTTGGTTATGTTCTAATGACCCTCAATGTTTCCCAAATTTTGGCCAAAATAGACCAAATATCTTTTGCCCTAAAAAAATGACGTGTTTTCCCGTCAATCACGATCGAGTGGTCTGTTAATTGTGATTGATGTGTCAATCACGATCGACGTGTCGTTGCGCCTGAGAGGTTTGTCGTGGGTATCAGTCGCGATTGATGGGTCAATCGCAATTCACACATGGCCCAAATTTTTAGTCAGTCATGGTCAATCCATCCTTGACTTTGTCGATCACGTGTGATAGGTCACTCGCGATTGATGGGTCGATTGTGATTGACACATGGCACGTGCAGATTGTGTCGGTCGTGGTTAGTCGATCGTTGACTATGTTGGTCAGGATCCAAGTGTCGATCCTGATTGACAAGTCCCTCGGCAAGTGTTCATCGTTATTTGTGGGTCGCGATTGACATGTCAATCGCGATTGATAGGAAATTGAGGCATATCAAAATTTTAAACACATATTCTAGATGCTCTTGGCCTACACATCACATTTATGAACTTAGTTTAGTAAATTGATCAATTTTTTTGTCGGTCGCGATTGACAGGGGTCAACACCTCGATTGGCAAACAAGAATAACTAAGAGTGCTTCAAGGCTTGGTTATGTTCTAATGAACCTCAATGTTTCCCAAAATTTGGCCAAAAATAGACCAAATATCTTTTGCCCTAAAAAAATGCTGTATTTACCCGTCAATCGTGATCGAGTGGTCTGTCAGTCGTGATTGATGTGTCAAGATCGACGTGTCAGTCGCGATTGACAGGTTTGTCGTGGCTGTCAGTCGCAATTGATGGGTCAATCACGGTTGACAGGTGGCCCAAATTTTCAATCAGACATGGTCAATCCATCCTTGACTTTGTCGGTCACGAGTGATAGGTCTATCGGGGCTGTCAGTCACGATTGATGGATCAATCGTGATTGATGGTTTGATCATGATTGACACGTGGCACATGTAGATTATGTCAGTTGTGGTTAGTTGGTCGTTGACTCTGCTGGTCGCGATTGACGTGTCGATCGCAATTGATAAGTCCATCGACAAGTGTCTGTCGTCGTTTGTCAATCATGATTGACGTGTCAATCACGATTGACAAGAAACTGAGGAATATAAAAATTTTAAACACATATTCTAGATGCTCTTGGCCTACACATCACATTTATGCACTTAGTTTAGCAAATTGATCAATTTTTTTATCGGTCGCGATTGACAAGGGTCAATGCCTCGGGCCCTACACAGTAAAAAATTTGTAACTACTCAAGCTGGTGTAGCTCTTGGGGATGTTGATTCTTGTAGAAAATCTCAAAAACACACAGAAGCACAAACACGCAAATGCTCTCTTGCTCTCTCGCTCTCTCTCACAAGTGAAATGAGGGGAAATCGTATGGGAAGGGTGATATGACCAAAAAACTGAAAATGTCGCGATGATAGAGATGGAGGTGGGAGATGGTGATGATGATGATGGTGATGAAGAAGGTGAAGAAAACAAGAAAAAATAGGTAAAAGTGAAGAAGATACCTATAACTCAAACATCTCAAGTCTACGTCTTACCATCACACTCTCGTCCTCGAAGCTCGATCCTCGGCAACGGCGCCAGAATTTGGTGTAGCTCAGTGATGAGTAGCACCTCCTTTAATGTCAATCCGAGAAGACATGAGGATGGTATGAAGACTTCGAACAAGTGATGGCACAAGAAAGACAAAGAGAGAAACAATGGAGTTGTTTAGATTACTCAAAAAGTCTTATACAAGTTCAAATTTACAACAAGCTTTCCAACAAGAACAAAATCACCAAAAACGGAGTTCGTATGAGAAAGTTATGTCTATTCATGGCTCTAGGGCTAAATCCAGATCATAACAGGCTATCAGGAAAACAGGAATAACTCACTGTTTCAAGGCTTGGTTATGTCCTAATGACCCTCAATGTTTCCCAAATTTTGGCCAAAATAGACCAAATATCTTTTTCATTAAAAAAATGCCGTATTTGCCCGTCAATCGTGATTCAGTGGTTTGTTGATTGTGATTGATGCTTCAGTCACGATCGACGTGTCGGTTGCAATTGACAGGTCCATCATGGCTGTTAGTCGTGATTGATGGGTCGATCGCAATTGACACATGGCCCGAATTTTTAGTCAGTCATGGTAAATCCATCGTTGACTTTGTCGATCGCGAGTGATAGGTCACTCACGATTGATGGGTCGATCGTGATTGACACATGGCACGTGCAGATTGTGTCGGTCGTGGTTAGCCGGTCGTTGACTATGTCGGTTGAGATCGACGTGTCTGTTAGAAGAAGCATTTTTTTGAAGAGAAATTATTTGTAAAATGTCAAATTGAATTGAAGGAGGTATTCCTGGATCCGTGGAATTAGGAACATAAGCTCCCATTTGGGGTGAGCTTCCTCTTTCAATAACTGGTTGAGCCTGTGGAGGTAAAGAAACTTGTGGTTTGTTTACCAACTACTCTAATCGTTCTAGTAAGCCCTGGAAATGCAAATCCCCTTTGACAGAGTTTGTCTGATTGAACTTTTGACTAGTCTCAAGTATAGCTTGAGCTTGTTCTACCATTTTCATGCACATTTTCATCCGTTCAATCTCTAAGTCCGCTCTAGGGTAACTCTTGTCTAGGTTTGCAGCTGTAGGCCCTTCTTGAAGTCGAGCCTGGTAGGCCTTGAACATCATGTCCAAGCCTTCTGGGGTTGGATCTGCAAGAACAGACCCTAGTTGTGGTCTATTTACAATGGGTGGTGGGGTGGGATGAGGTGGAGTGGATGGAGTTTCGGCATGCGAGGGGCTTTGAGATGCAATGTCTTCTATTTTTGTTTTCGCTTCTTTTAAGCTTTCTTCTAGTTCCGATAACTTTTTATTCCACTTGCGATTGGCCTTCTCTCTGGTATCCTTCCATGTTCTTGTTTTCTCTCCCGATTCACTCGACTCTGATTGTTCTACTGGTTTATCCTGTTTTAAGGCTTGTGCTCTAGTGACAGCTTGTATAGGAGCCACATTGCTACTACTTGAACTTGAATCTGCCACTAAGCCTACCACATTAATGGGTGTAATCTTGGGTGCACTAGAGGGGTTTCTTGGACAATCTCTGGGGAGATGGTCTTTGCCGCAATCAGGACAAAAAGCCTGTATTGTGATAGCCTGTCCTTGACTCGGAGATGGTGGGTGGGGACAGTCACGAATGAAATGGTCACCTTGACATCTGAAACAAGATCCTCTAGGGGCTTGTGGTCTCATTTGTCTCAATTGGGGCCTAGGGTTAGGATTTGTGTACATGACATTGGAGTATTCTGGCTCCCAATTTTGCTCCATAAGTGGTGCCTCATATTGATACGAGTAAATCTCACTATGTTCAGGTGACTCTGTGTAATACGCATGTGGACTACCTTCATGGGAGTAGTCTGAACTATGAGCATGAGAATCATTATCTGGTATCAATGGGGTTAGGGGCACCAATGCTCTATTTGGATTTTCCTCTCCCACAGCATATTTGACTGGAATCACGTTGGCTGGAGCTAGTGGTTGGTTTCCCAAGACAGGTTGTGGCCTATATGGTACCTGATATTGCTGTTGTGGTCTATAATATGGTTGTTGGTATTGGTTCTGATACCTACCTTGTGGGTAAGGTTGCTGATAATTCTGTCTAACAGCCTGCCTATTGTAGGGACAATCTTGAGCCATGTGGTTTGTGTATTTTCTCTCAATAGTGCAATATGGAGTATTCCTTTCTCTAATGTTTTGGTTTTGCATTGGGCATACATTAGCCATGTGGTCGCCCCCACAAGTATAACACTGATTCACTGGAGTGACTCTCTGTGTTTGTTTATTTTGGACTCCCAGCTTCTTGGCAACTTGCTCAGCTATCTCCTCTATTTCCGTGGAGATTTTTGAAGTATGACTAGTAGAACTATCTGAATCCTTATAGAGTTTGGATAATCCTAACTCCTCACCCAAGTTATCTTCTATGTCAATGCATGTCCGCACGCACTCTTCTATGGACCTAGGCTCTTTCAAATATACATATGATCTTAACTTTGTGCTCAGTAAGCCATCTAAGAACAAAGCCACTTGTTTGGCTGGTGTGGGTAACTCGGGAGCAGGGCATCTTTCTAGGTACTGTCTGAACCTTCTATCTGCTAGTCGCACTGTTTCTTGGGGTGTCTGCTTGAAACTGTGGATCAAGGATGATGTGTTATGCCTAATACCACTCTTGGAAAATTCTACAATGAATTCGTCTAGCAGTTGACCTATATCCCGATAGTTGCGACTACTCAATGGTTGAAACCAAGCCAAGGCAGTGCCCTTAAGAGTCAAACCAAATGCCTCGTATTGGGTGAATAAATCCTCAACCTGTTCAGCTCTTAACACTTGTTTGAACTCGGCCACATGATCATAAGGATCTCCTGACCCGTCAAAATAATTCTTCATTGCCTTGATCACTTGAGTGGGTCTAAGGGTTCTTGGGTGCTCTCGGGGTCTAGGCAATGGAAAATCATGTTCATCTCTTTTTTGCCTATGTGCTTGATGTCTCTCTCTTTCAGGTCTTTCATTTTCAAATCCTGATCTATTCCTGCCCACGGTGTGTGCAAAACTTACCTCAGGTCTCTCTCTAGTTCTTTCTCTCTGGGCTTCATGAGCGTGGGATGATCCTACTCCTTGGAGGCCATGGGAAACATTGGATCTTGGTGGGGGGAAAATCAATTCATTCTTCCAAGTATATGCATGTCTATCATGTTCTGTTACCAAGAAAATTTTCTTTGATGTGTTATCCAGGTAGACAACTTTGCCTGGTATCTCTGGATCCTTGAACTCGTAGATGATGACTATGCCCAATTGGCTAGGTTGATCTGGCTTGAATCTCCAAAAGGCTTCCTCTGTTTCTCTATTCAAAAATAGTTCTATGCTTTTGTTGTCTTGAGGGATCCAGTCCGGAGTGATCACTCGGGTCAAAACTGACTTACCTCTAGGAGTCTGGGGTCCTTGTCCTACATTTCCTTGTTCTAGGTCTCCTATTTCATTCTCAGGAATGACATTTCCAAACTCATCAGTCCTATCTGGTAGGTTGGTGACCACATACATGGTTCCTTCCTTATCAATGTATGAACCCTCTTCGAACTTGACCACCGGGTGTTCAAGTCCAAAGGATTGATCTGGATTTTTGAGTTGGACCACTGATCGCCTCAGACCATCCTCATAGATGCGAGCACCTAATTGGTTGGTCCGAATATATTCCAACTGTGTCTTATAGGGACCTTCTGGTGTTTGTAGATGGGCAGTCCCTGAGCCACCTGCAGGTTTTCCCCTACTAAAAGACATTTCTGAATCACTTGTGTCTGAACTTAGTAGAAGATGACCACTTAGTTGTTGTGCCCAAGACTTGGATGTATGGTTGACACTAGCCTCAAAAGATCTAATGCTTTGTTTATCCTTGCCTAAGTGTCTACCAGATCTCAGGTTCATAAGCTTTAGTCAAGAGTCCAAATTTTCCCCTTGGTATGGTTCAAAATTCTTTGGAGTCCCCTTGGTTTCCTAGTCCCACTTGATGCCCAACTTCAAATTCGAAACGAGCTTTCCAACGAGCTATAGAGGTCAAAAAATGGACTTGGGATGAAAAAGTTATGTCAAATCAGGCTCCTGGGGTCAAACAAGCAAACAGGACCTTTTGAAAAAATCGTGATTTTGTACCTTGAGAATCGTGTTCACAAAATCGTGTTTTCACAAAATCGTGTTTTGAAAATCGCGATTTTGATCACAAAATCGTGTTTCTGAAAATCGCGATTTTGATCACAAAATCGTGTTTCTGAAAATCGCGATTTTGATCACAAAATCGTGTTTCTGAAAATCGTGTTTTTTTGACATGAAAATCGCGATGTTGAGCACAAAATCGTGTTTATGAAAATCGCGATTTTGAGCACAGAATCGTGTTTTAGAGAATCGTGTTTTTTGACATGAAAATCGTGATGTTGAGCACAAAATCGTGTTTATGAAAATCGCGATTTTGAGCACAGAATCGTGTTTTAGAGAATCGTGTTTTAGAGAATCGTGTTTTTTGACATGAAAATCGCGATGTTGAGCACAAAATCGTGTTTATGAAAATCGTGATTTTGAGCACAGAATCGTGTTTTAGAGAATCGTGTTTTTTGACATGAAAATCGCGATTTTGAGCAAAGAATCGTGTTTTTGAAAATCGCGATTTTGACTCAGAGAATCGTGATTCACAAAATCGTGTTTTTTTGCTGAAAATCGTGATTTGTGAGAATCGCGATTTTGAGCCTGCTGAAAATCGTATTTTCTCATAATCGTGTTTTTGGCATGAAAATCGCGATGTCGAGCACAAAATCGTGTTTTTGAAAATTGCGATTTTGACTCAGAGAATCGTGATTTACAAAATCGTGTTTTTTCACAAAATCGTGTTTTCTCAGAATCGTGTTTTTGGCATGAAAATCGCGATGTTGAGCACAAAATCGTGTTTTTGAAAATTGCGGTGTTGAGCGAAAATTCGTGTTTTCACAGAATCGCCTTTTTCACAAAATCGTGTTTTTGGCTGAAAATCGTGATTTGTGAGAATCGCGATTTTGAGCCCGCTGAAAATCGTATTTTCTCTGAATCGTGTTTTTGGCATGAAAATCGCGATGTTGAGCACAAAATCGTGTTTTTTAGAAAATCGCGATTTTGAGCAAAAAAACGTGATTACACAGAATCGCCTTTTTTTCACACAATCGTGTTTTTTACTGAAAATCGTGATTTTTTGAGAATCGCGATTTTGAGTAGGGAATCGTGTTTTCTCAAAATCGTGTTTTTTGACTGAAAATCGTGATTTGTGAGAATCGCGATTTTGAGCACAATCACAGAATCGTGATTCTGAGAATGACCACAGAATCGTGATTTTTTCAGCCAACTTTTAGGCGGGAAAACAGAAAATCGTGATTTTTCAAAAAATTTTGAATTTTCACAGAATCGCGATTTTCATCACAGAATTGTGTTTTTTGGCGGGAAATTCAAATTTCTGAGCGTCGGCTATGGCGAGCTCCGTATGAGTAGAAAATCATGAAAAAAACACAGCGCTTGCTCTCCCTTGCTTCTCCTAACTCCTTCCCACACAATAATGCATGAAAAGTGGTATGAAGATGGTGAAAATGCACTAAAAAACAAGAATTTTCTATGAAGAAGAAGATGGAAGAAGGTGGAGATGATGATGATGATGAAGATGAAGAGGAAAAAACAGAAAATGAACTGAAATGACAGTTTTTTTACCTTCCAACGTCGCAAATCTACGATCTTACCATCACAACGCTCGTCCTCGAAGCTCTCTCCTCGGCAACGGCGCCAAAATTTGGTGTAGCTCAAGCGTAAGCACCACCTCCTTTACTTGTCAATCCGCGGAGACGTGAGGACCGGTATGAAGACCACGAGCAAGTGAAGGCACAAATGCGTGAGTGAAAGCACACAAACATGCACACACATACACACACACGCGCACAAAGTAAGATCAAAGAGAGGAACAATGGAAAGCTTAGATTGCAAAAAGAGTTCTCTTACAAAAGTTCTATTCTCTAACAAGCTAGCTCCAAAAATGAGCTCTCTAGCTCTTTTTATAGTTTTTTTACTAGTTTTGGCCCTGTCCAGACCTAGTGTCCAGCCTAGTTAAAAATTAGGTTCCAGGGCTTATTTGAGGGCTCAAACGAAGTCTAAAAATTATGAAAATTGGTACGATGGTACTTCTAATACTCCTCAAGCTCAAGGACTCCTCGGCTTGAACAAAATGGAGTTACTAAAAATAGATAATGGTATTTACAATGGTTCTTAGTGATGAAAATCACTATTTTTGTAGGGGATTCTTCTGAAAATTTGACATACACTTCTTGGAGCTCCCTACTTTCTCCCTTTCCTTGTGTGTCCACCTTTTGATGTGCTTCCATGCTTTGTCCTTGACTTTGAGCTTCAACAATAACCAATCATGAAACAAAAGATCAATGGATCTTGGAACAAGAAAACCCTAAGATAAGTGTTTACCTTGATTTAGGGTTCAAAATACTAAAAAAATTCATAAAATCCATTAAAAATTCAAACAAATTTCTTTTTTCTTAGAAAGTTGGACAGGAGGATTGTTGTTGAAAGTGGAGGGCGAATAGTGAAAGAAAAAAAATTATGGAAATTGAAAGAAAATGAAAAATATCCAGAGTAAAATTTATTGTTTAAATTTTTCAAAAAAAAAAATCTTTGAATGAGTTTGGTGGTGTATAATTGCAGGTGACAAGTGATCTGGAGTTGGTGAAGAACATTGGAGAAGACCAGAAGGGAAGAAAAGTCAAAAAGTGCAAAAGCAGGAAGATCAGAGAAAAACACGATTCTCTTCATAGAATCACGATTTTCAGTAAGACAAAGAATTTGACTTAGTTGCACTATTGGGTACTAAGGTAAGTGATTTTAAAAGGTTTCATGAGTTGCATGAGTAAAGGAAATCAAAATTTCAAAATTTCAGTAAGAATTGAGCATTAAGTGATCAGATTAGAGAATTGGATACAGAATTGTGTTTTTCATCAATAGAATAAAGAGAGCAAATTTTGTTGGAAGGGATAAGATTTGTGAATTAAAACCACAAAATTGCTAAGGGACAAGAATGATACAGTGAGAATTTAAAATTTTGTGAAAATCACTCAGAATCGTGATTGTCTGAAGAATATACAAACGTAAAATCTCAAGAAAAATAATCATTTGAGTGAGGGAGTGAGTGGAGAGAGCATTGACAGAAGTGTGATTTCCTGCAAACATAAAGCTTTTGAACAGTGGTGGATCAGGCTACAAGGTAATCCTCTTAACATAAAGTTTTTACATGTTTTCAAGTTAGAAGTACTGGAAAAAAATTCAAAAATGCATTAAAAAATGGAAAACATAGAATCGCGACTTTCTGTTTTTTAAATTTTTTGGTAGAAAAAATCATTGTATTGTCAAAAGTTGTTTATTGTACGTCATTACTTTGCTAAGGTGCTTCCATTAGAGTAAGAAGAAATTAGAAAAAACAAAACCAAAAATTTACAAAAAGTTTGACAGAATCACGATTCTACAATCAAACATAAAATCGCGATTCCATAACTAAACACAACATCGCGATTCCCAGAATACGATTTTCATAAGAAAATCATGTTTTTAATGATTATGAGCAATCACGATTGTCTGGGATCAAGATCGTGAAAAACAAAAAGTTTGACAGAATTGCGATTCTGTAATCAAACACAAAATCGTGATTCCATAATTAAACACAACATCGCGATTCCCAGAATACGATTTTCATAAGAAAATCGTGTTTTTAACGATTGTGAGGAATCACGATTGTCTGGGATCAGGATCGTGAAAAACACGATTTCCTTCATAGGATTGTGGAAATCACGATTCCCTTCACAAAATCGTGGGAAACATGATTTTCTTCACAGGATCGTGGAAATCACGATTCCCTTTCACAAAATTGTGAAAAACATGATTTCCTTCACAGGATCGTGAAAATCACGATTCCCTTTAACAAAATCGTGAAAAATAGGATTTCCTTCACAGGATCGTGGAAATCACGATTCCCTTTCACAAAGTCATGAAAAACACGATTTCTTTCACAGGACCGTGGAAATCACCATTCCCTTTCACAAAATCATGGAAACACGATTTCCTTCACAGGATCGTGGAAATCACGATTCCCTTCACAAATCGTGAAAAATACGATTTCCTTCACAGGATCGTGGAAATCACGATTTCCTTCATAAAACCGTGAAAAACATGATTTCCTTCACAGGATAGTGAGAAACATGATTCTATTAAGAGAATCGTTAAAAGTGTGGAATATTCACAAGATCGTGAAAAACAAGATTCTATTCACAGGATCGTGACAAACACGATTCTCTTCACAGAATTGTGAATTAGTTGAATGATTTTGAGATCTTGTAATAAATTATTCACATCTGATAAACAAGAGTTAAAAAGGAAGGAGATAGAGCGAGTGTTAGGAGATTTACAAGAAAAGGATTTAGGACAGATAGATACCATGGAAAACCTAATTGAAACAAATGAAGCCTCTGAAACTAGTGATTATAGAAATATTCTCAAGTACATGTATACAAATAGGTTTGGAACCTATGTGTATCAAGATGGTATGCATAAGTTTCTCATTAGGATGAGAAACTTAGAAGTTCACTAAAATATAACACTAGTAGCACAATTTAAGGATGGCAAATATGAGGATAGACAGGGATGTGTATACATATTCTCACAAGATCCAGAAAACTCTAATGATTTAGGGCAATGTGCAGACAAGAGACCTTGGGAACAAAACCTAGGGCAACCAGACTTGCCAAGACAAAATGAAACTCACACTAATATTGAACAACAACAAGGTAGGAGAGTACACACTTCCCCAAATCCTTTTGAAAGAGAAGCAGAAGGAATTAATGATTTTCCAATGAGAAGGAGACATCAATGGCAAAACTAGGGAAGAACACTTAGGCCCTATCAAGTAGCAAAATGCATGAAGAATCAATATGAAGGATATTTTGATCCTCATGCTCATGCTGCAGAATTCAAACAATCAATTAGGGCAGAAGAAGTAGAGGATTGCAAAGTACAATTTGAAGCATTTGGTCTAACCCTAGTTGGACCTGCATTATCTTGGTTCATTCCATTGAGAAAGGAAATGTATCCAGATATTGAATCTTTCCTCGAAGCCTTCATTGGGGAATTTTCAAAAACTGGAATTAAACATAGTACAGCTACCCTGATACATAGTTTCAAACAACAAAAAGATGAAAATGTCAGAGAGGCAGCTAGGAGATTCAAGCAATACATTGATAGATGTCCAAGAGAAGAGGTACCATCAATGGCAAGACAAGTGTCTTTGTTCATAGAAGGATTGAGAATTCCACAATTAAGAACCTTGGTGTATTATAGGAGATGTCCTGATCTAGGAGCATGTGTGAAAGAGGCAATAGACTTAGAGGATAACCAAGGACAAGATTTATTAGCATTTGAACAACCAAGAACAACCAGTAGAAGAATTAGCACAAGCCATTGCTAAAGCCCTAGACGTTAACACCAAGAAAAATTTGATAAACACTAGGATAGCAACCAATAAGAAATGCTATAATTGTGGAGAAAATCATTTGGCTCAACAATGTCCTTATCATAAACCACAACATTTGCAAGATAGAAAAACACTCAAATACTGTACCATAGAAAGAAAATGGACAAACCATACCAGAGAAGATTAAGAACCTTGGTGTATTATAGGAGATGTCCTGATCTAGGAGCATGTGTGAAAGAGGCAATAGACTTAGAGGATAACCGAGGACAAGATTTATTAGCATTTGAACAACCAAGAACAAATGAAGATAAAATTCCACCAACAGAAGAATTAGCACAAGCCATTGCTAAAGCCCTAGAAGTTAACACCAAGACAAATTTGATAAACACCAGGATAGCAACCAATAAGAAATGCTATAATTATGGAGAAAATCATTTGGCTCAACAATGTCCTTATCATAAACCACAACATTTGCAAGGTAGAAAAACACTCAAATATTGTACCATAGAAAGAAAATGGACAAAAAATACCAGAGAAGAGTGCTTCTACAATAAACAACCCATTAAAGAAAGAGAATATGTGAACCAATACAAATCACAAAGGGAATCTGGATTTGTGGAGCAACCAAGACCTGTACTTGGACAAAAACCACCATTACCAACAAATGTAGTAAAATACACACCAATAGAAGAAGAAAGTTCAAGACTCAGATCATCTTAGAGAGAGGATTATCATTGGAATGAAGGATACCAGGAAGATGGGAAAGGATATGAACAGAGAGAGCCAGAACTGCAAGTCTTAGACTTGGGAAACGGGAGAATTGAAATGGACACAACCACATTCATGTACATAACTAATAATTACATGTCAAATCAGAAACCCCAATTCAAAGGAAGCCAAAAAATAACTTGTTATAGATGTGGGGGGAGCATTTCATTAGAGACTGCCCACAACCTCCTACACTAAGAATAGAAGGAGCCTATTGCAAGGATTGTGGCAGGGAACACTTAATAAAGGATTGCCCAAGAAACCCTCAAAAATGGCAACAGAATACATCCAGTAACATACCATTAAAAACAGTTAACATAATGGAGCAAGAATAATTGAGTGACCATGATCAAGTAACTGTAAATGCTATAACAAGAGCACAAGCTAAACAACAAGAAACAACAAAGGAGACACACACACAGGAACATAAGAAAATTCCATTTCCAAAAGAAAAGAAAAACAGACAAAAAGGAAGATGGGAAAGAAAGATGAGAATGGGTAAAAATTTGGAAGAAGAGACTATGCAACATTCAAACAATAGTCAACCACAAAATACACAGACTCAGGAGGAGGAAAAAAATTCACAAAGTCTGAAGACTCTGATAAAAGCATACAAAGGAAGAATACAAGATGGACCAAATCCTACAGATCATGTGATGGCATATCCTATGCCAGATTTAGAGGATGAAAGAATGCAAAGATGTAAACAAATCATACAGGAAGCACAACTCAAAATGGGGGAACTAGACAATCATCAAACAATAATTAAAGGATCAAATGCAAAAAAAACTAGGAGACATCTTGATCAGGAAGATAATTCACAAATAACCTTCCAAATCAATCTAGACAAACACTAAGAGGAAGCAACAAAAGAAGAGCATGAAGCTGCTCAGAAGGAATCACAGTCCTCAAACGAAGTGTTGGAAACAATATCATATAAGTACAAAATCTCATGGTCAAAAGGTCAAGATTGTCCAGTTTATAGGATAAGTAATAGTTCTTATTAGCCTTCCTACAAACAAAAGCGCATAGCGCATTGGATAAATCGAAGCCCTCCTACTGTACCCACCCGCGTTCAAATCTAGACGGAAGCCAACGCAACGCAAAGATGATTTTCTCATGCTTTTTCGAATACAAAAGCGACGTACGATTGTCTTGATGTGTTTCAAAATGCTTAGCGATGAAAGGCACCAATCTTGCTTTATTGAAGAGCAATCGTAGCAATCGTAGTGATTTTGCTTTATTCAGGGTGATTTTCAAGAGGTACAAATACTATATAAGAGTATGCTTGGCTCACTTGTAAGTATCCTTCACCTAACTTTCAACACAAGCCTTGAGCTTGGACCTCAATAGAGGTAGTGTTTCTTCTAGCACATGGGGCAACCATGGTGTTAACTTGAAGCATGTTGAGGAGCAGCTATGGAGTTCTTCTTGGAGATTCTTCTTGGAGAAGATGAAGGGTGTGCTCACACTCTAGCTCATGAAGAGGAGGTTATCTCTTGTTCATGGAAAGAAGACTTGGTCATTAGTAGCTTGATGGTCAGGATCGACCATCTACACGTTGTAGTTGAAGATTGTCTTCTACATGAAGATTTTGGGCTACTTCAAAGACATTGGATGGTGTTTAACATAAGATTTACATCTTATGTTAAGTGTTCAGGTACATACTCTCTTTATGCACACAGGTACTACTTGAATTTTATGGAGGCAATAGCATCCATATCAGGAGGAGTCCTATTCGGTGTAAGTACAAGAGAATCAGTACGTATATGCTTTATGCATATTTGGATGAGGTGTTTGAGAAGGTGTGTTCACATGAGTTTGAGAATTTTCGGCAGCAAACTTGTTAGCATTCTTTGCTACTTTTTAAGTATGTGATCTTTTCACACACGTATCTGACTTAGGGTCTTCCATAGCCTAGGGTTAGATGAGGTTTTGTTGATTATCAGTTTCACACTGATCCTTCCTCTTTCAGTCACTCATATTCACTCTTCTATAACCTATTAGGTCACACATCTCATGTATAATCAGATTTCTGCCCATACATCTGAATATGTTTGTTACATTTGTACATTCACTCTTCCATCTTTTTCTCATCACATAGAGTGGTTGAGAGTTTTGCTCCCACATTGTACATGGAACATTGGTATATATGATACTATGAGTAAGTGATGGCTTACGTAGCACCTTACACATGTCGTCTATTCTTTCTCTATCTTTGTCTCATCATTTGTATGATTAAGTGTGATATGTTCATGTTTTGTCAATATTGAACATTGCTAGATTCTGTGTTGTATATGCTGGACCTATGGAACCATGGACCTGTGATATGAGTTATGGGCCTACCTCATTTCCAACATTTGGTATCAGAGCACTAAGGTTTTGGTTTCAGAACTTTAGATCGTTGGCATCAATGCATTAAGGCTCATTCATATTTTCAGGTTTTCCAAACTTTGAGGTTTACAACATATGATTTAAGAGCATCTTCTAAGATTTGACATTTGACATACACACTTAATCTAGATGAGTAGAGATTTGAGAATTAGACAATTCAATCACATGTGTATTCATCAGTGTGGAGTATGAAGTTGATGATCTGTTAGCAGCCGAATATTTTTGGAAGAGTATGCAAATACTTTACAAAAGTATTGTTTGAAGACCAAAACTTGATGAAGAGAAGGCTACTTGAAATTCAAGGAAGAACAATGGTTTAGAGAAGATGAAGGAATCAGATCGACATCAAATCATAGGTATCAATTTTTACTATCAGACTATCATTTTCAGGTCATGTCTTAGAAGAGCAGTTATGAAGAGATTTGAAGGTTTCAAGGAATGCTTTTGCACACTTTCATCATTTGAAAGTTAAAGGCTACATCAAAATAGGTATCTAGAGGTTTTTCTAGAGAGTTTTGAGAGATCTCTTTGATGGCAAGAAGACTCATCTAAGAAGAAAAATGTAAAGATGGAATGAGTTTTTTGTTTTCACCCAATTTTATGTTGTAAGTTGGTTGGATATCCAGGTATGGAATGTAATCTAGGTATCTAGAGAGGTAACTCTAGAAAGGAAATTCATCATTCAGATAAAAGATTGGTTAATTCAATCATTTCAGACATTTGAAGCAGAATTTTGATTCAGAGATGTGAGGAGATGGTAAAACATGTTTCTATATTCACTTCCATTTATATACCATGTTTGTTTTATCTCTTACTCTTAGTACTAGAGAAAGAGAAAAAGTTCATTTGAAGAAGTCAAGAGTGTTTGCTACTTCAAGATGAAGAGAACAAAAGGTATGGAAGAGATGTTTGAAGATGTCGACATCATCATCAGGTGGAAGAAAGATGCAGAAGAAGAAAGTCCATCATTTCCAAAAGAAAAGTAAGACTTCCCTTTCTCATATATTTTCCATATACTTTTCCTATTTTATCCTCTACACCCAAAGACAAGTCTACGAGAACATCTTGTGTGAAGATAGTCTAAAGAAGAAGCAGTTTCTTGTTTTGCATTACACTTGGCCATGATTTAGTAGATTTGACAAAGAATTGCATTGAGAGAAAGAAAAAAGCAGCAGATATATGTTGTGACATATGTGTATGAGTTATGTTTTAGTTGAAGCTTTTGAGCAGGCAGCTTATATGTTCCCTCAAAGAATTCTTGGAGTGTCAATACAGAGCTACTTGGTATATGACAAGTTGCAGAGAAGTATATTTCTTCTTTATCTAACTCTTAAGGTAAAAGAGTTTTTTGTAGCAGATGTTGAAGACTTGGGTTGAGGTTTTATGTTTGGAAAAGGTTACCTCATATTCAGTATTTTCAAAAACTTCAAAAAATTAAGTTTTGTTGTTGTACAAGTCAATGAAGAATCTACTTTCTATGATTGTCTAGACTTTTGGATACATGTTTGTACTCAAAAAGGTGTTCCATTAGATCCTATCACTTGATTGAGAAGTGGAGTTAGCCAAAAGAAAGTCAAGCAAGTACTATCACATTTCACCCGGGTAGAATATGAAAAGATATTCAGTATCAACTTGTAGCTTTTGGAGTTCTCAAGATGAGAAGTTTGTCCACTTATATTTCAAGTAGGAGTTGCAAATTCTTGGGAAGGATTTGTTTGAAGAAAAGTTTTACAAATTTTTGAGAAGCATGGACACTTGGAGACAGTCAGGTAGCAAATCAAACATTCACTCATGAAGGTTTGATGAGAGCATATTCTACACAGGAAAGATCATTGATCTTGAATGAACTTGAATGATCTTGAATGATCATAAAGATCTTGAGTATTTATGATTCAGTTGTTTATCCTTTGTTTGTGTAAGGTTCTTAGCATTGGAGAAAGTAAGATAAAGATTCAGATATATCAAATTTGTGATGCAGAGAGATAGAAGAAGATACTTGTTATGTTACAGAAGGTTATGAATCCTATAAATTTTTCAGCAAGGTTTTGTTTTGTTATGTTCAGCTAACCTTATTCTACAATTTGGAAAGCTGAGGAATGACATGGAAAGCTATTGGCATGTGCACATTGCTAATAAAAAGGGTTCAGAGTTTTTGTTCCAGATACAGGTATTGATCATTGAAGATCAGATTTATTGAAAGAAGGAAGACGTTCCAGATTTAATAAAGTCTGATATATTTGAAGAATTTTGGATACTAGTGTTAAGTCATCCAGGGGGTGATGAAACATGAAGACTTATTTTCAGCCATATGTAAAAGAATGCAAATTCATACCTATAGGTATTTCCTATATCAGGTATTCCTATATTTCCTTTGTCAAGTTCTCTTTATGTTCCAACTTTGAAAGAAGAAGGAAGAAGAAGAATGTTTGGAGAAAGTTCCTGTTAGAGTGCTCCTGTTCAGGAGAAGGTTCCAGAGTTCTATTGAAGAGAAGCTTGATGTTTCAGAAACGTATGTTTGAAAAGTGCGCACATATATGTTTATACCAGATTCTGAAGGAAAGAGGTATGAAGGTTTACAAATGAACAAGGATGATGACATGATGACATCATAGATATGATCTTTTGATGAGACTCATATTTCAGTTGATTTCAATTGAGTTGAGTTGACTTGACTTGAGTACAGTCAGAGATGAACCAGCAGTGTTTATAATACACTAAGTTGTGAGTTGACGGTCACAGGTTCCAAGATTCAGTTCTTGATTTTGTTTAGTGTATTTACATGACACAGCAGAAGTACATTGAGAAATCTTTGGTAAGGTAAATGCAAATATGTGGATCCTAGTGTATGTTTTCAGGTTTTTGAAGACAGGAGATAGCAGGTTCGGAGACATTCCATGCTATATTTGTTATCAAGCAGTGATTGCTTGATGAGTACACTATTGGATATCTAGTTTGCATATTTTCTCAAGTATTATGGTTCATATTCAGCAAATTAAGATTTTTGAAGGAAAGTCAAATTCAGTTTTGAAAAAGACTTTTTAAGAAAAAGTTTGAAGGTCAGTTCTGAAGTGCTGGAGTATAAGTTTGAAGCTTGTGGTAATTTGCAGCTTTGATAGTTTGTAGATCCAGTTCAGTTTGTACCAATATGACATTGCAAGGGGGATTGCTGGAAACAATATCATATAAGTACAAAATCTCATGGTTAAAAGGTCAAGATTGTCCAGTTTACAGGATAACTAATAGTTCTTGTTAGCCTTCCTACAAACAAAAGTGCATAGTGCATTGGATAAATCGAAGGCCTCCTACTGTACCCACCCGGGTTCAAGTCCGGACGACAGCCAGCGCAACGCAAAGATGATTTTCTCATGTTTTTTCGCATACAAAAGCGATGTGTTTCAAAACGCGTAGTGATGAAAGGCAACAATCTTGCTTTATTGAAGAGCGATCATAGCGATCGTAGTGATTTTTCTTTATTCAGGGTGCTTTTCAAGAGGTACAAATACTATATAAGAGTATGCTTGGCTCACTTGTAAGTATCCTTCACCTAACTTTCAACACAAGCCTTGAGCTTGGACCTCAATAGAGGTGGTGTTTCTTCTAGCACATGGGGCAACCATGGTGTTAACTTGAAGCATGTTGAGGAGCAGCTATGGAGTTCTTCTTGGAGATTCTTCTTGGAGAAGATGAAGGGTGTGCTCACACTCTAGCTCATGAAGAGGAGGTTATCTCTTGTTCATGGAAAGAAGACTTGGTCATTAGCAGCTTGATGGTGAGGATTGGCCATCTACATGTTGTAGTTGAAGATTGTCTTCTACATGAAGATTTCGGGCTACTTCAAAGACATTGGATGGTGTTTAACATAAGGTTTACATCTTATGTTAAGTGTTCAGGTACATATTCTCTTTATGCACACAGGTACTACTTGAATTTTATGGAGGGAGTAGCATCGATATTAGGAGGAGTCCTATTCGGCATAAGTACAAGAGAATCAGTACGTATATTCTTTATGAGTATTTGGATGAGGTGTTTGAGAAGGTGTGTTCACATGAGTTTGAGGATTTCCGGCAGCAAACTTGTTAGCATTCTTTGCTACTTTTTAAGTACGTGATCTTTTCACACACGTATCTGACTTAGGGTCTTCCATAGCCTAAGGTTAGATGAGGGTTTGTTGATTATCAGTTTCACACTGATCCTTCCTCTTTTAGTCACTCATATTCACTCTTCTATAACCTATTAGGTCACACATCTCATGTATATTCAGATTTCTGCCCATACATTTGAATATGTTTGTTACATTTGTACATTCACTCTTCCATCTATTTCTCATCACATAGAGTGGTTGAGAGTTTTGCTCCCACATTGTACATTGAACATTGGTATATATGATACTCTGAGTAAGCGATGGCTTACGTAACACCTTACACATGTCGTCTATTCTTTCTCTATCTTTGTCGCATCATTTGTATGATTAAGTGTGGTATGTTCATGTTTTGTCAATATTGAAGATTGCTAGATTCTGTGTTGTATATGCTGGACCTATGGAACCATGGACCTGTGATATGAGCTATGGGCCTACCTCATTTCCAACAGGAACCCCATCCACCTCAAACAAGTAAGGAACAGTTGTATGCTTATCTAACTCAAGGAAATGATAAAAGAGCAATGTATGAAGCCCAATATTAGAAGATGTTGGAGAATTATTCGTGTAAAGCAACTGATTGGATACAAGAAGAAGTGGAACATTACGAAGAACTACATGATCAGATGATGGCTGCAGAAACTGAAGAGGTGTCTGTCAAAAAGGAAGTGGAATTGCTGGCATATTTTAAGGAATTACAAGGTCCTCCAGAAACCAGAACTACAGTGGTAGTAAAGAAGAAAGTTCAGAAAAAACCTGTGCAAAAAAAGAGGCTAACCAAGAAGAATAAGGGTAAGGTAGCTAAACATGTACAGATGGAGGAGTCAGTAAAATTGTCATTAGAAGGAAAGAATCAGGAGGAATCAACTGCATTAGAAGAGCATAAAATGGACAAACAAGGAATAGCGAGTTCCTCACAATTTTCATCAGATTCAGAAAGTGATATAGAGATTTTTCTTCTCAAGAGTTTAAATCTCTCTGTATCTAGCACACCAATAATGACAGTACAAGCCTCTGTAAAAAACAAAACACCAGAAGATTTGAGCCAGAATTCACAAGGGATATAGGTCTATGAAGAAGCAGCAAAACAATTTAGCCCTGGGAGGAAAAAAGGATATTAAAAGGTAAAGAAGTGATGAGGGAAGAAGAGGGTGAAGCAAAGAAAGAATTTAGCAGTGGACTAATAGACACAGGATTTCCAGCAATATGGACAAAACCCTCACAACAACTTCAGTATCAACTATCTGAGGAAAAACAAGGACTGGAAAGTAAGATGCAATTATGTAGTCAGATGCAGAGACAAGAGGACGGAAGCAAAAAAGAAGAAAAGGTTGCATTATCAGGAAAATCAGAAAGAATAGATTCTAAAGAATATACAGAAGAGAAAATAGAAACACAAATAAAGAAGAGTATAGAGGAAGTACTTGTGGATTTAAAGCATGTTGAAGAGTCCACACATACAAGTGATCAGGAAAAAGAAGAAGAATTAGACCTTATGGACATAGATGAGCAAGAGGAGGGACAAAAGGAGCAGCAATTAAATGATCAGATAAAGATATCAGCAGAGAGTGACTCAATAGAGATCCAGGATAACAAAGTCCAGATAAAGGAAAGACAGGCCATTGAAGAGAAACAACAGGAAATTGAGGAAAAGAAGGCAGAAGGAATGGAAGAGGAAAAGGGCTATGAAGAGCAAGAGAATCAGGTCATAGAATATGAGGAAGAGGATGAAGAAGAAAATGAATATAGAGTTAAACAAAATAAATGAGGGGAAATGGTATGGGAAGGGTGATATGACCAAAAAACTGAAAATGTGGTGATGATGGAGATGGAGGTGGGAGATGGTGATGATGATGATGGTGATGAAGAGGGTAAAGAAAACAAGAAAAAACAGATAAAAGTGAAGAAGATACCTATAACTCAAACATCTCAACTCTACATCTTACCATCACACGCTCGTCCTCAAAGCTCAATCCCCGGCAACGTCGCCAAAGTTTGGTGTAGCTCAATGATGAGTAGAACCTCCTTTAATGTCAATCCAAGAAGACATGAGAATGGTACGAAGACCTCGAACAAGTGATGGCACAAGTGTGTGAGTGAGAAGCACGCAAGCATGCACACACATACACACACACGTGCACACAAGGCAAGACAGAGAGAGAAACAACGGAGTTCTTTAGATTACTCGAAAAGTCTTATACAAGTTCAAATCTACAACAAGCTTTCCAACAACACCAAGATCACTAAAAACGAAGTTTGTATCAGAAACTTATGTCTATTTAGGGCTCTAGGGCTAAATCCGGATCACAACAGGCTAACAGGCAAACAGGAATAACTCAGTGTTTCAAGGCTTGGTTATGTTCTAATGACCCTCAATATTTCCTTAATTTTGGCCAAAAATAGACCAAATATCTTTTGCCCTAAAACAATGCCGCATTTTCCCATCAATAACGATCGAGTGGTCTGTCAATCATGATTGATGTGTCAGTCGCGATCGACGTGTGCATCATGATTGACAGGTCTGTCGTGGTTGTCAGTCCCGATTGATGGATCAATCGCGATTGACATGCAACCCGAATTTCCAGTCAGTCATGGTCAATCCATCGTTGACTTTGTCGATCGCAAGTGACAGGTCCATCGGGGCTGTCAATCGCGATTGATGGGTCAATCATGATTGATGGGTCGATCATGATTGACATGTGGCACGTGCAAATTGTGTCGGTCATTGACTTTGTCGGTCGTGATCGACGTGTCGATCGTGATTGACAAGTCCGTCAGCAAACTCCATCGTCATTTGTCACTCGCGATTGATAGGAAAATGAGGCATATCAATAATTTTAAACACATATTCGAGATGTTCTTGGCATACACATCACATTTATGCACTTAGTTTAGCAAATTGATCAATTTTTTTGTCGATCGCGATTGACAGGGGTCAACGCCTCGGGCCCTACATAGTCAAAAATATGTACCATCTAAAGCTGGTGCAGCTACTGGGGATGTTGACTCCTGTAGAAAATCTGAAAAAACACACAAAAGCACAAACAGACAAATGCTCTCTCGCTCTCTCTCACAACTAAATGAGGGGAAATGGTATAGGAAGGGTGATATGACCAAAAAATTGAAAATGTCGCAATGATGGAGATGGAGGTGGGAGATGGTAATGATGATGATGGTGATGAAGAGGGTGAAGAAAACAAGAAAAAATAGATAAAAGTGAAGAAGATACCTATAACTCAAACGTCTCAACTCTACGTCTTACAATCACACGCTCCTCCTTGAAGCTCGATCCCTGACGACGGCGCCAAAATTTGAAGTAGCTCAGTGATGAGTAGCACCTCCTTTAATGTCATTCCGGGAAGACATGAGGATGGTATGAAGACCTCGAACAAGTGATGGCACAAGTGTGTGAGTGAGAAGCACACAAGCATGCACACACATACACACACACGTGCACACAAGGCAAGACAAAGAGAGAAACAATGGAGTTATTTAGATTACTCAAAAAAGTCTTATACAAGTTCAAATCTACAACAAGCTTTCCAACAAGACCAAAATCACTAAAAACGGAGTTCGTATGAGAAAGTTATGTCTATTCAGGGCTCTAGGGCTAAGTCCAGATCACAAGAGGCTAATAGGCAAACATGAATAACTCAGTGTTTCAAAGCTTCGTTATGTTCTAATGACCCTCAATGTTTCCCAAATTTTGCCCAAAATAGACCAAATATCTTTTGCCCTAAAAAAATGACGTTTTTGCCGGTCAATCGCGATCGACTGGTCTGTTAATTTTGATTGATGTGTCAGTCGCGATCGACGGGTCGATTGCGATTGACACATCTGTCGTGGCTGTCACTCGCGATTGATGGGTCAATCACAATTGACATGTGGCCCGAATTTTCACTCAGTCATGGTCAATCCATCGTTGACTTTGTCGGTCGCGAGTGACAGGTCCGTCGGGGTTGTCAGTCGTTATTGATGGGCCAATCGGGATTGATGGTCGATCATGATTGACACATGGAACATGCAAATTGTGTCGATCGTGGTTAGTCGGTCGTTGACTCTTTTAGTCAGGATCGACGTGTCGATCCTGACAGACAAGTCCCTCGACAAGTGTTCATCGTTGTTTGTCAGTCGCGATTGACATCTCAATTGCGATTGATAGGAAACTGAGGCATATCAAAATTTTAAACACATATTCTAGATGCTCTTGGCCTAGACATCACATTTATGCACTTAGTTTAAAAAATTGATCAATTTTTTTGTTGGTCACGATTGACAGGGGTCAATGCCTCGGGCCCTACACAGTCAAAAATTTGTACCTACTCAAGCTAGTGCAGCTATTGGGGTCGTTGATTCCTGTAGAAAATCTCAAAAAAACACAGAAAAGCACAAGCACGCAAATGCTCTCTCGCTCTCTCTCACAAGTGAAATGAGGGGAAATGGTATGGGAAGGATGATATGACCAAAAAACTAAAAATGTCGCGATGATGGAGATGGCAGTCAGACATGGTGATGATGATGATGGTGATGAAGAGGGTGAAGAAAACAAGAAAAAATAGATAAAAGTGAAGAAGATAGCTATAACTCAAATGTCTCAACTCTACGTCTTACCATCACATGCTCGTACTCGAAGCTCGATCCCCGGTAAGGGTGCCAAAATTTGGTGTAGCTCAGTGATGAGTAGCACCTCCTTTAATGTCAATCCGTGAAGACATGAGGATGGTATTAAGACCTCGAACAAGTGATGGCACAAGTGTGTGAGTGAGAAGCACACAAGCATGCACACATATACACACACGCACACACAAGGCAAGACAAAGAGAGAAACAATGGAGTTCTTTAGATAACTCAAAAAGTCTTATACAAGCTCAAATCTACAACAAGCTTTCCAAGAAGAGCGAAATCATTAAAAACGGATTTTGTATGAGGAAGTTATGTCTATTCAGAGCTCTAAGGCTAAATTCGGATCACAACAGGCTAACAGCCAAACAAGAATAACTCACAGTGTTTCAAGGCTTGGTTATGTTCTAATGACCCTCAATGTTTCCCAGCTTTTGGCCAAAAATAGACCAAATATGTGTTGCCCTAAAAAAATGCCGTGTTTTCCCGTCAATCGTGATGGAGTGGTCTGTCAATCGTGATTGATGTGTCAGTCGTGATCGACATGTCGGTCCCCGTCGTGGCTGTTAGTCGCGATTGATGATTCAATCACGATTGACACGTGGGCAAGACAAAGAGAGAAACAATGGAGTTCTTTAGATTACTCAAACAGTCTTATACAAGTTCAAATGTACAACAAGCTTTCCAACAAGACCAAAATCACTAAAAACAGAGTTCATATGAGGAAGTTATGTCTATTCAGGGCTCTAGCGCTAAATCCAGATAACAATAGGCTAACAGGCAAACACAAATAACTCACAGTGTTTCAAGGCTTGGTTATGTTCTAATGACCGTAACATTTATGCACTTAGTTTAGCAAATTGATCAATTTTGTTATCAATCGCGATTAATTGGGGTCAATGCCTCGGGCCCTACACAGTCAAAAATTTGTACCTACTGAAGCTAGTGCAGCTGCTGAGGATGTTGATTCCTGTAGAAAATTTGAAAAAACACAAAAAATCACAAGCACGCAAATGCTCTCTCGCTCTCTCTCACTTGTGAAATGAGGGGAAATGGTATGGGAAGGGTGATATGACCAAAAAAATGAAAATGTCGATGGAGATGGAGGTGGGAGATGGTGATGATGATAATGGTGATGAAAAGGGTGAAGAAAACAAGAAAAAATAGATAAAAGTGAAGAAGATACCTATAACTCAAACGTCTCAACTCTACGTCTTACCATCACACGCTCGTCCTCGAAGCTCGATCCCCGACAATGGTGCCAGAATTTGGTGTAGCTCAGTGATGAGTAGCACCTCCTTTAATGTCAATCCAGGAAGACATGAGGATGATATGAAGACACGCACACACACTGCAAGACAAAGAGAGAAAGAATGGAGTTTTTTAGATTACTCAAAAAGTCTTATACAAGTTCAAATCTACAACAAGCTTTTCAACAAGACCAAAATCACTAAAAACGAAGTTCGTATGAGGAAGTTATGTCTATTTAGGGCTGTAGGGCTAAATCCCGATCACAACACGCTAACAGGCAAACAAGAATAACTCACAGTGTTTCAAGGCTTGGTTATGTTCTAATGAACCTCAATGTTTCCCATATTTTGGCCAAAAATAGACCCGATATCTTTTACCCTAAAAAAATGCCATATTTGCCCGTCAATCGTGATCGAGTGGTCTGTAAAATCGTGATTGATGTGTCAGTCACGATCGACGTGTCGGTCATGATTGAAAGGTCCATGGTGCTTGTCAGTCGGGATTGATGGGTCAATCGCGATTGACACGTACCCCGAATTTTTAGTGAGTCATGGTCAATCCATTGTTGACTTTGTCGGTCGCGATTGACACGTCCATCGGGGCTATCATTCACGATTGATGAGTCAATCGTGATTGATGGGTCGATCGTGATTGACACGTGGCACCTACAGATTGCCGTGGTTAGTCGATCGTTGTCTCTGTCGGTCTTGATCGACGTGTCGATATCGCGATTGACAAGTCCATCGGCAAGTGTCCGTTGTCGTTTGTCACTCGTGATTGATGTGTCAATTGCGATTGATAGCAAACTTAGACATATAGGAATTTTAAACACATATTCTAGATGCTCTTGGCCTACACATCACATTTATGCACTTAGTTTAGCCTATTGATCAATTTTTTTGTCGGTCGTGATTGACAGGGGTCAACGTCTCGGGCCCTACACAGTCAAAAACTTATACCTGCTGAAGCTTCTGTGGATGTTGATTCCTATAGAAAATCTCAAAAAGCACATAAACGCAAATGCTCTCTCACTCTCTCTCACAAGTGAAATGAGGGGAAATGGTATGGGTGGGGTAATATGACCAAAAAACTTAAAATGTTGCGATGATGGAGATGGAGGTGGGAGATGGTGATGATGATGATGGTGATGAAGAGGATGAAGAAAACAAGAAAAAATAGATAAAAGTGAAGAATATACCTATAAATCAAAAGTCTCAACTCTACGTCTTACCATCACACGCTCGTGCTCGAAGCTCTATCCCAGGCAACGGTGCCAAAATTTGGTGTAGCTCAGTGATGAGTAGCACCTCATTTAATGTCAATCCGAGAAGACATTAGGATGGTATGAAGACCTCGAACAAGTGATGTCACAAGTGTGTGAGTGAGAAGCACACAAGCATCCAGACACATACACACACGCACACACAAGGCAAGACAAAGAGAGAAACAATGGAGTTCTTTAGATTACTCAAAAAGTCTTATACAAGTTCAAATCTACAACAACCTTTTCAACAAGTCCAAAATAACTAAAAATGGAGTTCATATGAGGAAGTTATGTCTATTCAGGGCTTTAGGGCTAAATCCGGATCACAAGAGGCTAACAAGCAAACAGGAATAACTCACAGTGTTTCAATGCTTGGTTATGTTCTAATGACCCTCAATGCTTCCCAAAGTTTTGCCAAAAATAGACCAAATATCTTTTACCCTAAAAAAATGCCATATTTGCCCGTTAATCGCAATCGAGTGGTCTGTCAATCGTGATTAATGTGTCAGTCGTGATCGATGTGTCGGTAGTGATTGACAAGTCCGGCGTGGATGTTAGTTGCGATTGATGGGTCAATCGCGATTGACACATGGCCCGAATTTTCAGTCAGTCATGATCAATCCATGGTTGAATTTGTTGGTCACGATTGAGAGGTCCATGGGGGCTGTCAATCGCGATTGATGGGTCAATCACGATTGATGGGTCAATCTTCATTGACACATGGCACGCGTAGATTGTGTGGGTCATGGTTAGTCGGTTGTTGACTCTGTCGGTCGCGATGGACGTGTCGATTGCGATTGACAAGTCCTTCGGCAAGTGTCCGTCATCATTTGTCCGTTACGATTGACATGTCAATCACGATTGATAGGAAATTGAGGCATATCAAAATTTTAAACACATATTCTAGATGCTCTTGGCCTACACATCACATTTATGCACTTAGTTTAGCAAATTGATCAATTATTTATCGGTCACGATTGACAGGGGTCAACGCCTCCGGCCCTACACAGTCCAAAATTTGTGCCTATTGAAGCTGATGCAGTTGCTAGGGATGTTGATTCCTATAGAAAATCTCAAAAAACACACAAAAGCACAAGCACACAAATGCTCTCTCGCTCTCTATCACAAGTGAAATGAGGGGAAATGGTATGGGAAGGATGATATGACCGAAAAACTGAAAATGTCGTGGTGATTGAGAAGGAGGTGGGAGATGGTGATGATGATGATGGTGATGAAGAGGGTGAAGAAAACAAGAAAAAATAGATAAAAGTGAAGAAGATACCTATAACTCAAACGTCTCAACTATATGTCTTACCATGACACGCTCATCCTCGAAGCTCAATCCCCGACAACTGTGCCAAAATTTGGTGTAGCTCAGTGATGAGTAGCATCTCCTTTAATGTCAATCTGGGAAGACATGAGGATGGTATGAAGACCTCGAACAAGTGATGGCACAAGTGTGTGAGTGAGAAGCACACAAGCATGCACACACATACACACATGCGCACACAAGGCAAGACAAAGAGAGAAACAATGGAGTTCTTTAGATTACTCAAAAAGTCTTATACAAGTTCAAATCTACAACAAGCTAACCTCAAAAATGAGCTCTCTAGCTCTTTTTATAGTTTTTGACTAGTTTTGGTTCTGTCCAGACCTAGTGTCTAGCCTAGTTAAAAATTAGGTTCTAAGGCTATTTTGGAGGCTCAAACGAGCTCTGAAAATTATGAAAATTGGTACATAAATACTACTAATACTCCTCAAGCTCGAGGACTCCTCGGCTTGCACAAAATGGAGTAGGAATAATAAAAAAATGGTACTTACAATGATGTGAAGTAACTAAGATCACTATTTGGGAAATATTGTTTCATGGAAAAATTATAGGGCCTATCTACCAGATCTGTGTTGACTGCTTTGCCTGCTTCTTCCTTGCTCTGACTCCCTTCTTTGGCTTCCTTGTTTAGTGGGTCCTTGGGTGCCCTGGCTGCTACCAACACCAAAGCTTGCTTGATTTGTGGTAAGACAAATCATTTAGCTTATAATTGTTGGCATAATAATCAGAATAATGGAGGATATAGTCATAACTTTAATTTAAGAGGAAGTGGTGGTAGAAACCAAAGAGGTGATTTCAGAGGTAGAGTTAGTAGAGGTTACTTTGGAAGAAATGCAGGTAGAGGTTTCCAAAGTCAATCCTAGAACAATACCTACTACAATTATGCTTCAGATCACAAGGAGGATTCAACTTTGATTATGAATGCAACTTGTGAAAGACAAAGTGAAGACCAAAGAGTCTTCTACATTGACTCAAGGTGTAGCAATCACCTGAGTGGTAATATAGCCTTGATGAATGATTTTGAGAATCAGGTAACTAATCATGTAGTTCAAACAAGTGATAATACAAAGCACAATGTGAAGTCAATTGGATCAGTGAAGGCCAAGGACGGAAGTACTCTTCTGAGTAAGGTCTTGTATGTTCCTACAATTCCAAAGAATCTAATAAGTGTAGGGCAAATTATTGAAAAAGGTTATGAAGTAAGATTCACTAATGATGGAGTTTTTGTGGAAGACCCTAGCAATGGGTATAAACAAATTGTTTCAGGGAAGAAAGAAGGAAGACTCTTCACATTGAAGATTCAAGGTAATGTTGGTCATGCCTTGTTTACTTATGGAGGACATAAGATCTCTGAGTTAGATCTTTGGCATAAAAGACTTGGACATTTCAATGAAAGAGATATTAAGGATATGGTTAACAATGGTTCAATGCTTGGATTGCCTAATGTTGCAGGTCAAGAATGGTTAACAATGGTATTAAGGATATGGTTAACAATGGTCCAATGCTTGGATTGCCTAATGTTGCAGTTGAAGAAATTCCAAGGTTTGATCCAGAATGTGATGAGCCACAAACTTCAAGAAGTGGAGAACTCAGAAGCTCATCAAGACACAAATGGCAACCTACAAGGTATAGCTATGAAACTTCTTTTTTGACTACTAAAGATTATGCTTACATGGTGAAAGCAGATGCCTTCTACATATGAACAGGCAAAAGGTAAGGAAAATTGGGAGAAAGCTATGCAAAAATTATATGATGCATTGATGGAAAATGAGACATGGGATTTGGTTCCTAAACCAAATAGTCAGAAGATCATTGGATGCAAATGGGTCTACAAGACAAAGAGGTATGCAGATGGAAGTACGTCTTGGTATAAAGCTAGACTTGTTGTGAAATGGTATGCTTAGACATATGGTATAGATTATGATGAGAACTATAGTCATGTGGAAAAGATGACAACCATAAGAATACTCATAGCCATTGCTGCATGTAAAGGTTGGAGATTGTGTCAATTAGATGTGAAGAATGCTTTTCTTAATGGTTATATTTCAGATGATGTTTTCATGGAGCACTCACAAGGGTTCAAAGATAAAAGGTATTCAGAATATGTATGTAAGCTCAAGAGAGCTTTGTATGGTTTGAAGCAAGCCCTAAGGGCATGGAATTATAGACTTGTAAAGTTCTTGAAGGAACTTGGTTTCCAAGTATCTAAAGTTGATAGTAGCTTGCTTGTCAAAGCAAGTGATGATGGGTTCATTTATATGTGCATATATGTTGATGACATAGTCCTTAGAGGTACAAATGAGAAGGCCATACAAAGTCTAAAGAAACAAATGGAGAAAGAATTCAAGACTAGTGACTTGGGAGACATCATATTTCTTGGGCATGGAGATCTCATATACTCAACATGGAGTATATGTGACTCAAGAAAGGTATTTGAAGAACTTGTTGATCAAGTTTAAAATGGAAGATTGCAGGGTAGCACCTACTCCAATGGAGGTGAATCATAAGTTGAGCAGATATGAAGGAGAAGAATTCAAGTATATGAAGCTATATCAAAGTCTTGTTGGTAGTCTAATCTATGCTACATTAACTAGGCATGATTAGTCATATACAATTGGAGTGTTGTCTCAATTCATGCACTGTTTGATCAATTTTTTTGTTGGTCGTGATTGACAGGGGTCAACGCCTCGGGCCCTACACAGTAAAAAGTTTGTACTTATTGAAGCCGGTGCAGCTACTCGGGATGTTGATTCCTGTAGCAAATCTGAAAAAACACACAAAAGCACAAACACACAAATGCTCTCTCGCTCTCTCCCACAAGTGAAATGAGGGGAAATGGTATAGGAAGGGTGATATGACCAAAAAACTGAAAATGTCGCGATGATGGAGATGGAGGTGGGAGATGGTGATGAAGAGGGTGAAGAAAACAAGAAAAAATAGATAAAAGTGAAGAAGATATCTATAATTGAAATGTCTCAACTCTATGTCTTACCATCACACGCTCGTCCTCGAAGCTCGATCCCTGAGAATGGCGCCAAAATTTGGTGTAGCTTAGTGATCAGTAGCACCTCCTTTAATGTCAATCCGGGAACACATGAGGATGATATGAAGACCTCGAACAAGCGATGGCACAAGTGTGTGAGTGAGAAGCACACAAGCATGCACACACATAGACCCTCAATGTTTCCCAAATTTTGGCCAAAATAGACCAAATATCTTTTGCCCTAAAAAAATGCCGTATTTGCCCGTCAATCACGATCGAGTGGTCTGTTAATTGTGATTGATGTGTCAGTCGCAATCGACGTGTCGGTTGTGATTGACAGGTCCATCGTGGCTGTCAGTCGCGATTGATGGGTCAATTGCAATTCACACGTGGCCCGAATTTTTAGTCAGTCATGGTCAATCCATCGTTGACTTTGTCGATCACGAGTGATAGGTCACTCGTGATGGGTCGATCGTGATTGACACATGGCACGTGCAGATTCTGTCAGTCCTGGTTAGCCGGTCGTTGACTATGTCGGTCGGGATCGATGTGTGGATCGTGATTGACAAGTCCCTCGGTAAGTGTTCATCGTTGTTTGTCAGTCGTGATTGACATGTCAATCGCAATTGATAGGAAAATGAGGCATATCAAAATTTTAAACACATATTCTAGATGCTCTTGGCCTAACATCACATTTATGCACTTAGTTTAGTAAATTGATCAATTTTTTTGTCGGTCGCGACTAACAGGGGTCAACGCCTCAGGCCCTAAACACTCAAAAATTTGTATCTACTAAAGCTGGTGCAGCTACTGGGGATGTTGATTCCTGTAGAAAATCTCAAAAAACACACAAAAGCACAAGCAGGCAAATGCTCTCTCGCTCTGTCTCACAAGTGAAATGAGGGGAATGGTATGGGAAGGGTGATATGACCAAAAAACTGAAAATGTCACAATGATGGAGATGGAAGTAGGAGATGATGATGATGGTGATGAAGAGGGTAAAAAAACAAGAAAAAATAGATAAAAGTGGTGAAAATACCTATAAATCAAACGTCTCAACTCTACGTCTTACCATCACACGCTCGTCCTCGAAGCTCGATCCCTAGCAAGGGCGCCAAAATTTGGTGCAGGTCAGTGATGAGTAACACCTCCTTTAATGTCAATCTGGGAAGACATGAGGATGGTATGAAGACCTCGAACAAGTGATGGCACAAGTGTGTGAGTGAGAAGCACACAAGCATGCACACATATACACAGACAGGTGCACACAAGGCAAGACAACAAGCTTTCCAACAAGACCAAAATCATTAAAAATGGAGTTTGTATGAGGAAGTTATGTCTATTCAGGGCTTTAGGGCTAAATTTGGATCACAACAAGCTAACAGGCAAACAGGAATAACTCACAGTGTTTCAGGGTTTCGTTATGTTCTAATGACCCTCAATGTTTCCCAAATTTTGGCCAAAAATAGACCAAATATCTTTTTCCCTAAAAAAATGCCGTATTTGCTCGTCAATCGCAATCGAGTGGTCTCTCAATCCTGATTGATTGACATGTTGATCTCCGTCATGGTTGTTAGTCGTGATCGACATGTCCGTCTCCGTCATTGCTGTGAGTGGCGATTCATGGGTCAATCAGGATTGACATGTGGGCTAGACAAAGAGAGAAACAATGGAGTTCTTTAGATTACTCAAAAAGTCTTATACCAGTTCAAATCTACAACAAGCTTTCCAACAAGACCAAAATCACTAAAAACGGAGTTTGTATGAGGAAGTTATGTCTATTCAGGGCTTTAGGGCTAAATCCGGATCCCAACAGGCTAACAAGCAAACACGAATAACTCACAGTGTTTCAAGGCTTGGTCATGTTCTAACCTGAATGTTTCCTAAAATTTGGCCAAAAATAGACCAAATAACTTTTGCCCTGAAAAAATGTTGTATTTACCCGTCAATGGCGATTGAGTCGTCTGTCAATCGTGATTGATGTGTCATTGGCGATCGACATGTCAGTCGCAATTGACAGGTTCACGTGGCTGTCAGTCGCGATTGATGGGTCAATCCCGATTGACACGTGGCCTGAATTTTCAGTCAATCATGGTCAATCCATCGTTGACTTTGTCGGTCATGAGTGATAGGTCGGTCGGGGCTGTCAGTCACGATTGATGGATCAATCGTGATTGATGGGTTGATCCTGATTGACATGTGGCACGCGTAGATTATGTCAGTTGTGGTTAGTCAGTCGTTGACTCTGCTAGTCGCGATTGACATGTGGATCACGATTGACAAGTCTGTCGGCAAGTGTCCATCGTCGTTTCTCAGTCACGATTGACGTGTCAATCAGGATTGACAAGAAACTGAGGCATATCAAAATTTTATACACATATTCTAGATGCTCTTGGCCTACACATCACATTTATGCACTTAGTTTAGCAAATTGATCAATTTTTTTATTGGTCGCGATTGACAAGGGTCAATGCCTCGGGCCCTACACGGTAAAAAATTTGTACCTACTGAAGCTGGCGCAGCTCCTGGGGATGTTGATTCCTATAGAAAATCTCAAAACACACACAAACCACAAGCATGCAAATGCTCTCTTGCTCTCTCGCTCTCTCTCACAAGTGAAATGAGGGGAAATGGTATGGGAAGGGTGATATGACCAAAAAATTGAAAATGTCACGATGATGGAGATGGAGGTGGGATATGGTGATGATGATGATGGTGATGAAGAAGGTGAACAAAACAAGAAAAAATAGATAAACGTGAAGAAGATACCTATAACTCAAACGTCTCAACTCTACGTCTTACCATCACACGCTCGTCCTCGAAGCTCAATCCTCGGCAACGGTGCCAAAATTTGGTGTAGCTCAGTGATGAGTAGCACCTCCTTAAATGTCAATGCGGGAAGACATGAGGATGGTATGAAGACCTCGAACAAGTGATGGCACAAGTGTGTGAGTGAGAAGCACACAAGCATGCACACATATACACACACATGTGCACAGAAGGCAAGACAAAGAGAGAAACAATGGAGTTCTTTAGATTACTCAAAAAGTCTTATACAAGTTCAAATCTACAACAAGCTTTCCAACAAGACCAAAATCACTAAAAATGGAGTTCATATGAGGAAGTTCTGTCTACTCAGGGCTCTAGGGCTAAATCTGGATCACAACAGGCTAAGAGGCAAACAAGAATAACTGACAGTGTTTCAAGGGTTGGTTATGTTCTAATGACCCTCAATGTTTCCCAAATTTTGGCCAAAAATAGACCAAGTATCTTTTGCCCTAAAATAATGCCGTATTTGCACATCAATCGTGATCGAGTGGTCTATCAATTGTGATTGATGTGTTAGTCACGATTGACAGGTCCATCGTGGCTGTCAGTCGCGACTCATGGGTCAATCACGATTGACACGTGGCCCAAATTTTTAGTTAGTCATGGTCAATCCATTGTTGACTTTGTTGGTCGCGAGTGATAGGTCGATCGGGGCTGTCAATCGTGATTGATGGGTCAATCGGGATTGATGGGTCAATTGGGATTGATGGGTCAATCGTGATTGACACATGGCATGCGCAGATTGTGTCAGTCGTGGTTAGTCGGTCGTTGGCTCTGTCGGTCACGATCGACATGTCGAACGTGATTGACAAGTCTGTCGACAAGTGTGTCATCATTTGTCAGTCCCGATTGACAGGAAACTGAGGCATATCAAAATTTTAAACACATATTCTAGATTCTCTTGGCCTACATATCACATTTATGCACTTAGTTTAGCAAATTGATCAATTTTTTTGTCGATCGCAATTTATAGGGGTCACCTCGGGCCCTACACAGTAAAAAATTTGTAGCTACTGAAGTTGTGCAGCTGCTGGGGATGTTGATTCCTATAGAAAATCTCACAAAACACACAAAAGCACAAGCACCCAAATGCTCTCTCACTCTCTCTCTCACAAGTGAAATGAGGGGAAATGGTATGGGAAGGGTGATTTGACCAAAAAAGTGAAAATGTCGCAATGATGGAGATGGAGGTGGAAGATGGTGATGAAGAGGGTGAAGAAAATAAGAAAAACTAGATAAAAGTGAAGAAGATAGCTATAACTCAAACGTCTCAACTTTACAGCTTACCATCACACGCTCGTCCTCGAAGCTCGATCCCCGACAAGAGCGCTAGAATTTGGTGTAGCTCAGTGATGAGTAGCACCTCCTTTAATGTCAATTTGGGAAGACATGAGGATAGTATGAAGACCTCGAACAAGTGATGTCACAAGTGTGTGAGTGAGAAGCACACAAGCATGCACACACATACACACACGTGCACACAAGGCAAGACAAAGAGAGAAACAATGGAGTTCTTTAGATTACTCAAAAAATCTTATACAAGTTCAAATCTACAACAAGCTTTCCAACAAGACCAAAATCACTAAAAACGAAGTTTGTATGAGAAAGTTATGTCTATTCAGGGCTCTAGGACTAAATCCAGACCACAACACGCTAACACGCAAACAGGACCCTCAATGCTTCCCAAATTTTGGCCAAAAATAGACCAAATATCTTTTGTCCTAAAAACATGTCGTATTTTCCCATCAATCTCGATCGAGTGGTCTGTCAATCGTGATTGATGTGTCAGTCGCGATCGACATGTCCATCGTGATTGAGAGGTCAGTTGTGGCTGTCAGTCACGATTGATCGTTCAATCGCGATTGACACGTGGCTCAAATTTTCAGCCAGTTATGGTCAATCCATCGTCGACTTTGTCGATCGCAAGTGACAGGTCTGTTGGGGCTGTCAGTCGCGATTGATGGGTCAATCACGATTGATGCGTCAATCATGATTGACACATGGCACGCACAGATTGTGTCAGCCGTTGACTCTATCGCTCGCGATCGACGTGTCGATCGGGATTTTGCAAGTCTGTCGGCAAACTCCGTCATCGTTTGTTAGTCATGATTGACAGGAAACTGAGGCATATCAAAATTTTAAACACATATTCTATATGATCTTAGCTTACACATCATATTTATTCACTTAGTTTAGCAAATTGATCAATTTTTTTGTTGGTCGTGATTGACAGGGGTCAACGCCTTGGGCCCTACACAGTAAAAAATTTATACCTACTGAAGCTAGTGAAGCTGCTGGGGATGTTGATTCCTGTAGAAAATCTCAAAAAACACAGAAAAGCACAAGCACGCAAATGCTATCTCGCTCTCTCTCACAAGTGAAATGAGGGGAAATGGTATGGGTAGGGTAATATGACCAAAAAACTGAAAATGTTGCGATGATGGAGATGGAGGTGGGAGATGGTCATGATGATGATGGTGATGAAGAGGATGAAGAAAACAAGAAAAAAAAGATAAACGTGAAGAAGATACCTATAACTCAAACATCTCAACTCTACATCTTACCATCAAATGCTCGTCCTCAAAACTTGATCCCCGAGAACGGCTCCAAAATTTGGTGTAGCTCAGTGATGGGTAGCACCTCCTTTAATGTCAATCCGGGAAGACATGAGGATAGTATGAAGACCTCAAACAAGTGATGGCACAAGTGTGTGAGTGAGTAGTACACAAGTGTTAAACGTGCGTTGCCGTCACAGGTGTGTTTAAGCTCTTTTTGGGTTCTTGGGAGTTGAAGGGGTCTATTAATCAGAGGCCCTATTACTTAATTTTCCCAATCAACACATTTACTTCATAGTACTTTAACACTCAAAACTCTGCATACAAATTACTATCAATCCTCTGGTTCGTTCTCTCACAGTCTTACTGTCTGTACTCAGACTATTGCTAGTTCTTCCACAACCTTACCGATTACACTCCGGTTGTTATGTTCTCAATACACAGCATCGAAGCTATTCATTACCGTAATACAGACTTACGTTTTCTAACTTAAAGGAATTGTGCCCAAACACAAGCTAATGTAATCAAACAGAGACAAGAACAGTAATACTCAAATTTCACAACACTGCGCTACGAAAACTTCACAGAATGCAATCGACCAGACAAACAGTCTGGCAATCCTCCCGATCGTTACCGAAGCGTCCTTTCATTAGATTATAAATAGATACAACTCTACGCAACGACCTTTCAGTTCGTGCGGAATATGAAAAGAAAAAGATTTACAATTGCCAATCAGGCGGCTTACGCTGGCACGCACGGTGGACTTGAACCCGCAAGTTTACAAAATTTATGGCTCTTCTACTATACCCTGAATATACATTATTCGGGCTAACTTAAATGTTCTGGAAATTTTCTGCTTCAGCAAATCCAACATCTTTTTTAGAATCTCCGGTTCTACAAGCTGAGCATCAGTTCTAACTGAACTTGCGGCAATTACTTGGCTCATCAGAATTTCAGCTTGTGTCTGCAAAAAGGCCTCTTGCAGATAGAAATCGTTTGCCAGTGCTGTGTCACGGCTCAATTTCATATCGGCAATCTGTTGATCGACATGGGATAAACGCTCTGCTTGAGCTCCCAGCTGCTTTTCTCTTCTCTCCAGTTCGTGTGATTGGTACTGGATGGTCTGGTAATAAGCATTTCGCTCTCTTCGAATCGTTGGAACCTCTTTCTGGAGTTGAGCCGTTAATGTCATCTACATTTTAAGAGCAGAATTTTCTTCAAACAGGTTTGCATTTGCAAACTGGAGCTCTGTATTGGTTTGCTTTATTAAATTTGTCAGTTCCTATCCTTTCTGCACGACTTCATCCAACTGTACTCTAGTTTCTTCCAACAAGTTTCCCAGTGCTACACGAGCATCCTCTCTATCTTGGGCTAACTGTTTTAGCTGGATAATTTCTGCATCAGCAGCACACAATAAATCATCTTTAGCTTGTATCTCAGCTAACACAGCATCTCTTTGGCTGATTAATGATTCTTGTTCAGCAAGTCTGGCCTGGAGCTATTGAATTTGTAGGTGCAGAGCATGATTTTCTACTTTTACTGCATCCGCTTCTTCCTGGAGTGGATTAATATCTGCTTCAAGAACATCAACCTTATGCTGGAACTCTTGTCTAAGATTATCAGTAACCTCCTTCATCTGTTTTGGTAGTTGCTGCGACAGTTGGATCAACATATGACCCATGGATGCTAGCTCAGTAAACATAGGTATTGAAGGAAACAGAAGAGGAGGATGTGATTGAGATGAAGAAGCTGTCAAGAGTTGACGGGAAGGGTGAAGAATAGTTAGGTGAAGAGGAGGAGAATTCAGTGCTTCAGGGACAATTGGTAAAACAGGTTCAATGGGCTTATTCGGAGGCATGGGTGGATGAGTGGGTAGCAGAGTGTTAGTCACCAACAAGTTTTTGGTAGGTTGCTGCGTGGTTGCTTCAGTGCGGGTACTGATAGACTCCACCAGAGCGATTATTTCATCAAGCTTGCCCACAACAAGATCTTGCACTTCTTCTTTGGATTGGTGTTGAGACTCCTGTCGAGAAGAATCTGCGTTAGAAGCAGTGGTTGAAACACTGTGTTCCTGTTGGTTATCTTGAGAAGATTGTCTAGAAGAGTCAATATGGATTGAAGTAGCGGTGTTGTGAAAGGTTTCTTCTTCATGTCCTTCTTCTTCATTTCCAGCGATGGAACCTTGTTCTTGACTTTTAGAGGTGCTTATCTTTTTGCGTTCTCGGCGGAGAAGTTGGAAGATATCTTCATCATCATCTTCGGTATCATCAAGTATTTGTGCAGATTCCTCATGGTATAGGATGGGAGCGTTTGGAGGTGGTTGCGCTGCTTGGATAGCAGGAAAGAGAAATGTCAGGATGTGGGAAAGACGTGATCGTGGGAGATCACCTTTGTTAACGTGCTTAATGATCGTAACGCATTCACGGTGCATGCATCGGAAATAGTAAGAAACAAAATCGACTGGCTCTCTAGCAGCCATGTCAATCATCGAGTAGAACGGGCGAGAAATCCCGTAAGTGCGTTTCTGTAAGTTCAGTATGGCTACTAAAAATTGAAGGGCAGTCCGTTCAGGATCAGGGCGACAGAGTATGGCATACTCATTCGAAGAGTGCCTGGGGAACAATTCAATCATAGTAGCGATCGGAAAGTTAGGACCATTCTCTCATCCTTCCAGAGGAAGTCGGAAAGCGGCAGCAAATGACTGTTGGATGATTACGACACGAGATGGGAAACACGTAATAGGCCAACTGTGCTCCGTAGCAGGTGTGGCGGAAATAGCAACGATAATTTGAGCATAATATGGATGACACTCCACTGAATGCCAGGGCAATTCAGCGAAGTTGGACAAACCTCGGACACGCAAGAATTCACTCACGTCCTGAGGGAGTCCATCACAGAAGGTAGCAAAATTTGCTAAAGCTTCCATGATCCACACGTGAAGTAGCACGAATACACAATGATTACAGAAAGCACAAAGCACACAAAACACACAGACACAATAGTGATTAACGTGGTCCCCTTTAGGTACTTGAGGACTCTCTTGGCCGCTTCCATATGTGGTCTTCTCGGCTTATGCCATTCCTCTTTATGAACAAAGAGGTATCCGCCTTGCTAGCTTTGAATCCTTGGTCCTGCAAATAAGTCACCAATCTAAAATTCCAAGCTCTTGGAGCTTGCTTCAATCCATACAAAGCTTTCTTTAGTTTGCATACATAGTTAGGATGATGTGCATCCTCATATCCAGGAGGTTGTGCCATATACACTTCCTCAGAAATCCATCCATTCAAGAAAGCATTCTTTACATCAAGTTGATAAAGATTCCAATTTCTAGATGCAGCAAGACTAATGAGAACCCTAATTGTAGGCATTTTTGCAACAGGAGAGAAAGTCTCCTCATAATCAATACCATGGGTTTGAGCAAACCCTTTAGCAACTAACCTTGCTTTGTGTCTATTTATACTTCCATCTGGATTCCTCTTGATTTTGTATATCCATCGAGATCCGATTATCTTCATAGATGGCTTGTTAGGTACAAGCTCCCAAGTGTCATTCTCCTTCAAGGCTTCCATTTCTTCATCCATTGCATCTCTCCAAGCTTTCTTGCTTTGTGCTTCTTCAAATGTGGTAGGTTCTTCATTGGTTGAATCCTTTGCAATGTAGATTGAGTGCTTGGTGACCAAAGAAGTATCATAACCAAACCTCTCTGGTTTCTTCTTCTCCCTTGAAGACCTTCTAAGTGGTTGATGTGAGCTCTCAGGTCCATATGTAGCATCCTGCATCTTTGCTTTTCCTTTGTTCTTCTATAGCTTTAGTCTTTCCAAGTCTTCTAGGTCAATCTCCGAATCACTTTCTTCAATCTTCTTTGGCTCCTTTGGTTGAAGTGATGGAAAATCTTCATCCAAGTCATATGGCAACTTCACTTTCCTGTCATCATCAAAACATGATTTGTTTTCATCAAAAATTACATCTCTACTCACAGAAAATCCTTAAATTGTACAATCTATATCCTTTTTGGTTTTGATCAACCAATGAATACACACTTCTCTGCCTTGGGATCCAATTTCCCTCTTACTTGAGAAGGAATGTGAGCATAGGCTAAGCATCCAAAGATTTTGCAATGCTCTAGACTAGGTCTTCTTCCATTCCACACCTCATATGGAGTGGTTCCATCTAGTGACTTAGATGGAGGTCTATTTATGAGATATGTGGTTGTAGACACAGCCTCTGCCCATAGGTAGTTTGGCAATCCTTTTTCGATGAGCATGGACCTTGCTGCTTCGACAATAGCTCTGTTCCTCCTCTCTGCTACACCATTGAGTTCGGGTGTATACCTTGTAGTGACTTCCCTTTTAATGCCTCTTTCATGCAAGAAGGCATCAAATTCAGAAGAGAAGTATTCTCCTCCACCATCTGATCTGAGTCGTTTCAAAGTCCTACATGTTTAGTTTTCAACAAGAGCAATATACTTCTTAAAGCAATTAAACACTTCATCCTTGTGCTTCATGAAAAACAGAATGGTCCACCTGCTACAATCATCTATGAAAGACACATAATATCTTGAGCCTGATATAGATGGCTCCTTACTTGGACCCCACACATCCGTTTGCACTAGATCCAAAGGATTTTGATACATATATCCTTTCTTATTGAAAGGTTGTCTATGAGCCTTGCCGAGTTGACAAGCTTCACACTTATAAATCATGTGTTGCCTTGTGATATTAGGCAAATCAAGTACACTTTGGTCCCTGCAAATCTGTTTGAGTGTCCTCTCACCAATGTGAGCAAGCCTTTTGTGCCATATCTCCAACTCTGTTAGAGTTTGAGATCCATAGCTAAACAAAGCTATGTTCTTTGTATCTTCCACTTCAAAAGTGAAAAGCCTTCTTGTCTTTTCTCCTTTGGCAATCCTTTGAAAGCCTTGCCTTGGGTCTTCAACATATGCTCCAAATCGATTGAATCTAACCTGCAATCCTTTTTCAACAATCTGTCCAACACTTATTAAATTTTTGGTAATTAAGGGACATACAAGACTTTGCTTAAGAGGTTCATATTCCCATCTGATGTCTTCACATTACCTATCTTCTCCACTGAGTGCTTTGTGTCATCTCCTGTCTGCACTTCATGCTTGTTATGAGGATCTTCCAAATCAAAAAGTAAAGCCACATTTCCTGCTACATGGTTCGAGCATCCCGAATCAATGTAAAATATGTGATCATCATCCTTACCCTTCTTCGCTGATAAATTCATAATCAATAATGAATCTTCTTGACTTTGGTCCTCTGCATAGTTATTGTAATCTCTTCTTCCTCTATGGCCACTTTGATAGTTGTTGTTGTTGTTGTAATTGTTGTTGTAGTAGTTGTTGTTGTTGTAGCCTCCATTGTATCTACCTCTATTTGATCCATAGCCACCTCTATTGAATCCTGTTCCTCTTGAGTTCCTCGGGTTCCTCAAACATTCTTCAGTAGTATGGTTAGATAAGCCACATATGTTGCAAGGTTGAGATGATTGGAATCTCCCCCTGCCTTGCTTTCCACCTCTAGCTCTTCCTCTACCTGCAAAGTTTGCTTGGAAAGAGCTACCTTCATCTTCATTCTTCCTATTCTTTGACTTGTCCTTGACCTTAGCTTTATCAGAGTATAAGGCAGAAGTTTGATTACCTCTTGAGGACTCGCCACCTTTGCTAATCTTTGCTTCATGAGTGAAGAGTTGGCCCATGAGTGTGTTGAGGTCGGGTACATGCATATCCATGTATAAATCCATGGTTGTTGTGAATGACTCCCACTTGTCGTCTGCTTTGATTCCATTCATGATTTGTCTTATGATTTGCTCCTCTTCAATTACCTCTCCAATGCTTCCACGTTGGTTGGAAATCTCCTTCATCTTTGTGACATAATCAGTCACATTTTGCTTCGGGCTTTTCTTCATTGTTGTGAACTCCATCCACAATTGGTTCTTCCTTGCTCGAGTGTTGGAAGAGAAGAAAGAAGAAAGTGCATTCCAGAACTCTCTTGATGTCTTGCATCCCTTGACATGAGGTAAAAGAAAATCAGAGATTGAGTTTAGAATATAGGACCTTGCAAGTGCATCCTTCGAACACCAATTCAAAAGTCCTTCGACTTCTTCATGTGATGGTTGCCCTTTGTTCCTCATGGTTGGCATTGCTTCATCTCCGGATATGAATCCATATAGATTCCTCCCTTGAAGGTAAGCCTCCATCCTTAGAGACCATGCCGGGTAGTTGTTTCGATCCAATTTGTCAATTGTTAATGGAAATCCATCTCCCATGTTGCTTGACTATGCTCTGATACCACTGTGAAGAGAGATGGTGGATGCAATCCAAAGATGAGTAGGTGCTGCTACAACCAGCTTCACACCAGCCAACTGAGACTTCAGAGTTGATTAGTAGACCCTTTAAGCTTCCTAAATCCACCAAAATATCAGCCAAGTACTTTGGAACATGTATCCCAAAAGTTTAAGTCAAGACAGACTAGTTGCGAAATGACTAGCTCCCAAAACTTGCTATTTTTGGACATACACCTGTTGGAAAAGATGAATAGTGCTCTCAACCTGGTAGGAATTAGAAAAATTCCTTTTGGGCATAGCAAATAGACTTAGCAAGCTTCCCAATCCAAGCAAAAAACTTCAAATGATGGACTGAGTACTGAGAACAAGATTTATCAATTTCTGGAACATGCCCACCATTCTCGGGGCTCTGCAGAGATAGACCAGTGAGCAGTAAAATGCAGATATCTCCAAAAATATAAATCGAATGACCTTGAAAATTGATATGCAGAAACTAAACAAAAAGAGCTATCCAACGCACGTTAAATCACTGAAAAAGAATCAATACAACTCGAGATATGACCTTCTAAAGGTACTGCTCTGAGTGAGTATAGCAGAGAACAAAACAGAGAAGTGAATGATGATAAATGTATAAATTCATATATGATTACAAGCACATTGGCAATGAATCTTTGCACAATGGGAGTAGAATGATAGAACTATGGAGTAAGCTCTTCAATCTCTACAAAATGACATCAAGTGGTCACGTACAAGGCTTGCTAATCGCCTCTTCCTTCTTGCTCTTTTTATAGCTATTCTTGGAGGGAGTTTTGAATTCGAATTCGAATGGCTCCACCTAAAAGTGTTCCCCAAAGTTAGGAGAGATTCCCTCAGCTCAAAAATTCGTGATTTTGGTAGTTAGAGCCACAAAATTGCTTTTACATCATGCATGAGGTAAGCCATCCTTTTCCTTTTTCTTTTTTCAATTACAAGAGATAAAAATGAACTCTTTTACAAGAGGTGTTCACATGACTACTCATGTGACTTACAAATGAGGATAATATCAAGCATGTAGGCTTGGGTAAAATGCACCAACAATGATAACCTTCATATGGCGTGCATGCATGTGTAGAATCGATAATGCATGGCGGCTGTTGATCATAATTAGATATCAAAACGAGGATATTTACAGACTTATTTAATTAATCAAGCAAAAAACAAAAAAAGAAAGTAAATAACACACGGAAAAACGAAGAACACGTCAGCGAGAATCAGGTGCTTGGTGATACGGCCGCAACTTTGAACCATTGATCACTTTAGGAAGAGGAACTCCGGTCAATGTAGTCAACCGAAAAGTAGCTGGGCCTACTTGTTCACTAATCCAGTAAGGACCAAACCACCGTAATTTGAATTTCCAGCCGCATAATTTGATTTAGCATTATAAAATAACACAAGCTATCTGTAGCTCAGTGATGAGTAGCACCTCCTTTAATATCAATCCAGGAAGACATGAGGATGGTATGAAGACCTCGAGCAAGTGAAGGCACAAATGTGTGAGTGAGAAGCACACTAACATGCACACACATACACACACACGTCCACACACGGCAAGAACAAAGAGAGAAAGACAATGGAATCACTTCTATTGCAACAAAGTTCTCATACAAGCTCAAAACTACAAGAAGCTAACCCAAAAATGAGCTCTCTAGCTCTATTTATAGTTTTTGCCTAGCTTTGGCCCTGTCCAGACCTAGTGTCCGGTCTAGTTAAAAATTAGGTTCCAGGGTTTAATTGAGGGCTCAAACGAGATCTAAAAAATACGAAAATTGATAGGCAACTACTTCTAAGGCTCCTCAAGCTCAAGGACTCCTCGGCTTGTACAAAATGGGGCTACAAAAAGGTGAAAATGGTATTTAGAGGGGTTTTTAGTGATGAGAATCACTTTAAAATGATGTAAGGGTTTTTGAAAAAAATGAAGGGTTGCCTTAGTGCTAGATCTTCCTGTGTGTCGGTACTTGCTTCTTCCCGTATACTGTCAACACTCTCCCCCGCCTAGTGTCTGTCGCCTCTGACAGACCTCTGCTCCACTGTTTGATCGATGTACTTTTGCAGGAGGTCGGTTGCCAATTCTTGTTCTTTTATACGTAGTCCCCGGACCAAATCGCTCTGGAGGGCATCCCAATTCACGGCTCCAGGCATGTTAGGTTGTGGCGTAGTGTAGAGATCTGAATGCATTGTTTGCTCGCATGCAAATAGTTGCAGCAGGTGGGTTGGTCATGGTGCAAATACCTCTGAATGTGCTTCCCAAAATCCCGTGGTGAACATGTCGTCGAAAGTTTGCTTATAGCAGGCAGGGAGATATCTGATGCGTGCGTGCCATGCATAAGCAACTCGTATGCTTGGGGTTGTGCTCATATCATACAGGAGGTCATAATTACCATTGATGAAGCTGGGAATCGGAGGCTGAATGTTACATACGTTGCGGAAGGTTTTGAGCACAACCTGCATCATATCAAATATCTTGAGTAGCATCTGTGCAGCTACATCTGGCATGGAGTGGAGGCGTGGAAGCCAATATCGGATGGTAGCCATCATGTACGCTGTTGTAGGTGGGTCTGTTGGTGGTGCGATTTTGGGGTAGTTCAGCCACTGTTTGCAATTCACATTGTTCTGAACCTTGATGGCGAATGCTTTCCAAGAGCGTCTTCTTTGTACCGGTCCAAAGCATGGGTTATATTTCAGATGCATGGGAGCATGATCCCATGTTCGTAACATTTTCGGATAGGTCTCCAGTAACTTTTGCCTCCATATGGGCTGGAATATGGCCCCTTTTTTGGCTGCCTCTGGGATGTCCTCGGGTTCGAACTGTGTTGCGAAAGAGGGATACTTGTTGGTTATGCATTTGATCTCAGCATTGTAGTCCGCCAACAATACAAAATAAGGTTTATATTGTAACTCTGAGCTAGTTATCAACCGCCTAGGAGCCAAGTTCGAGAAATATTCAGACTTGAGTATGGTCTCCTCTATGGTTTTCATGGCTAGCATCTGGGTTGCAACCCGCTCTTCGTGAGTGTGGCCCATCTCCTCTACCTGCTTCATCCATGCTGACGGGGGTTCCTCATATGTATCCTATCCCTCTTCAGTGATCCTGCCACCTGGAAGAGGTTGTGGCTCATAATTATCTTCTAATGTTTCTTCCACCGGAATGGCAATGGTCTCCTCTTCACTTGGCTGATCAGGTGGGGAGGGGGGTCGTTCATATTGTAATAATTTAATTTTTAACTCGGCCACCTGCTGACGTAGCTCTAGTACTTCATTGGTTACTGATAATTCCAGCTCTGGTGAGGTTGCAGCGTTGGCCATCTCTTTAGGTTCTCGTTGGTGTGGTGCAGGCACTTGGGATTTTTGTAGGTCTTTGACTTGGTCAGCAAGCTGATCATGTGCTTCTAAGAGATTGGCATAGGTTTCCAATATTTGTTGTATGTTTTCTAAGGGGATGGCTTGGAATTTAGCAGGGTCGATGGGTGCTCCCGGGGTGTTTTCCATGGTTGCTTCTAGGTTCTCCTGGTTTTGTTGTTGTAGCCTTCTGTTCTCTTCTTGAGCCGCTGCTAGATGGCGACGTAGTAGAGCCATGTTGAGTTGAAGTCTCGCATTGCGGCCCATTTGTTCTCTGAGTTGTTCCTCCATAGCTTTGCCTGTCTCTGCATACTTAGCTTCGAGTTCTGTCTTCGATTGTTGGAGGTCAGTCACCTGGTGTTGTAGTGCTGTATTACCTAGTTCCAAGGCATCGACTCGTGCCTGGAGTTGAGTCGAGAGATTGCACAGCTCTGTGTTATTTTCTTCTAATAGCTTATACTCTTGCTTAAGCTGAGTGGCCGCTTCAACCATGGTGTCTAGTGCATTACTAAATGATGTGGATGCATGGGTAGAGGTGGAACATGCAAAGGGTCGGGAAATGGGGAAGGGAAAAGTGGATGATGTGCCTATGAGTGAAGTGAGATGTGATGATGGTGGAACAGACGTGGCGGTGGGTGCTCTTGTGGATGGTGAAATATCCATGGGATCGGATGTGATAGTGTGTGAAGTGTGAATTGTGAATACGGGAACGGTAGGTGGTGTGTTAGTGGTGGCAGTGAATGTGAGGGATCATTACTTGGGAGAGTGATCCACGCATTCGTTTCGCAGGCTAGCTCCCTGACTTCCGTCCTTTGAAAAACTCCAGCTGTGAATATTTTAGGGCTCTGGCAACCGGCACGTCATATGCAAGACATCGATAGATAATCCTTGTACGCGCACAGTAGCCATGTAAAGTAGGCTTCCTCACACCCTGCTTGCCTGCTTCATACACTTGGTCCAAGATCCATACAGGCATCTTAATGGGCAAGCTTCCAGTCTCTGCTACCCATACCATATTTTCTTGTGTGGTTGGGTGAAGCGGTCTTGAGCTGGAAATGGGAAGTGTTGTAGGCACATTCGTAGAGGTATTGTGATGTTAGGGGTGAGGGCACACATTTCCTTTAGCTTTTTGATTTTGTTGCTCTTCATCGAGTCTGGTATCAAGGGATCGCGATCCGACGGTACGTGAGTGCCATACATTTGAAGGGCTTCCCTGATTAAGGTAATATTCAATTCAAACTTCCTCATTTCTTCCCGGTTTGATAAGGAGGGCACCCAGAATGTGCCTGAATGATCTTTATCACCTGTCGGCTTCAGTGTGGCAATTAGGTAGTAGCACCTGAGGAAATCGGGTTTAGGCAGAGCTGCACTAAAATAAGTTTTTAATCCTGCTTTTTGCCAGATGTCTTGAAGTGGAGCTGCATTCTGTAAGGTTTCGAATTCTCTTGAAAAGAACTGGAAGATCCACCATACTCCTCCACACTCCATCTTGGACTCCCATATATGATCTGCGTCTCCCAAGTCTCCTGGCATCTCATTGAACCAATGAGAGTGCCCTTTTACTCTTTCGGTTAGGCCATTTGGTGGATCTGGAATAGGAATTCTCCGCACGTTCACGAACTCTTCAGGCCGAGCTGTTGGTGGGGCCTCCACCGGCATGGCATCCCAATTGATTTGAGCACCAGAGCCTGCCTGAGAGCTTGTGCCTGCTGCTGCTGCCATGAGAGTAGGTTGCTTATCTGCTGGAAGAAGAAAGGCACATTAGTGTTGCATAGGAAACAAGATGTAATGGTGTTCCCTTCACAATACTAACATGACAATCCCGGAGGTCAGTGGTTAGTGGTGAAGTGTTTGTGATAGGTGTGAGTGGTGATTAGAGGTCAATGTCATCCTAGATGCATACTTTGGTTATGCAATGGGCTCAGAATGCTCCTGTGTTAGAGTGGACAGATTTACAAAATTGGGTCAGGGGGTTTGATACACAGTTTAATTCTCCAAACTTTGATAGAGGATTCGTAGCTCTTAGAACTAAAGACAGGTGAAGATTTCTGGATGAGAGTGTGATGTATTTGGGACCTTTTGGGTACCCATTTCCAGACATTCCTAGGGTTGATTGGAGTGGAGACAGTGAGAGGTGTAGTTATCTTTTCATTTTCTAAGTTGTTGGCCACGAGTGCTTGTGAAAGTTGCTTCATCCTAGTGCCTGAAGGTGAAGTAATTTGGGCTTGTAAGCGGGCCTTGGGCACCCATATCTGTCTAGCATTAGGGATGGCCTTCATTGATCGCTTAGGAACCCAAATAGAAATGGTATGCCTAGGAGTTATCCTAGGAGGCTTCTTCACTTTGTTCCTTGATGGTGAGGCTCGCCTGATGCTTATTTGAGAGCCTGTCTCTGGAGCTGCGGTGTTCTCCCCTTTGCGTATCCCGATCTGCTTCACCCCACAAGGTGCTCCGTATTGCAATGATTGGCGCTCTTGCTTCTTGATCAGCAGTCTCCTTCGTGTCGAATGATGTTCGGTCTACCAGTTTAGATTCTTCTTTGGATCAACTAGGAACTTCCTATTGGCTCCTGTACCTTCAGTAAGTTGGACACTCCTCTGCACCATAGAACTCGGAACAGGAACAACATTATTAACTTCATGTGGATTCCTGGAGGGACCAGGAGTTGGTATCCATTTTAAGGATTTGAGTGCTTGATTTTCTAATTCAATCGTAAGACGACTTTGGCCTACCCAAGCCTGAAGAAATCCACTTCTTAGGTTGAGGTTGACTGCGTGATCATAGATCCAGTCTTGGCCTAAGATAAGAGGTTCGGTAAGATCCTCGTCTTCACATACTAGCACTTTTACTGGCATTAGTACCTCCTGCATGTAGAGAGGAAGCTCCACCTCTCCCATGCAAGGGGTTTCGACACCTCCTAAACCTATCAGATATGCTTCCAGGGGTTTTATCTCCAATTGCAGTTGTTGGCAGTAAGAAAGCCGAACTGCACTAGTGGCGGCTCCTGAATCAATTAAAGCTCTCACACTAGTTGGATTGTCTCCTTGTCCTATTTCTAGGGTTACAAAAGGTCTTCGATCGATTATTCTATGAGAATGTTCACCGGAAACCTCACACATGGCCATGTGATAACCTGGGGACTCTTGAGGGTCAGGCATAGGCTGATCCCTCCCTTGTCTCCTCAGCTTCATTCGTTTGATGCGCTCTAAGGCCTCTGCCTGTGCTTCTTCTCGAATTCATTTTTCCTCCTCTTTACGTTTCTTAGCCGTCTTGAGTCGACTGAGCATTTCCTCTGTGAGGGGTTCCTGATACAACTTGACTCTGCATCCGCTAATATAGTTTGGGAGAACATCACCCTCTAATGTGGCTAGTTGCACTGCTCCACTTGTGGAGATCCTATTTATTATCATAGGTCCGTAGCCTCTCTTTTCTAGTTTCCTTGCGTGTTGTTTCAATGTGTAGACTAAAACTAGATCTCCAGCTTTCAAACCTTTGTCCTTCACATGGCATCAAAGTATGCCTTTTGTCGTTTCTTTGCTGCATATATTCCTGCAAATGCTCTTAGTCTGGTTTCACCTAATCGCTCAAGATCAAACAGTCTCGAAGAGAGTTCATGGCCTGTCCAGTCGTGCTCTTGTGCTACTTTCAATGTAGGTATCAAGAAGTCCAAGGGTAGCACCGCATTCTGACCGAACACCAGCTGAAAGGGTGTGGCTTGAAGTACCGTTTTATAGGCCACTCGGTATGCCCAAACAGCATGGTATAGCTGTTTGTCCCAATCAGAGCGTTTATTATTCACTAGTTTGGTCAATACATTACACAAGATCTTGTTTGTGCTCTCAGCCTGGCCATTAGCTTGGGGGTGATAGGGGGCAAACTTCTTATGTACTACCAAGAACTCTTGGAGCAGGTTTTCAATAACTTCATGCAAGAAGTGAGTGCCTCTATCACTTACCAGCTCTATAGGTAGCCCATATCTTGTGAATACATTCTCAAATAAGAACTTAGCTGTTGTTTGTGCATTGTTCTTTGTTGTGGCTTTTACCTCTACCCACTTGGTTAGATAGTCCGTGGCAACAATGATATATTCTGCATGGGAGCCCATAGCTGGGGGATTAATAGGACCAACAAAGTCTATTCCCCACTTCGAGAATGCTCGTCCTCCCATCATGGGTTTCAGTGGCATCTCATCTTTACGTGTAGGAGGCTGAGCTCGCTGACATACATCACACCTCTTCACATAGGTATGTGCATCCATATGAAGGGTAGGCCACCAGAAGCCCGCAAATAGTACTGCCTTGATCACCCAATCTGGTCCAAAGTGGCCTCCTGCTACGCCCTGGTGAGCAGTTTCCAAGACTTTTAGGTATTCACTCTCATGAACACATAGTCTCAGGTAATCATCTTTACCCCGCTTGTATAGATTATCACCAATGAGTGAGTAATCTAGGGCTTCTTGTTCTAGACTTCTTTTCCTAGCCAGGGTCATGTCTGGAGGGAATGTTTTCGTCCTCAAGAAAGATACTAGTGGTTCACTCCAATCTAGCACTATGGACACTTGATAAAGTGTGGCATGTTCCACAGGTGGTTTAGTGCAACAGATTGGGCATTCTTTACACAACTTTTGGACATCAGCTTCCATCGTCGGCCAATGCACTCCGAGTCTCCTTAGTGTCTGTAAGGTTCGTTGCTTTGAGTAGTGTTGCTCTAATGCACCTACATGTGCTAATTGCAACCATTTGGCATACTCATCCTCTTCCACACAACAAGCCAAGATCCCTTGATCTGTGTGCTTGTACATACTTCCTGCCAAGATATGATACCTTTGGGCTTTTACAACTTCTCGATCCTGTGTGGTTATTACTGGATGGTTAGGCCCGTATGTTAATACTGGCACTAATGGCTTAGCCCACTGCGGCACCACTTCCAAATTAAACAAGTAAGCATCAGGAAGGTCATCTGATACTCCTTGTGGGGCTTCTCCAGATGTGAGCCTAGAGAGATGGTCTGCTCTCAAATGAGTCCTGCCTTTCCTCACTACTACCTCAAAGTCATATTCCATTAGTAAGAGAAACCATCTTACTAATCTGCCAGTATTACAAGGCTTGTTAACCAAGTATAGTAGAGCTTGATGATCAGTAAAAAATTTAAACTTATTTGCAAGCAAATAATGCCTAAACTTTTTGACTGCGTACACCATGCCTAATCCCTCTCGTTCGGTAGTGGTATAGTTTCGTTCAGCTGCATTCAGCTGTCTACTCGCATAGGCAATTGGCAGATCCATATTACCTTCATCAGTAGGTTGTGCAAGCACACATCCAATGGCATAATTGGACGCATCCACATGCACATGGAAGGGCTTATTCCAATCTGGTGTAGTTAAGATTGGTGCGGAACATAATCGCCGTTTAAGCTCATTGAAGGAATTCTCACATTCATCAGTCCACTCAAAGTTAGTCAGAAGTCCGTACATGGGCTTTGCAATGACAGCATACATGTGAATGAACCGGCGGTAGTAACCACAATGCCCCATGAAAGCCTGCACTTCCTTGACGTTCTTTGGCCTAGGTAACTCGGCTATGGCCCTCACTTTCTCTTCATCAGTGGATATGCCATTCTTTGACACTATGTGTCCTAGAATCTTTCCTTGCCTGACCATAAAAACACATTTTTCTGGGTTTAGGCAGACTTGATATTCTCTACATTTGTCAAAGATTTGTCTGAGTTCTGGTATATGTGTCTGTCTAATGTTGGAATGCGCACAGAGGTCATCAACATAGACTTCCAAATTTTTCCTTAAGAACTCTTTAAACACATGGCACATCAGCCTCTGGAAGGTAGCTGGTGCATTGGTAAGCCCAAATGGCATTACTCTAAAGGCAAATATGCCCCATTCGGTGGCAAATGCTGTCTTATGCTGATCTTCTGGGGCTATGGCTACTTGATTGTAGCCCGAAAATCCATCGAGGAAGCTGTACACTTCCTTGCCTGCTACTCTTTCTAAGAGATGCTCTGTGATAGGAAGCGGATAGTTATCTCGAATTGTGGCTGCATTTACCTTCTTCAAGTTAATGCACACACAGCTTTTCATTTTTCTTGGGCACCACTACAATGGGGGATACCCACTCAGTGTGCTCAATTTCATAGATAAATCCAGCTTCAACCAGCCTATCTATCTCTTCTTTGATCTTGGCAGCATAATTATCATTATATGTATATGGCTTTTGCTTAGAGGGTTTGGCCTCTGATGTCATGGGGATAGTGTGTGAGCATATGTCAGGGTCCACTCCTTTCAAATCCTTGTAACTCCAAGCGAATACATCTTTGTATTCTCTTAGCAAGGCTATTAGCTCTTGTTCTTCCTCTTCTGTCAGGTCATGGCCTATGTATGTGCATCTTTCTTCTCCTTCTTCCACAGCTACCACTATTTTCTTGGTGGTTTCTTTGTTGTCATAGGCCTCGCCTGATTGCGCCTCTCGTTTAGGCATTCTGATCATGACTCTCCTGTCATCTATCTCATACTTCTTGAAATTTTTCGGGACCTCAAACAAAGATTCTTCCTCTGCTTGTGTGACTTCTTTCTTCTTCCTTTTCTTTCCTTCCTCCTTCGGGGTCACATGTGCGGCTAGCCTTACATCATTCGTAAGCTCTCCGTGCCTCTGGGGTTGAAATTCTACTTCATAGAAGTATTCTTCATCTGATGCAAAAGGTGGGTCCATGATGATTGACTCTAGATCGGAGTCACTTGCATCCTCGAATGCATCAGGGCTAGGCTCACACTCTTCTAACACTGCCTCTCCCATGATTGGCTCTATGGAGAAGACTGAAATGTCATAGCCATCCTCATCACAGTGGGGTGTCCATTGTTCTTCATTGATGGCTACATCCATTGTTGCTAAGATTTCTGCCTAGCCATGGGGTTCAAATTCTTCATCAGGAAATACTACAGGTGCATAGGCTGGGTCTTGAATGGGTCTATGTGTTTCGTTTGCACCTATTTCTCTGGCCTTTTCTCTTTTCTCCTCTTCTACTGCCACTTTGCACATCCATAGGTGGGTGTCTTCATGCATCCATGAGGATCCTGATTCTATGGAATGCACAGATTCTGTATCATCTTTGGCTCTATGGATGGGATTCCATTGGATAGGAGGGACATCTCTATGAGAGTAATCTTTGAGATTCACTTTGGTCGTAACACCTAAGTGTTGCAGGTACAAAGAATTGGTTCCCCAGTCCTGTACCACTTGCAATTGTCGCATAAATGGTCTTCCCAAGATCATTTCATAGGCATGATTTTTGCTGAAATCACATATAGCAAATGTATGCTCGAACTCGACACCACATGTAGTGAGAGTTATTCCTTCTAGCAGTCCTAATGGCCTTTCAATGTGACCATCGGCCATCTGCAATTTCATTCTTGTTGGCCTGAGTGCTGGCTTGCCCCAACGTTTCCATAAGGAAGTGGTGGCAATTGCAACTCCTGCACCTGAGTCCAGAATGGCCTTGGTTGTGTAACCCTGATGGGTAACTGGGAGATAGGTATTTCCTTCTTCTCCTTCACTCATGTCTCCTATCTTATCCAATGGTATTTCAGGCACTGTTCTATGAGATCCTACTTGGGAGCGCGATTTCGCTATGTCTGGCACTTGTTTGGCTACATGTTTCCACACTTCTGGCTTAACTTTGAGTAGCTCTTCTAAAGTGAGATTGCACTGCACTTTAGTGTTCTTTACTACCTTTGTATTCCTAGGTATGATAGAAGCTTCATTTCTTATCATGACTGTGGGCGCTCTCAGACAAGTAGACTTGGTTTCCCATGGGCCTGTGAAATGTGGTAATCTTGTAGAGAATTAGACTCAAAGTCTAATCTCTCTTGAGAGTGGATGCTCTCATGCTCCTCATAAATGGATGGGATGTCCTGTGGGAATTGCTCGTGTGCATCATCCACAAGTTCAATGGGAGGAGGGACTTCACCTTCTTTAGCCCATTTGTCTTCTTGAATCTCTCGTAGGAATTCTGGTGTGAACCGATTCATAGAAGATGATGTGTCTGGCTCCGTAGAGTTAGGCACGTAGGCTTCTTGGGGAGGTAGGCTCACGCTCTCACTTGCCTTGCCCTTATTTTGAGAGGCGGGTTCCTTTTCTGATTGTGCAATTAGCCTCTCTATTCGTTCTAGTAGTCCATCAAAGTGTAACTACGTCTTAGCTGAACTAGAGATGTTAAAGAGGCGACTGGCTTCAAACATAGTCTGAGCCAATTCCACCATCTTAGCACAAATTTTGGTTCGTTCTAGCTCTAGTTCTGCTCTAGGGTAACACTTTTCATGATCAGTTACGTTTGGCCCTTCTTGGATTCTGGCCTGATATGCTCTAAGCATCATGTTTAGGTCCTCGGGAGTGGGATCAGCTAGGACGGATCCTACTCTGGGTGGTGGGTGGGTTAAGGGTGGTGTATTGAAAGGTTGGGGAATGGAAGAAGGTGGATTGGCGGGTAAAGGGAGAGGTGGTGGAGGGGTGGTGTGAGTGGTTTTGAGATGCGAGTTCACTTATCTTTGCTTTGGTTTCTCTCAAGCTTTCTTCAAGTTCGCTCATCGTTTTTGCCCATTGCCTTTTCATTCTTTCACGACTATCCTTCCAGGTTCTAGTCCTCTTTTTGGTTATGCTCTCTGTTTCACTCACCTCGGGGCTCTTTTCCTGACCAACACCTTGGTTTTGCTGTAGTGCTTGGGCTCTTGTGATCACTTGCACAGGTGCAGTGGAAGTCACACTCCCTGTGGAGTCTACAATTAACCCAACAACATTGATAGGAGTGATTTTAGGCATGTTATTAGGGTTCTTTGGGCAATCTCGTAGGAGATGCTCTTTTCCGCAGTCTTGACAGAAACCCTGAATTGTTACTGGTTGAGGTTGTGTAGGGGCAGGCAGTGGGCAATCACGTATAAGGTGATCTCCCTGACATCTGAAGCATGGTCCTCTAGGAAATGGGGGTCGTACCTGCCTAGGTTGAGGTCTAGAGTTGGGGTTTGTGTACATGACATTGGCATACTCAGGCTCCCCACTATTTTCACTTGGGTCCTCATAATAGTATGACTCATTATGCTTGGGTGACTGCATGTAGTAAGCCTGTGGGCTATCAACATGTGTGGAGTCAAAACTATGGTCACTTGGATCACTGTCTGATAGCAATGGGGTGACTGGAACTATGGCTCTGCTCGGATTTTCTTCAGCAGATGCATATTTCACTGGGATCACATTGGTTGGAGCAGGGGGTTGCTGTACTAGGACTGGTTGAGGTCTCTGCTACCCTTGATAAGGTGGCTAATAAGTTTGCTGTGTTCGGTTGTATTGTTGTGGTGGGTACTGATTCTGGTATCTACCCTGTTGTGGATATGGCTGAGGGTAATTTTGCCTAACAGTTTGTTTGTTATATGGGCAGTCTTGTGCAGTGTGGTTGGTGTACCTGCGCTCTATGGTGCAGTACTGGCTACTAGGATTCGCCTGGGGTTGGGCCATAATGGGACATACATTTGCCATATGGTCACCGCCACAAGTGTAACACCGCTTAACTGGGGCAAATCTCGGAATTTGTTTGCTAGAGACACCTAGTTTTTGAGCTACCTTCTCTGCAAGTTCATCAATGGATGTGGATTGACCAGATGTGAGGCTACTAGAGCTATCAGAATCCTTATAGATTTTTGATAGTTCTAATTCCTCACCTAGATTGTCCTCAATGTCTATGCACATGCGCACGCACTCTTCTATCGTTCTGGGGTCCTTCAGATACACATATGACCTGAGCTTGGTGCTCAACAATCCATCTAAGAACAAGGCCACTTGTTTGGCTGGTGTGGGTAACTCCGACATCGGGCATCTCTCCAGGTATTGCCTAAATCTTCTTCCAGCTAGTCTGACCGTCTCTTGAGGTGTTTGTTTGAAGCTATGAATTAGTGAGGAAGTGTTGTGCCTGATTCCACTCTTAGAAAACTCAATGATAAATGCCTCTAAGAGCTGGTCTATGTTTCTGAAATGCCTCTCGTTCAGTGGTTGAAACCACGTAAGGGCAGTGTTCCTAAGGGTTAGTGTGAATAGGTCCTCTACCTGTTCAGCTTTCAATACTTGCCAAAATTTTGCCACATGGTCATAAGGGTCTCCAGTGCCATCGAAGTAATTCTTCATGGACTTCACCAGTTGAGTTGGTCGTAGGGTCCTAGTGTGTTCTCTCGGCCTTGGCAAAGGAAAATCGTCAGCATTCCTTTGATTCCATGGGGTTCTATGTCCTTCAGGTTCCACTCTATTCCTTTCCATTCCCGTTCTTTCTCTTCCCAGGGAGTTGGCAAAACTTACCTCAGGTTTGTCTCTACTTCTATCTCTTTGAGCTCCATGAGCTTGGGAGGTCCCAGCTCCTTGGTGACTGTATGACACATTAGTCCGAGGTTGGGGAAGAACAAATTCACCCTTCCATGTGTAGGCATGTCTGCCATGCTCGGTGACCACGAAGATCCTCTCTGATGTATTGTCTAAGTAGGTTACTTTGCCTGGGCTATCAGGGTCTTTAAATTCATAGATTGTGAGAGCACCTACTTCATGAGACAAGGTAGGCTTATACCTCCAAAAGGCCTCATCCGTTTCTCGGTTTAAAAGCAAATCTATGCTTTTATTATCCTGTGGAATCAATTCTGGAGTCATGATTCTGGTCAAGACAGATTTACCGTGGGGAGTTCTCAGCTCTTTCTCTAAATTTCCTTGCTCTATATCACCCATATCGGTTTCTGCAATCACATTTCCAAACTCATCAGTTCTATCAGGAAGAGTGGTGACTACATATATAGTCCCTTCTTTATCTAGGTATGCTCCATTCTCAAACTTCACTACCGGGTGTTCTAGTCCATGGGGTTGATCGGGGTTCTTAATCTGGACCACAGATCTTCTCAGTCCGTCTTCGTAGATGCGAGCACCTAGACGATTCGTCCTGATGTATTCCAATTGAGTCTTGTAAGGTCCCTCTGGCTTTTCTAGATAAGCCACCCCTGAACTACCTACTGGTCTCTCCATGTGATGGAACATCTCAGAATCACTTGTTTCTGATCTGGGAGTGTATGGGTAATCACTCAACTGCTGGGCCCAACACCTGGCAGTGTGATTGACACTAGCTTTAGAAGATCTGAGGCTTTGTCTGTCTCGGCCTAAGTGTCTGCCTGATCTAAGGTTCATATGCCTGATTTATCTACCCCCTTGGACACAAGCACACTCTCGTTGCAGGTTAATTTGCACCAATCACTTTGTTCTTTTGAGTTGAATATTATGTTTATGATCTTGTCTGAAATCGCATCGTCAGGAGTACTTAAGTGAATTTCGCACTTGATAAGTGATCGACTCCAGTTTACCTTTTGTCCCTTAGGGTTTTCGCACTTAAGACCTACTTAATTCTTGCACTTGGTTGATTAATTCTCTTGGACTTGATTCGTGCCTAACGTTGCCCTAATTAATTACCACACCTAAGTTGTACTTAGCCTAGGCTAGGAATTGACAAAGGAGGGCTGAGAGAACTTCCAACCTTAATCCTCTGGTTGCTCAGATTGCTGCACAAGCCCAGGAAGCCTTCTCCCAAGCTTGGTACTCACCCTTGCTAGCTTGCTTTGGATTGCCTTGAGTGCACACAATGTTCCTGCGAAAGTTCACCATTAAGTATAGCTCTATTACCACAAGTAATTGAACGACACTCATCAATATATGCAGTCCCCCCTGGAGTAACTCACTGTACCCCCTCAATCTTAGGACCACCTAGTCTCACCTAAAGGCCAACTTGAAAATACATGTTCGGATGGTGAAGTTATGACCATTCAGGCACTTAGGGGTCCAAACAGGCTCTCAGGTTTCAGGAAATTCCTCCCTGGTTTCTAGGTCTTTGCCCACTCCTAAGGCTCTAATGTTCTCCCAAGGTGCTTAAATTTAAACCTCATAATACTTCAATTCACTCAACTTTACCCTTAAAATTTTCATGCGTTAGGGCCGTGTATCGCGATAGGTCGGGTCGAAGTGTCACGATAGCTCGTGAGGTGTCGCGATACTCCCAAGTGTCACGATAGCTCGTGAGGTGTCGCGATACTCCCAAGTGTCGCGATAGGTCGTGAGGTGTCACGATAGCTCGTGAGGTGTCGCGATACTCCCAAGTGTCACGATAGGTCGTGAGGTGTCGCAATAGCTCGTGAGGTGTCGCGATACTCCCAAGTGTCGCGCTAGGTCGTGAGGTGTCGCGATAGCTCGTGAGGTGTCGCGATACTCCCAAGTGTCGCGATAGGTCGTGAGGTGTCGCGATAGCTCGTGAGGTGTCGCGATACTCCCAAGTGTCGCGATAGGTTGTGAGGTGTCCCGATAGCTCGTGAGGTGTCGCGATAGCTCATGAGGTGTCACGATAGGTCGAGTTATGGCAAAATTTGTGGTTCTGTCTTGTGATCCTAGGTGCTCTACGCCTGCGCAGTGTCGTGGTGCACTCAGAAACGTGATTAGTTGAAGTTTGCGAGGTGTCGCGATAGCTCGAGCTCGACGCCTCGGGGCCTGTGCAGAAGGATTCTGTACCTGCTGAGCTGGCTGGAGATGGTGGTGGAGCTGGTACCTGCAAGAAACATGCAAAAAATATACAACACCAATGCACGCGCTCGCTCTCTCTCAAACTCGCACACAACAAATGAGGGGAATGACAAGGAAGAGGGAATATGTAGTGGAGAAGGAGGTGGAGATGGAGATGGATATGGAGATGGAAAAAAATCAAAAATTCACCCACTACTTACCATTCCAACGCGTCCTCTCTACGTCTTACCATCACACGCTTGTCCTCAAAGCTCGATTCCCCGGCAACGGCGCCAAAATTTGGTGTAGCTCAGTGATGAGTAGCACCTCCTTTAATGTCAATCCGAGAAGACATGAGGATGGTATGAAGACCTCGAGCAAGTGAAGGCACAAATGTGTGAGTGAGAAGCACACTAACATGCACACACACACGTCCACACACGGCAAGAACAAAGAGAGAAAGACAATGGAATCACTTCTATTGCAACAAAGTTCTCATACAAGCTCAAAACTACAAGAAGCTAACCCAAAAATGAGCTCTCTAGCTCTATTTATAGTTTTTGCCTAGCTTTGGCCCTGTCCAGACCTAGTGTCCGGTCTAGTTAAAAATTAGGTTCCAGGGTTTAATTGAGGGCTCAAACGAGATCTAAAAAATACGAAAATTGATAGGCAACTACTTCTAAGGCTCCTCAAGCTCGAGGAATCCTCGGCTTGTACAAAATGGGGCTACAAAAAGGTGAAAATGGTATTTACAGGGGTTTTTAGTGATGAGAATCACTTTAAAATGATGTAAGGGTTTTTGAAAAAAATGAAGGGTTGCCTTAGTGCTAGATCTTCCTGTGTGTCTGTACTTGCTTCTTCCCGTATACTGTCAACACTATCCCACCGTAAAAATTGGAGTTTTAAGATATCTATCATGGGTACGAGCTTGCCGCAACTGAACTTCTTGAAGAACTAGTAAACTCTCCAAGCGATGTTCATCCAAATTTCTGAGTGCTTCCAACCGAAATGAGAAAGAGTCTTCAGGTAACAAGTTCTGAGTGATAGCCACGCGTAAACTGGGTACTGCAAGTTCCATTGGTGCAATTGCTTCTAGTCCATATGCAAGCTTGAAAGGAGTCAGTCCTGTTGCTACTTTGTATGTAGTCCGGTATGCCCATAATACTGTAGGTAGTAACTGATCTCATCTTTCTGGTGATTCCACAATCAGTTTACAAAGCATAGTCAACAATGTTTTGTTTGTACTCTCAGCTAAGCCATTAGCACGAGGATAATATGGTGAACTGAATTTATGTAGAATTTGAAAAGTGTGTGTGAGCACTCGCATTAAATTCTTGACAAAGTGTGTCCCTTGATCTGTGACAAGTTCCAAAGGTAATCCATAACGTGGGAATATGTCCATCAGGCATTTGGCCACCGAAACAGCTGTGGCGGATCGTAAGGCCCAAGCTTCTGCCCATCTGGTAGCATAATCTGTGCATGTCAGAATGTATCGATTGTTGCTAAGGATTGCTGGAGGTGTGATTGGTCCAATAAAATCAAGACCCCATTTCTGGAAAGGTTCCAAAGGTAATACATGTTGCAGAGGAAAGAAATGGCGTTGTAATGCCTGGCCAAATCGCTGACAATTGTCACACTGCTGCACAAACTGAGTCACATCTTTGTACATAGTAGGCCACTAGAGTCCACTTTGCAGAATTTTTTGGTGCGTTACAGAATACACCAAACCGAGACATTCTCTTTCAGTTACTGAATAATTTCGTTCAGCAGGAGCGAGTCGATGACTTGCGTAATATACAGGCCTGAACCACTTATCAGATTGATGCATTAAAACACTTCCAATTGCAATATTTGAGGCATCAACGAAGACGTGGAACGGGCATTCCCAATCCGGGGGTTGCAAAATTGGTGCCTGGGTCAATAATTCTTTTAAACAATCAAAGGTAGTTTGACATTGTGGAGTTCAGTCGAACTGTCATGGAGTGCTCCTCATGAGTCGATTAAGTGGTGTGGCGAGATGAGCTAACCACCGTAAATGGCGACCATGCCACCGAATCTGTCCCAAGAATCGCATAACTTCTTTTGGTGTTGTAGGCAAAGGTGCTTCCAATACGCTGGCAACTTTGTCTGGATCAACCTGTATGCCTTGTGCAGATATAATATGGCCAAGTAGTTTACCACAAGAAACCGCAAAGACAGATTTGGTCGGGTTCAAGCAAAGTCGGCATTCGCGGCATTTCTCGAAACAACACCGTAAATGATACAGGTGTGCCATAATTTTTCCGAATAAAGAGAAGTCATCTAAGTATACTTGCATAAAAGAAGTGAGGTAGGGTAAAAAAATTTCCTGCATACAATGCTGAAAGGTACTAGGAGCATTCCTTAACCCAAACCACATGATTGTACAAGCAAAAACACCCCAATTCATAATAAATGCTGTTTTCGGTATATCTTGCTCAGCCATTCGGACCTGGTTATAGCCACTGTAACCGTCCAAAAAGGAGTACATCTTGTGTCCTGCCACCTTGTCCAACATTGTGTCGAGAAAGGGAAGAGAAAACGGATCAGGTACTATGGATGCATTCAATTTCTGGTAATCCACACAAATTCTGAGCTGCTTGTTTTTCTTCGAAACAATTACGATCGGCGAGATCCATTGAGTGTGTTCAATGGGGACAATGAATCCCACTTTTAGTAGCCGATCGAGTTCTGCCTTGACCTGTGCTGCATAGTTAGGATTCATTCGGTAGCTGGATTGTTTAATCGGCTTTGCTTCTGGTTTGAGCACGACCCGATGCTGATAGATGCGAGGATCCAGACCTTTCATATCACGATAATCCCAGGCAAAAACATCAGAGAACTCACAAAGAAGCTAGATCAAATCTGCTTGAAATGCCTCGGATAATCCTTCCTTTATCTCGACAGGTCACAGGTTCACTTCATCTCCCAAATTATAGGTGATTAACTGATCTTCAGGAACATACAATTGCCGAGGTTTCGCCGAATCATCAACTGACTGTAAAAGTTGCTGCAAAGTACCAGCCCTCTTTAAATTCATACTTGATTACTAGACTTCCTTAGCTTTCCAATGACACCAAGAAATGGCCTATGTCCTTTGGAAATGATGTGTGTAATGAGTGAATCAAAACAGATAACTTTGGAAGTCACAAAGTCAAGAAAACCTTCTATTTTGGTCTTTAACAAATTTGGTACCACCCAAGGCTGTCGGTCTCTCCTGTACTTCGGATATGACTCGCCGGACCGAGTAACCGGCATATATCACCTTTGCAACACTTGCGTACTACTCTACCTTAATGTCAATTCACAATCTATGGTCACCTTCCCACAATCAATTTGTAACACTCTATTGCCACATTCCCACAGACGACGCTAGTGTTAAACGCGCGTTGCCATCACAGTCGCGTTTAAGCTCTTTTCGGGTTCTTGGGAGTGGAAGGGGTCTGTTAATCAGAGGCCCTATTACTTAATTTTCCCAATCAACACATTTACTTCGTAGTACTTTAACACTCCAAACTCTGCATACAAATTACTATCAATCCTCTAGTTCGTTCTCTCACAGTCTTACTGTCTGTACTCAGACTATTGCTAGTTCTTCCACAACCTTACCGATTACACTCCGGTTGCTACGTTCTAAATACACAGCACCGAAGCTATTCATTACCGTAATACAAACTTACGTTTTCTAACTTAAAGGAACTGTGCCCAAACACAAGCTAATGTAATCAAACAGAGACAATAACAATAATACTCAGATTTCACAACACCGCACTATGACAACTTCACAGAATGCAATCGACCAGACAAACAGTCTGGCGATCCTCCTGATTGTTACCGAAGCGTCCTTTCATTAGATTATAAATAGATACAACTCTACGCAACGACCTTTCAGTTTGTGCGGAATATGAAAAGAAAAAGATTTACAATTGCCAATCTGGCGGCTTACACAAGCATGCACACACATACTATTTGACTTAGTTGCACTATTGGGTACTGAGGTAAGTGATTTTAAAAGGTTTCATTAGTTGCATGAGTAAAGGAAATCAAAATTTCAAAATTTCAGTAAGAATTGGGCATTAAGTAATCAGATTAGAGAATTGGGTACAAAATTGTGATTCATCAGTAGAATAAAGAGAGCAAATTTTGTTGGAAGGGATAAGATTTGTGAATTAAAACCACAAAATTGCTACCGGACAAGAATCATATAGTGAGAATTTAAATTTTGTGAAAATCACTCACAATCGTGATTGTTTGAAGACTATACAAACCTGAAATCTCAAGAAAAATATTCATTTGAGTGAGGGAGTGAGTGGAGAGAGCATTGAGAGAAGTGCAATTTCCTGCAAACACAAAGTTTTTGAATAGTGGTGGATAAGGCTACAAGGTAATCCTCTTAACATAGAGTTTTTACATGTTTTCAAGTTAGAAGTACTGGAAAAAAAATTCAAAAATGCATAAAAAATTGGAAAACATAGAATCACGACTTTCTGTTTTTTGAATTTTTGGGTAGAAAAAAGCATTGTTTTGTCAAAAGTTCTTTATTGCATGTCATTATTTTGCTAAGGCACTTCCATTAGAGTAAGAAGAAATCAGAAAAACAAAACCAAAAATTTACAAAAAGTTTGACAGAATCGCGATTCTGTAATCAAACACAAAATTGCAATTCCATAATTGTTGGGAAAGATGGATGGATGATCCAAGAGATTGAGTAGGTACTGCTAAAACCTGCTTTGTACCAGCCCTCTTTAAATTCATACTTGATTACTAGACTTCCTTAGCTTTCCAATGACACCAAGAAATGGCCTATGTCCTTTGGAAATGATGTGTGTAATGAGTGAATCAAAACAGATAACTTTGGAAGTCACAAAGTCAAGAAAACCTTCTATTTTGGTCTTTAACAAATTTGGTACCACTCAAGGCTGTCGGTCTCTCCTGTACTTCGGATATGACTCGCCGGACCGAGTAACCGGCATATATCACCTTTGCAACACTTGCGTACTACTCTACCTTAATGTCAATTCACAATCTATGGTCACCTTCCCACAATCAATTTGTAACACTCTATTGCCACATTCCCACAGACGACGCTAGTGTTAAACGCGCGTTGCCATCACAGTCGCGTTTAAGCTCTTTTCGGGTTCTTGGGAGTGGAAGGGGTCTGTTAATCAGAGGCCCTATTACTTAATTTTCCCAATCAACACATTTACTTCGTAGTACTTTAACACTCCAAACTCTGCATACAAATTACTATCAATCCTCTAGTTCGTTCTCTCACAGTCTTACTGACTGTACTCAGACTATTGCTAGTTCTTCCACAACCTTACCGATTACACTCCGGTTGCTACGTTCTAAATACACAGCACCGAAGCTATTCATTACCGTAATACAAACTTACGTTTTCTAACTTAAAGGAACTGTGCCCAAACACAAGCTAATGTAATCAAACAGAGACAATAACAATAATACTCAGATTTCACAACACCGCACTATGACAACTTCACAGAATGCAATCGACCAGACAAACAGTCTGGCGATCCTCCTGATTGTTACCGAAGCGTCCTTTCATTAGATTATAAATAGATACAACTCTACGCAACGACCTTTCAGTTTGTGCGGAATATGAAAAGAAAAAGATTTACAATTGCCAATCAGGCGGCTTACACAAGCATGCACACACATACTATTTGACTTAGTTGCACTATTGGGTACTGACGTAAGTGATTTTAAAAGGTTTCATTAGTTGCATGAGTAAAGGAAATCAAAATTTCAAAATTTCAGTAAGAATTGGGCATTAAGTGATCAGATTAGAGAATTGGGTACAGAATTGTGATTCATCAGTAGAATAAAGAGAGCAAATTTTGTTGGAAGGGATAAGATTTGTGAATTAAAACCACAAAATTGCTACCGGACAAGAATCATATAGTGAGAATTTAAATTTTGTGAAAATCACTCACAATCGCGATTGTTTGAAGACTATACAAACCTGAAATCTCAAGAAAAATATTCATTTGAGTGAGGGAGTGAGTGGAGAGAGCATTGAGAGAAGTGCAATTTCCTGCAAACACAAAGCTTTTGAATAGTGGTGGATAAGGCTACAAGGTAATCCTCTTAACATAGAGTTTTTACATGTTTTCAAGTTAGAAGTACTGGAAAAAAAATTCAAAAATGCATAAAAAATTGGAAAACATAGAATCACGACTTTCTGTTTTTTGAATTTTTGGGTAGAAAAAAGCATTGTTTTGTCAAAAGTTCTTTATTGCATGTCATTATTTTGCTAAGGCACTTCCATTAGAGTAAGAAGAAATCAGAAAAACAAAACCAAAAATTTACAAAAAGTTTGACAGAATCGCGATTCTGTAATCAAACACAAAATTGCAATTCCATAAATGTTGGGAAAGATGGATGGATGATCCAAGAGATTGAGTAGGTACTGGTAAAACCTGCTTTGTACCAGCCCTCTTTAAATTCATACTTGATTACTAGACTTCCTTAGCTTTCCAATGACACCAAGAAATGGCCTATGTCCTTTGGAAATGATGTGTGTAATGAGTGAATCAAAACAGATAACTTTGGAAGTCACAAAGTCAAGAAAACCTTCTATTTTGGTCTTTAACAAATTTGGTACCACCCAAGGCTGTCGGTCTCTCCTGTACTTTGGATATGACTCGCCGGACCGAGTAACCGGCATATATCACCTTTGCAACACTTGCGTACTACTCTACCTTAATGTCAATTCACAATCTATGGTCACCTTCCCACAATCAATTTGTAACACTCTATTGCCACATTCCCACAGACGACGCTAGTGTTAAACGCGCGTTGCCATCACAGTCGCGTTTAAGCTCTTTTCGGGTTCTTGGGAGTGGAAGGGGTCTGTTAATCAAAGGCCCTATTACTTAATTTTCCCAATCAACACATTTACTTCGTAGTACTTTAACACTCCAAACTCTGCATACAAATTACTATCAATCCTCTAGTTCGTTCTCTCACAGTCTTACTGTCTGTACTCAGACTATTGCTAGTTCTTCCACAACCTTACCGATTACACTCCGGTTGCTACGTTCTAAATACACAGCACCGAAGCTATTCATTACCGTAATACAAACTTACGTTTTCTAACTTAAAGGAACTGTGCCCAAACACAAGCTAATGTAATCAAACAGAGACAATAACAATAATACTCAGATTTCACAACACCGCACTATGACAACTTCACAGAATGCAATCGACCAGACAAACAGTCTGGCGATCCTCCTGATTGTTACCGAAGCGTCCTTTCATTAGATTATAAATAGATACAACTCTACGCAAGGACCTTTCAGTTTGTGCGGAATATGAAAAGAAAAAGATTTACAATTGCCAATCTGGCGGCTTACACAAGCATGCACACACATACTATTTGACTTAGTTGCACTATTGGGTACTGAGGTAAGTGATTTTAAAAGGTTTCATTAGTTGCATGAGTAAAGGAAATCAAAATTTCAAAATTTCAGTAAGAATTGGGCATTAAGTGATCAGATTAGAGAATTGGGTACAAAATTGTGATTCATCAGTAGAATAAAGAGAGCAAATTTTGTTGCAAGGGATAAGATTTGTGAATTAAAACCACAAAATTGCTACCGGACAAGAATCATATAGTGAGAATTTAAATTTTGTGAAAATCACTCACAATCGCGATTGTTTGAAGACTATACAAACCTGAAATCTCAAGAAAAATATTCATTTGAGTGAGGGAGTGAGTGGAGAGAGCATTGAGAGAAGTGCAATTTCCTGCAAACACAAAGCTTTTGAATAGTGGTGGATAAGGCTACAAGGTAATCCTCTTAACATAGAGTTTTTACATGTTTTCAAGTTAGAAGTACTGGAAAAAAAATTCAAAAATGCATAAAAAATTGGAAAACATAGAATCACGACTTTCTGTTTTTTGAATTTTTGGGTAGAAAAAAGCATTGTTTTGTCAAAAGTTCTTTATTGCATGTCATTATTTTGCTAAGGCACTTCCATTAGAGTAAGAAGAAATCAGAAAAACAAAACCAAAAATTTACAAAAAGTTTGACAGAATCGCGATTCTGTAATCAAACACAAAATCGCAATTCCATAATTGTTGGGAAAGATGGATGGATGATCCAAGAGATTGAGTAGGTACTGCTAAAACCTGCTTTGTACCAGCCCTCTTTAAATTCATACTTGATTACTAGACTTCCTTAGCTTTCCAATGACACCAAGAAATGGCCTATGTCCTTTGGAAATGATGTGTGTAATGAGTGAATCAAAACAGATAACTTTGGAAGTCACAAAGTCAAGAAAACCTTCTATTTTGGTCTTTAACAAATTTGGTACCACCCAAGGCTGTCGGTCTCTCCTGTACTTCGGATATGACTCGCCGAACCGAGTAACCGGCATATATCACCTTTGCAACACTTGCGTACTACTCTACCTTAATGTCAATTCACAATCTATGGTCACCTTCCCACAATCAATATGTAACACTCTATTGCCACATTCCCACAGACGACGCTAGTGTTAAACGCGCGTTGCCATCATAGTCGCGTTTAAGCTCTTTTCGGGTTCTTGGGAGTGGAAGGGGTCTGTTAATCAGAGGCCCTATTACTTAATTTTCCCAATCAACACATTTACTTCGTAGTACTTTAACACTCCAAACTCTGCATACAAATTACTATCAATCCTCTAGTTCGTTCTCTCACAGTCTTACTGTCTGTACTCAGACTATTGCTAGTTCTTCCACAACCTTACCGATTACACTCCGGTTGCTACGTTCTAAATACATAGCACCGAAGCTATTCATTACCGTAATACAAACTTACGTTTTCTAACTTAAAGGAACTGTGCCCAAACACAAGCTAATGTAATCAAACAGAGACAATAACAATAATACTCAGATTTCACAACACCGCACTATGACAACTTCACAGAATGCAATCGACCAGACAAACAGTCTGGCGATCCTCCTGATTGTTACCGAAGCGTCCTTTCATTAGATTATAAATAGATACAACTCTACGCAACGACCTTTCAGTTTGTGCGGAATATGAAAAGAAAAAGATTTACAATTGCCAATCAGGCGGCTTACACAAGCATGCACACACATACTATTTGACTTAGTTGCACTATTGGGTACTGAGGTAAGTGATTTTAAAAGGTTTCATTAGTTGCATGAGTAAAGGAAATCAAAATTTCAAAATTTCAGTAAGAATTGGGCATTAAGTGATCAGATTAGAGAATTGGGTACAGAATTGTGATTCATCAGTAGAATAAAGAGAGCAAATTTTGTTGGAAGGGATAAGATTTGTGAATTAAAACCACAAAATTGCTACCGGACAAGAATCATATAGTGAGAATTTAAATTTTGTGAAAATCACTCACAATCGCGATTGTTTGAAGACTATACAAACCTGAAATCTCAAGAAAAATATTCATTTGAGTGAGGGAGTGAGCGGAGAGAGCATTGAGAGAAGTGCAATTTCCTGCAAACACAAAGCTTTTGAATAGTGGTGGATAAGGCTACAAGGTAATCCTCTTAACATAGAGTTTTTACATGTTTTCAAGTTAGAAGTACTGGAAAAAAAATTCAAAAATGCATAAAAAATTGGAAAACATAGAATCACGACTTTCTGTTTTTTGAATTTTTGGGTAGAAAAAAGCATTGTTTTGTCAAAAGTTCTTTATTGCATGTCATTATTTTGCTAAGGCACTTCCATTAGAGTAAGAAGAAATCAGAAAAACAAAACCAAAAATTTACAAAAAGTTTGACAGAATCGCGATTCTGTAATCAAACACAAAATTGCAATTCCATAATTGTTGGGAAAGATGGATGGATGATCCAAGAGATTGAGTAGGTACTGCTAAAACCTGCTTTGTACCAGCCCTCTTTAAATTCATACTTGATTACTAGACTTCCTTAGCTTTCCAATGACACCAAGAAATGGCCTATGTCCTTTGGAAATGATGTGTGTAATGAGTGAATCAAAACAGATAACTTTGGAAGTCACAAAGTCAAGAAAACCTTCTATTTTGGTCTTTAACAAATTTGGTACCACCCAAGGCTGTCGGTCTCTCCTGTACTTCGGATATGACTCGCCGGACCGAGTAACCGGCATATATCACCTTTGCAACACTTGCGTACTACTCTACCTTAATGTCAATTCACAATCTATGGTCACCTTCCCACAATCAATTTGTAACACTCTATTGCCACATTCCCACAGACGACGCTAGTGTTAAACGCGCGTTGCCATCACAGTCGCGTTTAAGCTCTTTTCGGGTTCTTGGGAGTGGAAGGGGTCTGTTAATCAGAGGCCCTATTACTTAATTTTCCCAATCAACACATTTACTTAGTAGTACTTTAACACTCCAAACTCTGCATACAAATTACTATCAATCCTCTAGTTCGTTCTCTCACAGTCTTACTGTCTGTACTCAGACTATTGCTAGTTCTTCCACAACCTTACCGATTACACTCCGGTTGCTACGTTCTAAATACACAGCACCGAAGCTATTCATTACCGTAATACAAACTTACGTTTTCTAACTTAAAGGAACTGTGCCCAAACACAAGCTAATGTAATCAAACAGAGACAATAACAATAATACTCAGATTTCACAACACCGCACTATGACAACTTCACAGAATGCAATCGACGAGACAAACAGTCTGGCGATCCTCCTGATTGTTACCGAAGCGTCCTTTCATTAGATTATAAATAGATACAACTCTACGCAACGACCTTTCAGTTTGTGCGGAATATGAAAAGAAAAAGATTTACAATTGCCAATCAGGCGGCTTACACAAGCATGCACACACATACTATTTGACTTAGTTGCACTATTGGGTACTGAGGTAAGTGATTTTAAAAGGTTTCATTAGTTGCATGAGTAAAGGAAATCAAAATTTCAAAATTTCAGTAAGAATTGGGCATTAAGTGATCAGATTAGAGAATTGGGTACAAAATTGTGATTCATCAGTAGAATAAAGAGAGCAAATTTTGTTGGAAGGGATAAGATTTGTGAATTAAAACCACAAAATTGCTACCGGACAAGAATCATATAGTGAGAATTTAAATTTTGTGAAAATCACTCACAATCGCGATTGTTTGAAGACTATACAAACCTGAAATCTCAAGAAAAATATTCATTTGAGTGAGGGAGTGAGTGGAGAGAGCATTGAGAGAAGTGCAATTTCCTGCAAACACAAAGCTTTTGAATAGTGGTGGATAAGGCTACAAGGTAATCCTCTTAACATAGAGTTTTTACATGTTTTCAAGTTAGAAGTACTGGAAAAAAAATTCAAAAATGCATAAAAAATTGGAAAACATAGAATCACGACTTTCTGTTTTTTGAATTTTTGGGTAGAAAAAAGCATTGTTTTGTCAAAAGTTCTTTATTGCATGTCATTATTTTGCTAAGGCACTTCCATTAGAGTAAGAAGAAATCAGAAAAACAAAACCAAAAATTTACAAAAAGTTTGACAGAATCGCGATTCTGTAATCAAACACAAAATCGCAATTCCATAATTGTTGGGAAAGATGGATGGATGATCCAAGAGATTGAGTAGGTACTGCTAAAACCTGCTTTGTACCAGCCCTCTTTAAATTCATACTTGATTACTAGACTTCCTTAGCTTTCCAATGACACCAAGAAATGGCCTATGTCCTTTGGAAATGATGTGTGTAATGAGTGAATCAAAACAAATAACTTTGGAAGTCACAAAGTCAAGAAAACCTTCTATTTTGGTCTTTAACAAATTTGGTACCACCCAAGGCTGTCGGTCTCTCCTGTACTTCGGATATGACTCGCCGGACCGAGTAACCGGCATATATCACCTTTGCAACACTTGCGTACTACTCTACCTTAATGTCAATTCACAATCTATGGTCACCTTCCCACAATCAATTTGTAACACTTTCTGGTATGTCCTCAAGCTTCTTCACCTTCATTTTGCCTTTGGATTTCCATGCCTTGAACTCTTCAAGGTTGATAGTGTCTTCATCATCTGAACTTGAGTCTACATCCTGAGTAGGTTCCTCCTTTGTAAGTTTTGGAAATTCTTCTTCCAAATCATAGGGTAGTTTGACCTTCTTGCATTCATTCTCATACCAAGAATCATTCTCATCAAAGATCACATCTCTGCTTACCATAAATCCCTTGTTGGTAGGGTTATGAAACCTGTAACCTTTTTTATTTAAATCATATCCAATGAAAATACATTTTTCAGCCTTTGGATCTAGCTTTCCTCTTACCTGTGAAGGAATGTGTACATATGCTACACATACAAAAATTTTGCAGTGATCCAATGATGGTCTCTTACCATGCCATGCTTCATATGGTGTCATACCATCAAGTGACTTTGATGGTAACCTGTTTATGAGATAGGTGGCAGTAGAAACACTCTCTGCCCATAGATAGTTAGGTAATTTCTTCTCATTAAGCATAGATCTAGCTGTCTCAACAATTAACCTATTTCTTCTTTCAGCTACCCCATTCTGTTCAGGAGAGTACCTTGTGGTTATTTCTCTTTTGATGCCTCTGTCCTGCAAGAAGTCCTCAAATTCATTGGAGAAGTACTCACCTCCTCCATCTGACCTTAGCCTCTTCAAATTCCTTCCTGTCTGATTTTCAGCTAATGCAAGATCTTTCTTAAAACAATTAAATACCTCATCCTTGTGCTTCATAAAGTATAATACAGTCCATCTGCTATAATCATCAATAAAAGACACATAGTACCTTGAACCTGAAACTGAGGGGTCTTTGCTAGGTCCCCATACATTTGTGTGTACAAGCTCTAGATAGTCTTCATGCATATATCCTTTCTTGGAGAAGGGTAACCTGTGAGACTTACCAAATTGACAAGCACCACACTTGTAAATCATATGTTGCTTGGATACATTAGGTATCCCAAGCACACATTGGTCCCTGCACATTTGCTTCAAGGTCCTTTCTCCTATGTGCCCTAATCTCTTGTGCCAAATCTCAAGCTCTGAAAGTGTCTGATCCTTATAACTGTATAATGCAATATTTTTTGTATCTTCCAATTCAAAAGTGAAAATTCTACCTGATTTTTCTCCTTTAGCTATCCTTTTGAATCCATGTCTTGGGTCCTCCACAAATGCTCCATATTGATTGAATCTGACCTGCAACCCTTTCTCTACAATCTGACCAACACTCATTAAGTTCTTTGTAATGGTTGGTACATAGAGTACCCTGCTTAACAAATTCTGATTACCATCACAAGTCTTCACATTTCCAACTTTAACTACAGAATGCTTTGTATCATCACCTGTTTGGACTTGGTGTTTACCTTTTGGTTCCTCAAGATCAGAGAGTAGTGCAACATTACCAGCCACATGATTTGAACACCCTGAGTCAATATAAAATAAGTGACCATCATTTGTACCTGACTTTGAAGTCATGTTCATGATCAAGAGAGAGTCATCTTGCTCCTCTGTGTAGTTGTTGTAGTCCTTTTTGTTTCTGAATCCTCCTTGGTAGTTGCCATTGTAATTTTTGTTGTAGTTGTTGTTGTAATTGTTGTTGTGGCCTTGGTGATGGTTGAACCTTCCTCTAGACTGTGAGTATCCACCTCTTTGGTAGCCTCTTCCTCTCTGATTTTTGTAATTCCTGTAACACTCATCTGTGGTGTGGTTTGATAAACCACAAATGTTACATGGTGATGAATTATAAGGTCTCCCCCTACCTTGCTTACCTCCTCTGCCCCTGCCTCTTGAAGATCTACCTCTCCCTGCATAGTTGGCTTGGGAGGTAGAGCCTTCATCTTCCATCTTCTTACTCTTACCCTTATCCTTAGACTTCTTATCAGTGTATAGGGCAGAAGAGTTGTTACCTTTGGATGTATCTCCATTCTTTGTGAGCTTTGCTTCATGTGTAAACAGTTGTCCCATGAGAGTTGTAAGATCTGGGGTGTGCATGTCCATGTAGAGATCCATTGCAGTGGTGAAGCTTTCCCACTTGTCATCAGCCTTGATTCCATAAATTACCTGCCTCACAATCTGTTCTTCTTCAATTTCTTCTCCTATGCTTGCTAACTGATCTGCAACATCCTTAATCTTGGTCACAAATTCTGAAACAACTTGCTTAGGTTGCTTCCTTAGTGTTGTGAACTCAATCCACAACTGATTTTTCCTAGCCCTTGTATTGGAGGAAAAATATGATGACAAGGTTTCCCAAGTCTCTTGGGAAGTTTTACAATTTCTGATATGAGGTAAAAGAAAGTCAGATATAGAGTTGAGTAAATAAGACCTTGCCAATGCATCCCTTGCACACCATGTGTTGAGTTTTTCTTGCTCCTCCTTGGTTGGCAAACCTCTTGCTTTGAATGAGGGCAATTCCTCATCTCTTGAGATGTATCCATAGAGACTCCTTCCTTGTAAGTAGGTCTTCATCCTTAGAGACCAAGCTTGATAGTTGTTCCTGTCCAATTTATCAATGAATGAAGGATGGGAAAGATGGATGGATGATCCAAGAGATTGAGTAGGTACTGCTAAAACCTGCTTTGTACCAGCCCTCTTTAGCTTCAGACTTGATTAGTAGACTTCCTTAGCTTTCCAATGACACCAAGAAATGGCCTATGTCCTTGGGAAATGATGTGTGTAATGATTGAATCAAAACAGATAACTTTGGAAGTCAGAAAGTCAAGAAAACCTTCTATTTTGGTCTTGACACCTGCTGAATGTTTTGCTCAGTGTGACCAGCACACTAGCAATTGATAAAATTCCTTCTAGGGGTATTCAATTAACTTAGTAAGCTACCATTTGCAAGTGGAATGATGTAAAATAATGAACTATGCTAAGAGAAATTAATTTAGCAAGATTTGGTATACCCCCGACTTTTTAGGACTGTAGCAGAGATATACTAGTGAGCACCTCGACGACGATTTCTCTGAATTGGCTGTATGAAATCACTTCAAACCTTGTCAGCATGTAGATGACTTGTAGCTGAATCCAACAAGCTTTGAATCACTGAATTTGGTGGATTAGTGACTGCGATATGCCCTTGACAAGTAGACAGACTTTGGAGTAGACAATCAGTGAGCACAGAGATGAATGATGTAAATGTATCTATAAATTAACACTTGTGTACAATCCCATTGGCATGACTAGCATTGCCTAATGGTTTAGAGAGGTGTAGGCTATGGAGTAGTCCTCACACACACTCAATGACAGTAGAATGAAGCTCGGGAGTGATGTCTCAACCCGCGACTTTTCTTGACCACTTTTATATGTGATGACTAAGAATTTGAATTCAAATTCAAATTCTTGGCTCCCTATGATCAAGCTCCTAAAGGTTTGGAGATATTCTCTCAATCAAGTTAGCTACTTTTTTCCACGAATCATTTGGGTAGGTGATTACAAAAGATTCTAAGTCAAATTGACTTTTACAATGAGGTAAAGTGGTAAGTAATCACTAGCATATGTTCCTATGGTTCTTCATGCATGTAGAGTCTTCATGATATCTTCCAAGCCAAATGTGTAGGCTTGTGGTTTACACCAACAATAATTAAACACAACATCGCGACTCCCAGAATACGATTTTCATAAGAAAATCGTGTTTTTAATGATTGTGAGCAATCATGATTCTCTGGGATCAGGATCGTGAAAAACAAAAAGTTTGACAGAATCGTGATTCTGTAATCAAACACAAAATCGCGATTCCATAATTAAACACAACATCACGATTCCCAGAAAACGATTTTCATAAGAAAATCGTGTTTTTAACGATTGTGAGCAATCACGATTGTTTGGGATCAGGATCGTGAAAAACACGATTTCCTTCACAAGATCGTGGAAATCACGATTCCCTTCACAAAATCGTGGGAAACACGATTTCCTTCACAGGATCGTGGAAATCACGATTCCCTTTCACAAAATTGTGAAAAACAGGATTTCCTTCACAGGATCGTGAAAATCACGATTCCCTTTCACAAAATCATGAAAAACACGATTTCCTTCACAAGATCATGGAAATCACGATTCCCTTTCACAAAAGCGTGAAAAACACGATTTCCTTCATAGGATCGTGGAAATCATGATTCCCTTTCACAAAATCATGGGAAACACAATTTCCTTCACAGGATCGTGGAAATCACAATTCCCTTCACAAAATCGTGAAAAACACGATTTCCTTCACAGGATCGTGGAAATCACGATTTCCTTCACAAAAACGTGAAAAACACGATTTCCTTCACATGATAGTGAGAAACACAATTCTATTAACAGAATCGTGAAAAGTCTGGAATATTCACAGGATCGTGAAAAACACGATTCTATTCATAGGATCATGACAAACACGATTCTCTTCACAGAATTGTGAATTAGTTGAATGATTTTGAGATCTAGTAACAAATTATTCACACTTGATAAACAATAGTTAAAAAGGAAGGAGATAGAGCCAGTGTTAGGAGATTTACAAGAAAAGGATTTAGGATAGATAGATAACATGGAAAACCTAAATGAAACAAATGAAGCCTCTGAAGCTAGTGATTGTAGAAATATTCTCACGTATATGTATACAAATAGGTTTGGAACCTATGTGTATCAAGATGGTATGCATAAGTTTCTCATTAGCATGAGAAACTTAGAAGTTCCCTTAAATATGACACCAATAACACAATTTAAGGATGGCAAATATGAGGATAGACAGGGATGTGTATACATATTCTCACAAGATCCAGAAAACTCTAATGATTTAGGGCAATGTGCAGACAAGAGACCTTGGGAACAAAACCTAGGGCAACCAGACTTGCTAAGACAAAATGAAACTCACACTAATATTGAACAACAACAATAAGGTAGGAGAGTACACACTTCCCCAAATCCTTTTGAAAGAGAAGCAGAAGGAATTAATGATTTTCCAATCAGAAGGAGATATCAGTGGCAAAACCAGGGAAGAATACTTAGGCCCTATCAAGTAGCAAAATGCATGAAGAATCAATATGAAGGATATTCTAATCCTCATGCTCATGCTGCAGAATTCAGACAATTAATTAGGGCAGAAGAAGTAGAGGATTACAAAGTACAATTTGAATCATTTGGTCTAACCCTAACTAGACCTGCATTATCTTGGTTCATTCCATTGAGAAAGGAAATGTATCCAGATATTGAATCTTTCCTTGAAGCCTTCATTGGGGAATTTTCAAAAACTAGAATTAAACATAGTACAACTACCCTGATACATAGTTTCAGACAACAAAAAGTTGAAAATGTCAGAGAGACAACTAGGAGATTCAAGCAATACATCGATAGATATCCAAGAGAAGAGGTACCATCAATGGCAAGACAAGTGTCTTTGTTCATAGAAGGATTGAGAAGTGCACAATTAAGAACCTTGGTGTATTATAGGAGATGTCCTGATCTAGGAGCATGTGTGAAAGAGGCAATAGACTTAAAGGATAACCGAGGACAAGATTTATTAGCATTTGAACAACCAAGAACAATTGAAGATTAAATTCCACCAACAGAAGAATTAGCACAAGCCATTGCTAAAGCCCTAGAAGTTAACACCAAGACAAAATTGATAAACACCAGGATAGCAACCAATAAGAAATGCTATAATTGTGGAGAAAATCATTTGGCTCAACAATGTCCTTATCATAAACCACAACATTTGCAAGATAGAAAAACACTCAAATACTGTACCATAGAAAGAAAATGGATAAACCATACCAAAGAAGAGTGCTTCTACAATAAACAACCCATTAAAGAAAGAGAATATGTGAACCAATACAACTCACAAAGGGAATCGGGATTTGTGGAGCAACCAAGACCTGTACTTGGACAACAACCACCATTACCAACAAATGTAGTACCAATAAAATACACATCAATAGAAGAAGAAAGCTCAAGACTCAGATCATCTTAGAGAGAGGATTATCATTGGAATGAAGGATATCAGGAAGATGGGGAAGGATATGAACAGAGAGAGCCAGAAACAGAACTATCAATTTGGAAATGTAATGTGATAAGGAATCTCACAGATAAAGAAAGGATGTTAAAAAAAGGAGATGGTCTAGGAGAAAGGGAATCACAACATGAAAGCTACATACCACAGAAATTTAAAGATGAAGAATTTGAGCCTTATGGTTGGAATCAGATTTTGACCACAATGGATTTGGCCAATAATGAATATGTGGGAGTGAAATTTCAAAATAAAGAAGGATATGATATTTTTCACATAGGAATACAAATGATAAAGGTGTCAAAAATAGAGGAAGACCAGGAGGAAGGAATAATATTAAAAACTGGAAAAACACAATATCTGGAAGAAGTGGAAGCTACAGATGTTATAAAAGACAAAATCTTAGGAACATATAGAAAAAATAAACACAAAGAAATAGAAAAAGAACAAGAAGTTGAAAAAATAAAAAAATAACAAAAGAAGATCAACAATTTGATGTACCTTCAAATTTCAAGACCTATGAAGTAGAAGATAGATTACTTCTAAAAATGAAACCAAAAAGAGAAAAGAAAAAGGGGGAGGCATATGACAATGAGGAACAAAGTAAGAAGGTGATGATCACTCAAGAAGAGGGGGAAGAAAGACATATTGTAATAGCTGATGACATGACAAATCAAGAGGAGCAAACATTGAAAAATTTGGCAAAAACATATAGAGATGTGTTTGCTTATAGTTACAAAGATTTGAAAGGAATTGATCCTAACATTTGTGAACATAAGATTCCTATTAATTCTGATGCAAAACTTATCAAACAAAGACACTATACATTTAATGACAAATACTCTGCTAAAATAAAGGAAGAAATTGACAAGCTGCTGGCTACCAATTTCATCTATGAGATTGAGTATATAGACTGGATATCTCCTATAGTTGTGGTACCTAAAAAGAATGGGAAACTCAGGGTATGTATGCTGCAACTATAAGGGATAGCTATCCATTACCCATAACAGACCATCTTTTGGAAAGAGTTGCAGGTAAAGTGGTCTATAGCTTTTTGGATGGTTTTTCAGGATATAATTAGGTACCAATAGCTTTGGAAGACCAACATAAAACTGCCTTTTCCACAGAATGGGGAATCTATGCCTTTAGGGTTATGCCCTTTGGTTTAACTAATGCCCCAACAACTTTTCAAAGATTGATGTGTCACATATTCAAAGAATTCCTTAGAAATATAATGGAAATTTATGTGGATGATCTTTGCACTTTTTCATTAAAAAGACAAGATCATTTGAAGGATCTGGAAAATATATTAAAAAAATGTAGAACATATACAGAGTATGTTTAAATCCAGAAAAATGTGTGTTCTTTGTGAGCCAAGGGAGAATGCTAGGTCACATAGTTTCCAAAAATGGAATTTCAACTGATGAAAGAAAAATTAAGGCCATAGTGGAACTTCCAAGACCAACAAATGTAAAAGAACTTCAAACTTTCATGGGACATTGTGGGTATTATAGAAAATTTGTACACAAGTTTGCAGACATTGCAAAACCTTTGTATGCATTGATCACAAAATTTGAGTGGACCAAAGAATGTGACCAAGCCTTTGAGACTTTAAAAACTTGTTTGGTAACAACACCAATTCTAAAAACCCCACAATGGAATAAAATTTTTCATGTTCATGTGGATGCTTCAAATTATGCTTTCGGATGTGTGTTAGCACAACCAATATAAAGGAGCAAATTAGACTTTCCAATTGCTTATGCTAGTAGGCAATTGAATTCAGCAAAAAGAAATTATACAACCACTGACAGGGAAGGGTTGGGAATGATATTTGCTATAAAAAAATATAGACATTATCTTTTAGCCAACAAGTTTAAATTCTTTGTGGATCACCAAGATTTACTCTATTTAGTAAACAAACCATGCCATACAGGTAGGATAGTCAGATGGTTCCTCCTACTGATGGAATTTGAATTTGAGGTAGTGGTCAGACAAGGAAAAACTCATTTAAGAGTAGACCATTTGTCCAGAATCCAAACCAAAGAGCCAAGTTCACCTTTGGATGATGACTTACCAAATGCATATCTATTCAAAATAGAAAGTATTCCTGAATGGGCCATGACTTTAGTACCTTTGCTAACCATGGGACCTTGCAGAATATTTGGAAACAACACACATCTGGTATTACAAAGTAGGAATTTTGTACTACTAGCTGGACATTTGTATCATCTCAATCATATGGGTATATTGGAATATTGTACTCCAGAAGATGAGCAGCATGAGTATTTAAGAAGAGCTCATTGTTGGAATCCCTGTACTCATGCTTCCATGATAGTCACCTTAAACAATCTCAATAGGATGGGAGTACATTAGCCTAATAAGATTCAGGATGTAAAAAAATATGTTTCCAACTGCTGGGAATGCCAATACTTACAAAATTCAGAAATTACAACTTTGTATTGGTTTCAAAAAAATCCAGATTAGAGTGCAAACATAATTGAGGAGTTGAAAAGAAATAGGAAAGGAGAGCCAGTGAGAGCTAGTGCAGACTCAAGGAATTTACAAATAATTTCTGAGGAGTATCAACTGATAGGAGATCAATTGTATAAGAAAGGGATGGATGAATATTTAAGAATCTGTGTTCTTGAAAATAAGTACATGGAAATGTTAGAGATGGCACATTCTGGAGTGGCAGGAGGACATTTTTCAAGTTAAAGGACTGCTAAACTCATATTATATTCTAGTTTTTGGTGGCCAACTCTATTTCCTGATGCAAGAACATATGTGAAAAGATGTGACAGTTGTCAAAGAGTGAGTCAACCAAATAAAAGAGATAATATGCCATTGGTACCACTTATTTCAGCAAGAGCATTTATAAATGGGGGTTGGATTTCATTGGACATATACATCCTCCTGCAAAACAATCTCATGCTGAATATATACTAGTAGCCACAGATTACCTGACCAAATGGGCAGAGGCCAGGGCTACAAAAAGGAATGATGCTCAGACCACTTCAATATTTCTTTATGAAAATATTATCACCAAGTTTTGATTACCAATTGAATTGGTAAATGATAGGAGGACTCATTTTTTGAACCAAATAATAGAAAACATAACTGAGTATTTCATGATTAATCATAGAAAGTCAGCCCCTTATCATCCACAAGCCAATGGATTAGCAGAAAGTACTAATAAGGTACTTTGCACTGTTTTGTCAAAATTGGTAAATACAAATAGGAATGATTGGGATTTGCAACTTAATCATGTCTTATGGGCTTATAGAGTGGCATACAAAATTGCATTGGAACAACACCATTTAATTTGGTATATGGACAAAATGCAGTTTTTCCTTTGGAATTTCTCATTCCAACATTAAAAGTGGGAAATCAATACAAATGGACTGGACATGAATTATCTGAGAGAGTGGTGGAATTGGAAAAACTTGGAGCTTCCAGACTTCAAGCAATTATGGGCATATATACAGATAAGAGAAGGCAGAAAGCTTATCATGATGTTCATATTAAAGAAAAAGATTTGGAAGTAGGAGACCTTGTTCTGGCATATACAATAAAAGAACATCAAAAAAAGTTTCAGAAGAAGGAGCATGGACTTTAAATTATCAATCAAATTAGTAACAGTGGAGCTATTCAATTAGCTAATATAGATGGAGAAATCATGCCAAACTTCATAAGTGGATGCAGGGTAAAAAGGTATGATCTTCCATTAACTGTTTCTGAATGGAGAAGAATACATCAAGCTCAAAACAGAAAAAAAGAAGAGGAAAATCAGGTATGAGGCTCAACAGGAGGCAAAGGAAAGAATAAGAAAGATCAAGGAGGTTAAGGAAGTCCTCTTGTGTGAAACACCTTCAAGAATGAGAGAGCATTTGCCTATTCAATGAATCTTAATAATGAGAAAATCAAGGTTTTGATAGATTCAAGTGCACAAGTTAATTTGATCAGTTTAGTTTTGTTGGATAAGTTCAAGTTTAAAGAAGAGTAAAACTCTTATCAAAACACTGGAAGGACAGATAATACAAAGCTTGTCTTCACCATCTATTGAAGTTAAGTTCAATAAAGAATACATGAAAATAGATTGTGAAGAATGGCCTGATCATATGATGATTGAGAAATTGATTTTCGGACAACCATGGCTTAGACAAGGTAAAGTAATTTTGGATTTTGAAAATATGAAGCTTAATTGACAGTAAATGACAAAAGGTTTTTAATGTTTTTGTTGAGTAATGAAGAACAGGAAAATCAACAGGATATCTATGACTCAGATTTTGGAGGGATTTAATTTTTCACTAGAAGCTACAAAGGAACCACAAACAAAACTTCTTCATGACCAAATCTATTTCAATAAAAAACAGGAGACAATTGAAAAAACCAAAGGTATTGAAAAGACAGAAGAAAGGTGGAAAGAGTGGAATAATCACAAACATCGAGACATCAAGACTGAAAGGAAGTGGAGACCTAGAAAGTCCAAGCACTTCTTATCAACAAAATGGAGCAACACTAAGTGGATGTGGAAACCAAAGACATCCAAGTACTGTGTATTAAAAGAAGATTTTTATACTCCAAAAAAGGAATCAACAGGGATTAAGTATTTTTGGGTTAAAAAATCAGATCTGCTTCAATGGAAAGGAAACAAGGATGAAGATACTAAAATAGTTCAAAAGCCTGAAGAGTCACAGATGAAGGAAAGGGCAAAATGGTTATCTAATACACACTTGGGATTCCTGATAAAGAATTCAGAGTTTCACTAGAAGGGAATTATGACATGTTGGAAATTATTTGCATATACTTTACCTCATCCTTTTTCTAGGAAAAGAAATAGGAGGGGAAGAGAGAAAAGACAAAATTATGATTTGAAAAAAAAAGATAAAACAACAACAACAAGTCTTTTGTTTACATAAGTTATATAGCACGAGCAAGATATAGGTTATAATTTGGCAGGATTAAGCAGTCACTATTCTTTCAGTCATTGTTTAATTATTTTCCTTAAAAAAAATATCTAAATTTTCTTAAATTCATTATTATTTCTTTTTATAAAAAAAAAGAAAGAGAGAGAAAGGCAGAGTGCACTAGACATCTTGCTACACATGTGATGATCACTTCAATTGAGTTATATTTTTTTCATTACATCTCAAAGACAAATGTGATTTCTTTTATGTTTCTTGTGACTTATGTGGGTGGAGTTTTCTTTTGGTTATTCAAAGACAAATGTGATTTCCTTTATGTTTCTTGTGACTTATGTGGGTGGAGTTTTCTTTTGGTTATGATACATTTTTTTAGAATGGTGAATGCAAAAGAATTACCAATTCATGACTTCAAAGCAGACTCAGTAACCTTGTCTAGAGGACATTGGTTCTTAGACAGTGAAGCAGTCGTGGAAAAGGTGGAGCTGGAGTTTGATGAAGAACAAGATATTCCAGAAGCCGAGAAGATAGCCAAAGAACTGAAGGAAACTCTTAGCATCATTGGTCACCATATTTTTACAGTAGGAGTTGGAGGCCATAAGTATACAATGCTATGTCAAGAACTCTACAAATTCCAAAAAATTGTAGTCAATTATAAAAGATGGAAAGCAGGAAGAAGTTATTCCAGTAAAGAAGAGAAGATTGGATCCCAAGAAAGTAGAATTGGAACAAGAGGAAGCAACAAAAGAAGAGCATGAAGCTGCTTAGAAGGAAGCACAATCCTCAAAGCAACTGTTGGAAACAATATCATATAAGTACAAAATCTCATGGTCAAAAGCTCAAGATTGTCCAGTTTACAGGATAAGTAATAGTTCTTATTAGCCTTCCTACAAACAAAAGCGCATAGCACATTGGATAAATTGAAGTCCTCCTACTGTACCCACCCGGGTTCAAATCCGGACGGCACCCAGCGGAGCGCAAAGATGATTTCCTCATGCTTTTTCGAATACAAAAGCGACGTACAATTTTCTTGATGTGTTTCAAAACGCGTAGCGATGAAAGGCAACAATCTTGCTTTATTGAAGAGCGATCGTAGCGATCGTAGTGATTTTGCTTTATTCAGGGTGCTTTTCAAGAGGTACAAATACTATATAAGAGTATGCTTGGCTCACTTGTAAGTATCCTTCACCTAACTTTCAACACAAGCCTTGAGCTTGGACCTCAATAGAGGTGGTGTTTCTTCTAGCACATGGGGCAGCCATGGTGTTAACTTGAAGCATGTTGAGGAGCAGCTATGGAGTTCTTCTTGGAGATTCTTCTTGGAGAAGATGAAGGGTGTGCTCACACTCTAGCTCATGAAGAAGAGGTTATCTCTTGTTCATGGAAAGAAGACTTGGTCATTAGCAGCTTGATGGTGAGGATCGGCCATCTACATGTTGTAGTTGAAGATTGTCTTCTACATGAAGATTTCGGGCTACTTCAAAGACATTGGGTGGTGTTTAACATAAGATTTACATTTTATGTTAAGTGTTCACGTACATATTCTCTTTACGCACACAGGTACTACTTGAATTTTATGGAGGCAGTAGCATCCATATCAGGAGGAGTCCTATTCCGCATAAGTACAAGAGAATCAGTACGTATATGCTTTATGCATATTTGGATGAGGTGTTTGAGAAGGTGTGTTCACATGAGTTTGAGGATTTCTGGCAGCAAACTTGTTAGCATTCTTTGCTGCCTTTTAAGTATGTGATCTTTTCACACAGGTATCTGACTTAGGGTCTTCCATAGCCTAAGGTTAGATGAGGGTTTGTTGATTATCAGTTTCACACTGATACTTCCTCTTTCAGTCACTCATATTCACTCTTCTATAACCTCTTAGGTCACACATCTCATGTATATTCAAATTTTTGCCCATACATCTGAATATGTTTGTTACATTTGTACATTCACTCTTCCATCTATTTCTCATCACATAGAGTGGTTGAGAGTTTTGCTCCCACATTGTACATTGAACATTGGTATATATGATACTATGAGTAAGCGATGGCTTACGTAACACCTTACACATGTCTTCTATTCTTTCTCTATCTTTGTCTCATCATTTGTATGATTAAGTGTGGCATGTTCATGTTTTGTCAATATTGAAGATTGCTAGATTCTGTGTTGTATATGCTGGACCTATGGAACCATGGACCTGTGATATGAGCTATGGGCCTACCTCATTTCCAACAAGAACCCCATCCACCTCAAACAAGTAAGGAACAATTGTATGCTTATCTAACTCAAGGAAATGATAAAAGAGCAATTTATGAAGCCCAATATCAGAAGATGTTGGAGAATTATTCGTGTAAAGCAACTGATTGGATACAAGAAGAAGTGGAACATTACGAAGAACTACATGATCAGATGATGGCTGCAGAAACTGAAGAGGTGTTTTTCAAAAAGGAAGTGGAATTTCTGATACATTTTAAGGAATTACAAGGTCCTCCAGAAACCAGAACTACAGTGGTAGTAAACAAGAAAGTTCAGAAAAAACCTGTGTAGAAAAAGAGGCTAACCAAGAAGAATAAGGGTAAGGCAACTAAACATGTACAAATGGAGGAGTCAGTAAAATTGTCATTAGAAGGAAAAAGGAGAAATCAACTGCATTAGAAGAGTATAAAATGGACAAACAAGGAATAGCAAGTTCCTCACAATTTTCATCATATTCAGAAAGTGATATAGAGAATTTTCTTCTCAAGAGTTTAAATCTCTCTGTACCTAGCACACCAATAATGATAGTACAAGCCTCTATAAAAAACAAAACACCAGAAGATTTGAGCCAGAAGTCACAAGGGATACAGGTCTATGAAGAAGCAGCAAAACAATTTAGCCCTCAGGAGGAAAAAAGGATATTAAAAGGTAAAGAAGTGATGAGGGAAGAAGAGGGTGAAGCAAGGAAAGAATTCAGCAGTTGACTAATAGACACAGGATTTCCAGCAATATGGACAAAACCCTCACAACAACTTCAATATCAACTATCTGAGGAAAAACAAGGACTAGAAAGTAAGATGCAATTATGTAGTCAGATGCAGAGACAAGAGGATGGAAGCAAAAAAGAAGAAAAGGTTGCACTATCAGGAAAATCAAAAAGAATAGATTCTAAAGAATATACAGAAGAGAAAATAGAAACACAAATAAAGCAAAGTATAGAGGAAGTACTTGTGGATTTAAAGCATGTTGAAGAGTCCACACATACAACTGATCAGGAAAAAGAAGAAGAATTAGACCTTATGGACATAGATGAGCAAGAGAATGGACAAAAGGAGCAGCAATTAAATGATCAGATAAAGATATCAGTAGAGAGTGACTCAATAGAGATCCAGGATAACAAAGTCCAGATAAAGGAAAGACAGGTCATTGATGAGAAACAACAGGAAATTGAGGAAAAGAAGGCAGAAGGAATGGAAGAAGAAAAGGGCTATGAAGATCAAGAGAATCACGCCATAGAATATGAGGAAGAGGATGAAGAAGAAAATGAATACAGAGTTAAACAAAATAAACAAGGGGAAATGGTATGGGAAGGGTGATATGACCAACAAACTGAAAATGTGGTGATGATGGAGGTGGAGGTGGGAGATGGTGATGATGATGATGGTGATGAAGAGGGTAAAGAAAACAAGAAAAAATAGATAAAAGTGAAGAAGATACTTATAACTCAAACGTCTCAACTCTACATCTTACCATCACACGCTCATCCTCAAAGCTCGATCCCCGGCAACGTCGCCAAAATTTGGTGTAGCTCAGTGATGAGTAGAACCTCCTTTAATGTCAATCCGAGAAGACATGAGAATGGTACGAAGACCTCGAACAAGTGATGGCACAAGTGTGTGAGTGAGAAGCACACAAGCATGCACACACATACACACACATGTGCACACAAGGCAAGACAAAGAGAGAAACAATGGACTAAAAACGAAGTTTGTATGAGAAAGTTATGTCTATTCAGGGCTCTATGGCTAAATCCAGATCACAACAGGCTAACATGCAAATAGGAATAACTCAGTGTTTCAAGGCTTGGTTATGTTCTAATGACCCTCAATATTTCCTTAATTTTGGCCAAAAATAGACCAAATATCTTTTGCCCTAAAAAAATGTCGTATTTTCCCATCAATCTCTTGGCCTACACTTCACATTTATGCACTTAGTTTAGCAAATTGATCAATTTTTTTGTCAACCGCGATTGATAGGGGTCAAACACCTTGGGCCCTACAGTGTCAAAAATTTGTACCTACTAAAGCTGGTGCAGCTGCTGAGGATGTTGATTCTTGTAGAAAATTTGAAAAAACACACAAAAGCACAAACACACAAATGCTCTCTCGCTCTCTCTCACAAGTGAAATGAGGGGAAATAGTATAGGAAGGGTGATATGACCAAAAAACTGAAAATGTCGCGATGATGGAGATGGAGGTGGGAGATGGTGATGATGATGATGATGATGATGGTGATGAAGAGGGTGAAGAAAACAAGAAAAAATAGATAAAAGTGAAGAAGATACCTATAACTCAAACATCTCAACTCTACGTCTTACCATCACACGCTCGTCCTCGAAGCTCGATCCCCGACAACGGTGCCAAAATTTTGTGTAGCTTAGTGATGAGTAGCACCTCCTTTAATGTCAATCCAGGAAGACATGAGGATGGTATGAAGACCTCGAACAAGTGATGGCACAAGTGTGTGAGTGAGAAGCACACAAGCATGCACACACATACACACACATGCGCACACAAGGCAGGACAAAGAGAGAAACAATGGAGTTATTTAGATTACTCAAAAGGTCTTATACAAGTTCAAATTTACAACAAGCTTTCCAACAAGACCAAAATCACTAAAAACGGACTTTGCATGAAAAAGTTATGTCTATTCAAGGTTCTAGGGCTAAATCTGGATCACAACAGGCTAACAGGCAAACATGAATAACTCATTGTTTCAAAGCTTGGTTATGTTCTAATGACCCTCAATGTTTCCCAAATTTCGGCCAAAATAGACCAAATAACTTTTGCCCTAAAAAAATGTCATATTTGCCCGTCAATCGGGATCGAGTGGTCTGTTAATTGTGATTGATGTGTCAGTCGTGATCGATGGGTAGTTGCGATTGACAGGTCCGTCGTGGCTGTCAGCCGCGATTGATGGGTCAATTGCAATTGACATGTGGCCCAAATTTTCAGCCAGTCATGGTCAATCCATCGTTGACTTTGTCAGTCGCGAGTGATAGGTCCATCGGGGTTGTCAGTGGTGATTGATGGGTCAATCATGATTGATGGTTGTCATCATTTGCACGCTCAACATATAAGTTTCTCTCTGTTGGATTGTTCTCAAAACCGTGTGCAATCAAGTAGGCATGTATCTTCTCATACCTAGCACCTAGTGCTTGCTTCAAACCATATAATGCCTTTTCAACCTGCACACTTTGTTTTCATGACCTTTCTACAAAAAACCATGGGGCTAAAAAACATACACTTCTTCATGCAAGTCACCATTCAGAAATATAGTTTTAATGTCCAACTGATGTACATTCCAACCATGATGAGCTGCAGGTGCACACATGCTATGAACAGTAGTCATTCGGCATGTAGGAGCAAAGGTCTCATCAAAATCAATGCCTCTTTCTTGAGCATAATCCTTTGCAACAAGCCTAGCCTTATATCTATCAACTATTCCATTAGGCTTACACTTTAGCTTCTATAGCCACTTAGTGCCAATGGCCTTCTTGCCATAAGGCAAGTAACATAAAGACCAGGTACCATTTTTCATAATAGCTTCATATTTTGATTTCATAGTAGCCATTAAATTTTCATAATATTGTGCTTGATCAAACAAAACAGGCTCATTCTCAGAATAAAGACTAGAGGAAACAATAACATAGCAATCTGATGCAAAAGAAGCATCGTACCCAACAAAAAAACATTCCACTGCTTTATCATCCTATTTCCTACGTTGTTGTTTAGGCACTAATGCATATTTTAGATAGCCAAAGACACGCAGGTGAGCAACAGATGGCTTGCAACCATGCCAAGCCTCATATGGAGTGATAGACTACAATGCTTTATTGGGACACCTATTAAGTACATATGTTGCATACATAACAGCCTCAAGCCAAAAACTATGTGGTAAAGCATGACTCTTGACTATACACCTCACCATCTTCATGAGTGACATGTTCTTCCGTTTAGCAACTCCATTCTATTGAGTTGTATAGGGCACTGTACAATGTTTTTTTATCCCACTTTCAGCCAAAAATGCATTAAAACCAAAAGATGTATATTCCCCCCCTCGATTAGAATGGAGGGTGCCCATTTTACATGAGACATTTTCAGCCAAAATGAGAAATTGTTTGAAGCACATAAACACTTTCAACTTCAACTTCAGTGGATGCACTCATGCATGCCTAGAAAAATCATCAATAAAAGACATGAAGTAAAGGTAGTTCCCAAAGGAGGGTATCTCCATAGGACCATAGACATCACTATGAACAAGCTAGAATATCTGAGTACCTCAAATTGAACCATCTTTTGGGAACAAGGAACACTGCATTTTGCCTAAAATAGAGCCTTCACAAACATGTTTACTAGGTGTCTCAAGTTTGGATAGAGAGGACACCATTTTAGATTTCTATAGATGTAGCAAACTAGCAAAATTCAAATGACAAAGGGTGCACGCCAAAGCTTTGCATCACACATAGCCTGAGAATCGTGTATTGCACATGTTGAATCATTCACGGATTTTTCATAATCTATGAGCTTATATAGCCCACGATATAAAATGTCAGAATCAATAACGATGTTGCCATTTGATAGATCATGATTTGTACATCCATCATCAACAAATTTTGCAACCAATCCAATCTTGGCTAATGCTAAAACTGATAACAGATTTTTCTTGATCCGTGGCACAAATAAAGCATTTGAAAACATAAAAGAAATACCATCAACAGTAGTCAGAATGATCTTACCAACTCCCATGATATGATAAAAGGAGTTGTTGGTGCAAGTAACAATATTCCCTATAGGGGCACCCTTAAATGAAGTGAAGAACCTATGCTACAAGGTAATATGTTTGGTTGCCCCACTATCAAAGTACCAAACATCTGAGTCTACTGTAGACATACATTGTTCATGAGAAGATGGGTCATAACTACAAACAATAGTAAACACCCATTCTTCATTTTGCACAAGATTAGCAAACTCTCTTTTGGGTGTAGAGGCCTCTGCAACAACCATTCCAACCTCTTTCTTCTTTGCCTCTTTTGCAGCCAGTTTTGAACAACTCTTTATGACATAATCATTTCCTTTACAATATTTGCAAAACAATTTCTGCTTTTCTATTTTCTTCTCGTCTCTATCATCTTTCTTTGATTGTGAATAATTAGAAGATTTTTGCATACTAGTAGATGAGCTCCATTTACCTTTGCCCTTCTGACTAGCCAAAAAATCTTGATCTACAACACACATAATGGACCTGTTTTGAATTGACTCATCTTTTTGCAACAAAATAGAGAATAACTCTTCAAACATTAAGGCATTTGGATTGGCTTTCATCATTAACCAAAGAGGAGAAGCAAAAATCTCCTATGAATCTAGAAGACCTTTCAGAACAGTCTGCATAAGTGAACTTTGAGGCAAGACTTCATCAGCAAAAATCAACTGCTCCTTCAAATCTTTGATCTTTGTCAAAAAAACTATCCATGGAATCTCCTTCATTCGTGTGTGCACTCTCCAACTATTTTTGGAGGTAAGCAACACGAGCCTAATTTCTTGCTTGGAATAAAGGGATAACTATGTTCCAAGCATCCTTTGCTATTTTGGAAGAGCAAATGTGAGGAATAACGGAACATTTGACAAACAAGGCTATCAATGCATGTGCATGAGCATCTTTGCAATCCCAAAAAAGTTGCTCTATAGTAGGTGCAGTAGGAACCGCAACACAAATAGGAACCTGAAGGATATGGCCATCTTCAATGACATATGCATCAACTTCAATAACTACATTTGCAGGTGTAATGGGATGTTTTTCAACACCTTGTATAATATTCCATAGTCCTTTTGCAACCAAAACATGACCCATCATATAAGCCCATAATGGGTAGTTGGTACCATCCAACTTATCCTCAACACTCAACATACAAAATACATCACTACTTTCATCCATGTCCACTAATTAAAATACCCTGATGCAGAAAAATGATTGTATCTCAAAAAGTTGATCATAACTACCCTATCGAGTTATATAAACCTCTAGTAGACTTTGAGCCTCTTATATTGGCAAACCAAAACCTGTATATATCTTTGGCACAAAAAGATGAAGTTGCCTACACAAGCACTACGATAGTGCGTTCGAAGGCCAAAACGAGCTCATATTGCATTTTCAACACAACACTGCAAAGTGGTTTTCAACTCCTAATCAGCTTGAGTATGCTCACTAGTTGTTGTGCGATTCTAAAACTGTGATTGCAGGGGTGTCGATGACACCCTAGATGAAGCTACGACCTCCTTTGATACCAATTGTTGGAGTTTGAGATCTACAAAAGCACGTGAATAACACAAGGAAGAAGAAGTTATGTCTATTCAGGGCTCTAGGGCTAAATTCAGATCACAACAGGCTAACAAGCAAACAGGAATAACTCACAGTGTTTCAAGGCTTGGTTATGTTCTAATGACCCTCAATGTTTCCCAAATTTTGACCAAAAATAGACCAAATATCTTTTGCCCTAAAAATATCTCGTATTGTTCGTCAATCGCTATCGAGTGGTCTGTCAATCGTCATTGATGTGTCAGTCGCGATCGACATGTCGGTCCCCATCGTGGCTGTCAGTCGTGATTGATGAGTCAATCACGATTGACACATGGGCAAGACAAAGAGAGAAACAATGGAGTTCTTTAGATTACTCAAAAAGTCTTATACAAGTTCAAATCTACAACAAGCTTTCCAACAAGACCAAAATCACTAAAAACGGAGTCTGTATGAGGAACTTATGTCTATTCAGGGCTCTACAGCTAAATCCGGATCACAACAGGCTAACAGGCAAACAAGAATAACTCACAGTGTTTCAAGGCTTGATTATGTTCTAATGACCCTCACATTTATGCACTTAGTTTAGCAAATTGATCAATTTTGTTGTCAGTCGCGATTAATTGGGGTCAATGCCTCGGGCCCTACAAAGTAAAAAAATTGTACCTACTGAAGCTGGTGTAGCTGCTGGGGAAGTTGATTCCTGTAGAAAATTTGAAAAAACACAGAAAAGCACAAGCACACAAATGCTCTCTCGCTCTCTCTCACAAGTGAAATGAGGGGAAATGGTATGGCAAGGATGATATGACCAAAAACTGAAAATGTCGAGTTGAGATGGAGGTGGGAGATGGTGATGATGATGATGGTGATAAAGAGGGTGAGAAAACAAGAAAAAATAGATAAAAGTGAAGAAGATACCTGTTGGAAGATGCATTTTTGGAAGCCTTTTTGAAGGAAAATAATTGTAAAATGATAGAAATTTATAAAAATATTTATACAATTGTTGTAAATAAGGAAGAGTCTTCCTTAAATAGGATAGAATCTTATTTAATTTTTCTAGAATTTTTGGAAACTCTTAGATAGCATATTTTTAGAATAATAGAGGAAAGGACCAAAATTCAAGTGTGAAAAGGGACACTTGAAAATGTATATAAGCTAATTTCCTCTATTATGAGTTGGTTGGTTAATCATTTGTTTACATGCTATCCAAGTGAATAGAGAAGGAGTTTTCTGCTGAAAATCGTGTTTTCTCCTCTTTTGTGTGGTTTCTTTGATTTGTGAGTCTAGTTCTTGAGTATCCATGGAGATTTGTGAGCTTCTATTGTGTAAATCTGTTGAATGTGTATGAAGAGAGCTGAATATTGTTGTGTCGAGTGATGACTTGATGAAGAATGGTGCTGGAGCTGAAAATCGTCTGTTTGCACAGAATCACGATTGTCTCTCTGTATGATACAAGTGATATTTTTTTATTTTGACTTCATAATTGTGTTCTGCTGATAAAATAACATGTAATAGACACCAAGATTGTAGAAAATGGTGGAGATTTGCTCAAGATAATCCAAACCCTAGAAATTCCTCTTCATTTTCACTATTCTCAGAAATCCAACCATTATTCTCTTATTTCTTGGATTCTATCATCTTGAAGGGGTTGTGGTCTCAAGAATACTTCCAGGATTGACAAAATAAAGATGTCTTGTTGAGTTTTTATGCTAAATGATTGGAGAGGACAACTCCAAAGATCAATAACAAACATTTTTTGGCGCCGTTGCCGGGGAGTATTTCAAAAGCTTCATTGAAGTGGGACCTTGCTGGATCTTCTATTGATAATGGTAATAAACACAAGGAAAAGGTAACACTCTTTAATCAAGAAATGTGAACATGGAGAGGTAGATGTCTTTGTTTGTCTTTTGGGAAAAGAAAGCAATAGATCATCTTTTAGAATTGGAAGTGCTGAAATTTTTGTAAATTGATAGTTGCTCATTACATTGTTGAAGTAAAAGTGCAGGGGTGTGGAAAATTTGAACCAAGAAAGCTGAAGATGAGGTAACATGTGTCTATTCTTGCATTTTTAGAGTTCTTTTTGACCAAGTACTAGGCAATATTGTTGATCTTGGGAAGATAAGTTGGTTGCACTAAGGAAAGGTCAGGTAAAGTAGCTAGATGCAAGTAGAAGAGATTCATTAGTTAACCAAATCAAAGCATAAATCTTGAGAAACAAAGCTGATCTGCATTTTGAAAAGAAATGTGTGATTGAGTTTATCTTTGCAAAAATTGATGCTTGGATTCCATAGCACATTTTCTTTGGAAAGTTTTTCTCATGAACTGTTTTGATAGCTAAGCCATAAGAGATCATAACCAATCAAGGAACATAGGATCAGTAGATCATCAAACAAGAAACCCTAAGTAAAGTGTTCACCTTCATTTAGGGCAAAATACTAAAAACAAAATTCATAAAATTCATAAAAAACAATCAAACAAATTTCTTTTCTTCTTAGGAAGTTGGACTGAAGCTTTGTGGATAAGAGTAATAGGGATCAAGTAAGAGAAAAGCAAAAAATTTGTCAAAAATGAGCAGATTTGAAAAACACGATTTTCTGTACAACATCACGATTTTCTGATTAATGATTGTGATTGTGAGGTAAAATTGCAGGTGATTGTGGAATTGGAGTTGGTAAAGGGTGCTGAAGGGGAACAAGAGAGAAGAATACTCAAATTTGCATAAAATCAGAAGTATAGAAAAAACACGATTTTCTGCACAAAATCGCGATTTTCTGAGTAAGGTTGTGATTTTGATGCAAAAGTACAGGAGTTTGGTGAATTACAAAGAATAGAGGGTATTGAAAGAGAACAAGAGGAAAGAATACTCAAATTTGCATAAGATAAGATCTACAGAAAAAACACGATTTTCAGCACAAAATCGCGATTTTCTGTAAGGAAAATTTTTCTGGAATTTCTAGCATATTTGGGTTCTTTGAGAAAGATAATTGCAAGAGATGTCATCAAGATTGGGTAAGTAAAGATTGGACAAGTGGAAGAGTGAAGAACTGGGGAAATCACACAAAATCGCGATTTTCTGGACACTATAAAAACCTGGAATTGAAAGAAAAATTCATTTGAGTGAGAGTGAGAGAGAGAGAGAGCAAGCAAAAATCGCGATCTTCTGCAAAATTCAGCTTTTGGAGAAATCTTCAACCAAGCAAGCAAGGTAAAGAGTCTCAACATTATTTTGGTTGCATTTCTTAGCTTTTTAGTGACCTTATAACACAAAAAAGTAGGAAAATAGCAAAATTACGAAATCGCGATTTTTTGAGTTTTGAATATTTAGAGAGAAAATATTATTTTTTGGTTAAGATGTTTTATTGCATGTTAAAAACTTAAGAAAGCGATTCTATTAGAAGAAAGAAAAATTTGAAAATCAACACTTCAAAAAATTCAAAAAATTGTTCAAAATCGCGATTCTATAGTCAAACACAAAATCGCGATTTTCTGAATTAAGGACAACATCGCGATTCCCAGAACGCGATTTTCATAAGAAAATCGTGTTATTTACGATTGTCAGCAATCACGATTGTCTGGGTCTGGGAACAAAATCGTGGAAAAACACGATTTTGGGCACAGAATCGTGAAAAACACGATTTTGAGCACAGAATCGTGAAAAACACGATTCTGGGCACAGAATCGTGGAAAACACGATTCTGGGTACAGAATCGTGGAAAACACGATTCTGGGCACAGAATCGTGAAAAACACGATTTTAGTCAGAAAATCGTGAAAAAACATTACTTTGAACACAAAATCGTGGAAAATACGATTTTGAGTTCAAAATCGTGACAAACACGATTTTAGTCATAAAATCGTGAAAAAACACTATCCTAGTCAGAAAATCGTGAAAAACACGATTCTGACCTCAGAATCGTGAAAATTAGGTGAATGATCCTTAGGTCTGGGAACAAACTAAATTCACATACTAGACAAGACCTAGAAAGGAAGGAGATAGAGTCAGTGGTAGGGCAAGGGAAAGAAAGAAATTTAAGGCAAGAAAACATGGAAAATTTAACTGAAACAAATGAGCCCATTGAAACTGGGGATTATAGAAATATCCTCAAATACATGTATACAAATAGATTTGGCACCTATGTATATCAAGATGGAATGCATAAGTTTCCCATTAGATTGAGAAACTTAGAAGTTTGCCTAAACATAACAGCGGTAGCTCAGTTCAAAGATGGTAGGTATGAGGATAGGCAAGGGTGTGTGTACATCTTCTCCCAAGACCCAGAAAATTCAAATGACTTAGGGCAATGTGCTGACAAAGGACCTTGGGAACATAACATGGGACAATCAGATTTACCTAGACCACATGAAAACTACACTAGTACTGAGCAACAACAGGGGAGAAGGACACATGCTTCCCCAAATCCTTTTGATAAGGAACCAGAAGGTTATAATGAGTTTTCACTAAGAAGAAGACATCATTGGCAACCTCAAGGTAGAATTCTTAGACCATATCAAGTAGCCAAATGTATGAAAAATCAATATGAAGGGTATTCAGATCCTCATGCTCATGCTGCAGAGTTTAGGCAATTAATTAGAGTTGAGGAGGTGGAAGATTACAAAGTTCAATTTGAGGCATTTGGTCTAACCCTAACAGGACCAGCATTATCTTGGTTCATCCCTTTGAGAAAAGAAATGTACCTAGATATTGAATCCTTCCTAGAAGCCTTTATTGGAGAATTTTCAAAGATAGGAATAAAACATAGCACAGCCACTCTGATACACAGTTTTAAACAACAAAAAAATGAAAATGTCAGAGAGGCAGCCAAGAGATTTAAGCAATATATTGACAGATGTCCTAAAGAAGAAGTGCCTTCTATGGCCAGACAAGTATCCCTATTCATAGAAGGGTTGAGAAGTGCTCAATTAAGAACCCTAGTGTACTACAGGAGATGTCCTGATCTAGGAGCTTGTGTGAAAGAAGCAATAGATTTGGAAGATAACAGAGGCCAAGATCTGTTAGCATTTGATCAACCCAGATCAAATGAAGATAAAATTCCTCCAGCAGAAGAATTGGCTCAGGCCATTGCTAAAGCCCTAGAGGTAAGCACTAAAACCAATTTGATAAACTCCAGGATAAACACAAATAAAAAATGCTACAATTGTGGAGAAAGTCATCTGATACAACAGTGGCCATATCAAAAGCCTCCACATTTGCAAGATAGAAAGACACTCAAATATTGTACACTAGAGAGGAAATGGACCAACCATACCAGGGGGGAATGCTTCTATAATAAACAACCCATAAAGGAGAGAGACTATGGGAGCCAAAGAGAATCAGTGTATAGTGAACAACCAAGACTTGTGCTGGGGCAACAACCTCCTATACCAACAAATGTGGTACCAATCAAATACACACCAATAGAGGAGGGAAACTTAAGAACAAAGTCACCATACAAGGAAGATTATCAATGGAATGAAGGATATCAAGAAGAATGGGAAGGTTATGAATCAAGAGAGCCAGAGTTACAAGCCTTAGACTTGGGAAATGGAAGAATTGAGATGGACACTGCCACTTTCATGTATATAACCAATAATTATATGTCCAATCAAAAACCTCAATTCAAAGGAGGACCAAAGATAACTTGTTATAGGTGTGGGGGAGATCATTTCATTAGAGACTGTCCACAACCTCCTACATTAAGAATAGAAGGAGCATATTGCAAGGATTGTGGCAGGGAGCATTTGATTAAGGATTGCCCAAAAAATCCTCAAAAACAACAAAACACACCTAATAACATACCACTAAAAGCAGTCAGTATCATGGAACAGGAAGAATTGAGTGACATTGACCTAGTGAATGTAAATGCTATCACAAGGTCAAAAACAAAACAACAAAGAACAACTAAGGAACAAAATGAAGGTTCAATCTCAAAGGTGAAGAAAAATAGACAGAAAGGGAAATGGGAGAGGAAACAAAAAATGAGTAAAAATATTGAAGAAGAAAATAGGGAACAATCAAACAATACTTCTCCTCCAAAGACACAAACCCAGTTGGAAATAGGAAATTCACAAAGTCTAGACACTCTGATAAAAGCATACAAAGGAAGAATTCAAGAGGGACCAAGCCCTGCTGATCATACAATGGCTTATCCTATGCCAGACTTAGAACATGAGAGAATGCAGAAGTGTAAACAAATCATACGGGAAGTACAACTCAAAATGGAGGAAGAAGACAATTCTCAAAAAACAGTTGAGGAATCTGAGACAACAAGGACAAGAGGAAATAGTATCAAGGAAGAAAACCCACAAGTAACACTCCAGGTGAATATAGATAAACAATGCACAATTCTGTATCATACCACATGGGAAGAGTTAATGAAACAAAATCCTCACTTACAGAACCAAATGAAGAAATGGGAAACAACACCAGAAAATCTTCACCCACAACTACAGGAAATGGAGGAGTTGTGGTATATTCCTATTGATAAGATAGGAGGATATTGTGAAGGAGAAGAGGGAAACTCAACCTTAAAAATACAATTTGGTAAAAACCAGGCCAAAGCTATTCTGGATAGTGGATCAGGAGTGGCCATCATGACTAAACAAACTTGGGAAAAATGGGGAAAAAATGAATTATTACCCACAAAAATGAGATTGCAACTTGTAGATGGACATATAGAAAAACCCTTAGGAATATGGGAAAAAGTGATTGTGGACATATGTGGGATAGAGATAGAACATACCTTTGCTATAGTTGAATTCCCACAATCTACTTCATATGAAATTATCCTAGGAAGACCATTCATGAGACAAATGCAAATTGTGCAAGATTGGGGTAATGATTGCTTATACCTGCAGAGCAAAGGAAGAATAACCAAAGTAAATCTAAGAAATGGGCACTACTGTGACATATCTCTGCAAGAATGGTATAAAATTCATCAGAATCAAGAGTTGAGTGAGGAATCAGAGATGGAGGACCAGGATGAGGCTGAATCATCAGTATGGAGGTGCAATATGATAAGAAATCTTATCAGTCGGAAAAGGAGATTAAGAAGAGAGGATTGTGTGGAAGGAAGGAAGTTACAAGATGAGAATTATGTACCACAACAATTCAAGGATGAAGAGTTTGAGCCCTATGGCTGGAATCAAATTTTGGCTACCATGGATCTAGCCAGTGATGAATATGTAGGAGTGGAATTTCAAAATGAAGAAGGATATGATATTTTTCACATTGGAATACAAATGATAAAGGTATCCAGAACAGAAGAGGACGTAGAAGAAGAAATGATATTAGAAAAAGGAAAGACACAATTTTTGGAGGAAGTAAAAGCTGAAGATGCTATTAAGGATAAAATCTCAGGTAAGTACAAGAAAAACAAACACAGGGAAATAGAAGAAAATCAGGAGAATGAGAAAAAGACAAGGGAAATGAACAAAGATCAACAGTTTGATGTACCAGAGAATTTCAAGACTTATGAAGTAGAAAATAGATTACTTCTCAGAAGGAAACCAAAGAGGGAAAAGAGGAAAGGAGAGGCTTATGATAATGAGGAGGAAACTAAAAAGATCATGATCACTCGGGAGGAGGGAGAAGAAAGACACATTGTAGTGGCTGATGACATGACAACTCAGGAAGAAGAGGCACTAAGAAACTTGGCAAGAAACTATAGGGATGTATTTGCTTATAGCTACAAGGACTTGAAAGGTATTGATCCTAAAATCTGTGAGCATAAGATTCCTATTACACCTGAAGCAAAACCTAGTAAACAGAGACATTACACATTTAATGATAAATACTCTGCTAAGATAAAGGAAGAAATTGACAAGTTATTAGCTGTCAATTTCATCTATGAAATTGAGTATACAGAATGGATATCTCCTATAGTTGTGGTACCAAAAAAGAATGGGAAACTGAGGGTATGCATTAACTTGAAAAAGGTAAATGCAGCAACTATAAGAGATAATTATCCACTGCCTATAACAGATCATCTTCTAGAAAGAGTTGCAGGGAAGGAGGTTTATAGCTTTTTAGATGGTTTTTCAGGATATAACCAAGTTCCTATAGCATTGGAAGACCAACATAAAACTGCCTTCTCCACAGAATGGGGAATTTATGCCTTTAGGGTTATGCCCTTTGGATTAACTAATGCTCCAGCAACTTTCCAGAGATTGATGTGTCATATCTTCAAAGAGTTCCTGAGGAAGGTAATGGAAATCTATGTAGATGATCTTTGTACTTTTTCATTAAAAAGACAAGATCACTTGCAAGATTTAGAAAATATATTCAGGAAATGCAAAACCTACAGAGTATGTTTAAATCCAGAAAAATGTGTATTCTTTGTGAGACAAGGAAGAATGCTGGGTCATATAGTCTCTAAAAATGGAATTTCAACTGATGAGAAGAAAATAAAGGCCATAATAGAGCTACCAAGACCAACAAGTGTTAAGGAACTTCAAACTTTCATGGGACATTGTGGGTACTATAGGAAATTTGTACACAAATTTGCTGACATAGCAAAACCCTTATATGCCCTAATTACAATGTTTGAGTGGACTAAGGAGTGTGACCAAGCCTTTGAAACTCTAAAAACTTGTTTGGTAACAGCCCCAATTCTGAAAACACCTCAATGGGACAAAATTTTTCATGTTCATGTGGATGCTTCAAATTATGCTTTGGGATGTGTGTTAGCACAACCAATAGAAGGAAGCAAGTTAGATTTTCCAGTGGCCTATGCTAGTAGACAATTGAATCTAGCAGAGAAAAATTACACAACCACTGAAAGAGAGGGATTGGGCATGGTATTTGCTGTAAAAAAATACAGACATTACCTTTTGGCCAACAAGTTCAAATGCTTTGTAGACCATCAAGCTTTGTTATATTTGGTAAATAAACCTTGTCCCACAGGGAGAATAGTCAGATGGTTTCTTTTGCTAATGGAATTTGAGTTTGAAGTGGTGGTCAGACAGGGAAAAACACACTTGAGAGCAGATCATTTATCTCGAATTCAATCTAAAGAACCCAGTTCACCTTTAGATGACAATCTGCCAGACACCTATCTATTTAAGGTAGAGAGTGTTCCTGAGTGGGCCATGACTTTAGTACCATTATTAACCATGGGACCTTGTAGAACAGTTGGGAACAATGCACACTTAGTATTGCAAAGCAGGAACTTTATGTTACTAGCTGGGCATTTGTACCATCTCAACCACACAGGCGTATTAGAATATTGCACTCCTGAGGAGGAGCAACAAGAATATCTGAGGAGAGCTCATCATTGGAACCCTTGCATTTATGCTTCTACGGTAGTCACCCTAAGAAATCTCAATAGGATGGGGGTACATTGGCCTAATAAAATTCAAGATGTATCAAAATACATTGCCAACTGCAGGAAGTGCCAAATATTGCAAGATTCAGAATTCATAACTCTATATTGGTTCCAGAAAAATCCAGATTGGAGTGAAAATATCATTGAAGAATTGAGAAGGAAGAAGAAAGGAAAACAAGTGATAGCTGGTACAGATTCAAAAAATTTGCAAATAATCTCTGAAGAATATCAATTGATAGGAGAGCAGTTGTATAAGAGAGGAATGGATGGATACCTAAGAATTTGTGTTCCTGAGAATAAATATCTAGAAATGTTGGAAATGGCACACTCTGGAGTGGTAGGAGGACACTTCTCAAGTGACAGAACGGCTAAACTCATTTTATATTCTGGCTTTTGGTGGCCAATGCTCTTTCCTGATGCAAGAACCTATGTAAAAAGGTGTGATGTCTGTCAAAGGGTGAGTCAACCAAATAGAAGAAATGATATGCCATTGGTTCCATTAATTTCAGCCAAACCTTTAGTAAATGGGGATTGGATTTCATTGGACATATACATCCTCCAACAAAACAATCCCATGCTGAATACATCATAGTGGCTACAGACTACCTGACAAAGTGGGCTGAGGCCAAAGCCACAAAAAGAAATGATGCTAATACTACTGCCAAATTCCTATATGAAAACATTATCACCAGATTTGGACTTCCAATTGAACTAGTAAGTGATAGGGGGACCCATTTTGTAAACCAGATCATAGGAAACATCACTGAATATTTCCTGATCAGTCATAGAAATTCAGCCCCATATCACCCACAAGCCAATGGGTTAGCAGAAAGCACTAATAAAGTACTTTGTACTTTACTATCAAAATTAGTGAACACAAACAGGAATGATTGGGATCTACAACTTAATCATGTCCTATGGGCTTATAGAGTGGCTTACAAAACTGCAATAGGGAGCACACCATTCAATCTAGTATATGGACAAAATGCAGTTTTACCTATGGAATTCCTTATTCCAACATTAAAAGTAGGAAGTCACTACAATTGGACTGGACATGAACTATCAGAGAGAGTAATGGAATTGGAAAAGTTGGGAGCATCTAGACTCCAAGCCATTATGAGTTTATATGTGGACAAGAAAAGGAAAAAAGCTTATCATGATGTTCACATAAAAGAGAAAGATCTACAGGTAGGAGATCTAGTGTTGGCTTACACAGTTAGAGAACATCAGAAAAAGTTCCAGAAAAAAGGACATGGACCATATATTATACATCTGATAAGCAACAGTGGGGCCATTCAACTAGCTAACATAGACGGAGAAATCATGCCAAATTTTATAAATGGATGTAGAATTAAGAGGTATGATTTCCCATTAACTGTTGATGAATGGAGAAGGTTGCAACAAGCTCAAAATAGGAAAAGAGAAGAGGAAGACATGAGAAAGGAAGCTCAACAGGAAGTTATGGAAAGGATAAGAAAAATCAATGAGCTTAGGGAAGTCTTTCTGTGTGAAACTCCTCTCAAACCAAAGGAACATGTCCTTGTGATGATAATGGACTTTCAAAATGAAAGCATTAGGGTTTTGATAGATTCTGGAGCACAAGTAAATCTGATTAGTTCAGCTTTGGTAAGTAAATTCAACATAAAAAGAACTAAAAGTAGAACCCTAATCAAAACTTTGGAGGGTCAAATAGTACAGAGCATGTCTTCACTGACTATTGAAGTAAAGTTTAATGAAGAATATATGAAAATAGACTGTGAAGAATGGCCAGATAATTTGATGGCTGAAAAAGTGATCTTAGGTCAACCATGGCTTCAACAAGGTAAAGTGATTTTGGATTTTGAAAAAATGGAGCTTAAATTGAACATAAATGACAAAAGGTTTTTAATATTTTTATTGAGTAATGAGAAACAGGGAATTCAATTAGATGTGCATGATATACACTTGGAAGGATTCACTTTTGCATTTGAGGATACACAGACATTACCAAAACAAATGATAAATGATCAAGCTTCATATAATCAAAATCAGCAAAAGATTGGAAGAACAAAGAGGGGTGGAGAGATAGGAAGAAGATGGCAATCATGGCATTGTCCAAAGAATCAAAGCATCAAAACAAGAAGCACTTGGAATCAAAGCCTACAGGAGGTCTGCTCATTGAAACAAAAATCCAGGACAAAATGGATATAGAAACCAAAAACTCCTACAAAATGCTTATCCAGAGGGAATGGTGGTTTGCCTGGAACTAGACCAATTGGAGTCAGGAAGTACTGGGTTAAAAAATCAGAGTTGTTCCAGTGGAAAAAAGATCATCCAGATTTGATCTATATCTAGAAAATCATAACATGTTGAAAAATTATGAAAAAATATATATTAAACCTGATTTACTTTTCTAAAAAAGAGAATTAGGAGGAGAAGAAAAGAAATAGAAAAAATTATTAAAAAAAAAAAAAGAGAGAGAAAAAAATCATTGCTGAAAAAAAAAGACAGAAAAATTGAGAAAAATTGTTTATCTTTTGTTGTCTTTACAAAAATTATATAGCACGAAGCAAGATCTAGGTAGGAGAATAGTAGAGATCTATTTATTTTTTTTTATTTTTTATTAATTAGTTTTTGTTTTCTATCATTAATAAATGATTTGTTTTTCCAAAAAGAGTGGTTAGGGAAAGGGACTGCACTAGACATCTTGCTACACCTGTAATGATCACTTTTTGAGTCTTTTTTGGAGAAATAGAATTTATTTTGGATTTTATTTTCATTCTTATGTCATGACATCTCAAAGTAAAGCCCTACATATTACTTTTTGACTTCTGGTAACTTATGTGGGTAGAGCTTTTCTTTGTGTATTTTATTTTCTTCAGAAAATGGTGAATACAAAGGAGTTGCCAATTCATGACTTCAAGGCAGAATCAGTCGTTCTATCAAGAGGCCATTGGTTTCTGGACAGTGAAGCTGTGGAGGAACAAGTGGACCTAGAGTCAGATGAAGAGCCAGAAATTCTAGAGGCTGAGAAGGTGGTGAAGGAACTTAAGGAGACCCTAAACATCATTGGTCAACACATATTCACAGTGGGAGTAGGAGGATATAAGTATACAATGTTGTGCCAGGAGTCCTACAGGTTCCAAAGAGTGGCAGTCAATATGAAAAGATGGAAGGCAGTAGGACTGCACAGAATATTGGAGGAGCCTATCTTTTTCATTGATTTTGAGAGAGTAGCACAAGTGATGAGCAGTTTGATGGAAATAGGAAGAGGGAATGATGCCTATTTCAGGTGCAAAGTCAAAAACAAGGATAATCAGGAAGTAGGTATCACTATCAAGGCAGAACATATCAGAGCAGCATTGCAATTCTACACAATGGGAACCAAACTAGACCCGAGCTTTGTCAAAAAGAATAAGGAAACTTATACAGGATATGCAAAATTCACTGACTTTAAAGGAAGGGAGAATGAAGAATATGCCATAAGGATGTTCTTACAGTACTTTTGCTTTCCAAAACTACCAAGGTATACCATGCCACATAAGTTAGTGACACTATTGATGTTCAACAACAAGGATAAAACCAAACCTTTTGGAGTAATGGATGTCTCACCTTACATCCATGAACAGCTGAAAGAAGCAACAAAACACTGGGAACAAAAGAAGTTCATGAATGGAGCCCAGTTCCTAACAAGAATCATTTATCATGTTCTAGGGATGGAAGATCAATTGAAATTGGCTCCAGAGGCACAGTATTTCAAAAGTCTTATGGCTGGAATCAAGAGTCCTCCAAGGAAAATGGCTGAAAGGGAAACAGAAGGACAAACCCGCATGAGGGGAACAGGTATGAAAAGGAAGATGATATCTGAGGAAGTAATTCCTGTAAAGAAAAGAAGGTTGGACCCAAGGAAGGTTGAACTAGAAATAGTAGAAGCTACAAAAGAGGAACATGAAGAGGCACAAAAGCATGTTCAATCCTCAAATGAACCTCATCCGCCCCAAACAAGCAAAGAGCAATTGTACACTTATTTAACCCAAGGAAATAACAAAAGAGCTATGTATGAGGCTCAATATCAGAAAATGCTGGAAGATTATTCATGCAAAGCTACAGATTGGGTTCAGGAGGAGGTGGAGCACTATGAAGCACTCCATGATCAAATGATGACAGCCGAAACAGAAGAAGTGTTTGTCAGAAAAGAGGTTGAGTTGCTAGCTTACTTCAAGGAATTGCAAGGACCTCCGGAGACCAGAACCACTATTGTGGTGAAAAAGAAGGTTCCAAAGAAACCAGTACAAAAGAAGAAATTGACCAAGAAGGGAAAGGGCAAATCCATAGTTGAAACTGTTATCACCAAAGAGAGGGAGGAAGTTATAATGGAAGAAACACAGAAGCCATCCACTGTGGAAGAATTATCAAGACCCACAAAACCAGAAAGAGGAGGACCTTCACACTTTTCATCTGATTCTGAAAGTGACATTGAGAGCTTTCTGCTAAAAAGTCTAAATTTATCAATACCCAATACTCCTAATGTCATTACACAGGCCTCTGAGAAACAGAAAACACCTGAACAATTGAAGAAGAAGTCTCAGGAGAATCCAATTCAGGAACAAGCAGGAAAACAGCTTAGTATTGAAGATGAAAGAAGGTTGATGAAGGGAAAAGCAACTATGATAGAACAGGCAAGTGAAATAAGGGAAGAAGTTAGTTGTGGACTAGTGCATACTGGGATGAAATCCATATGGACAAAACCCTCACAAACCTACTTCAAACTAGATGAGAGCATAGAAGAAATAGCCAAGAAGGCACAAATAAGCAGCTCAGTCATAAATCAAAAAGGTATAGATCAAGATCCAATTCAGGAAGAAGAGGAAATAGTTGTGAAAGGCAATATTCAAGAAGTCACAGGGGGAGTAGTGGAAAAGGAGATCATCCAGAGCATAAAGGATGTACTGCATGATTTGAAGAACAATGAGGAATTTACATCCAATGAGGATCAAGAACAAGAGGTAGCAATGGACCTCATGAACATTGATGAGCAGGAAGAAGAACATGAAGAGGAAAGAAGTAATGATCAGGTCAAAGCTTTTGAAATAACTGAATCAGTTCTAGCCCAGGAAAAGGAAAGACAGGAAGAACAAACAGGTGAATGTCAGGGAAACTCTATTGGGAAAGTTGAATATAACCTGCTCCAGGAAACTTTGAGCTTGGGAAAGGAGATGCAAATAAAGGAAGTACACCTTTCTGAAGACAAGCAACATGTGTTGAAGAAGGAAAAGGTACAGGAAATAAAGCTGATCTCAGATGTTTTAGAGCAAAAGAATTCAGGTGTTCAAAAAGACATGGTAGATTCAGAAACACTGGATACTCATCCAAGCAAGGAAGAAAACAAGGCCGAGATTATAGAATATGAAGAAGAAGAGGAAGAGGAGAGTGAATGCAAAGAAGACAAACAACTAGAAACTAAACAAATGGAAATGGAAGGGGGATTGGAAAGAATACCAAAGAGTATAAGATCAGCATGTCAGATCATTATGAATAACATTGAACAGTTCAGACCTTCTAGCCGGAACATGATCATTTCAGGGATGGTGGCAGAGTCAGAATTTGAAAAAGGTAGTATGATTATTAAAGAGCATAAAAGGGAGAAGGATCAGATGTCAGAGCAACTGAGAAAGGTACAAGAGAAAAATGAGGAATTTACCAATAAAATAATTGCTTTGGAAGAACAGTAGTGCAGAAGCAAAATAAGATTCAATATCTAGAGGAAAAGAGTGCAAAACTAACAAAGCAGAACACTAAATTAGAAAAGGAGTTGAGAAAGATTGAGGGAAGATATAGAACTCTGCAAACCTCTTATCAAATTTTGACCAAAGCAAATGAAGAAATTAACAGGCTACTACTGGAGGAAGGGCAGTTGAAGGAGGAAAGTCAGACAGCCCAGATGACAGAGGAAGAAAAGGAAGGATTACTCAAAGAGATTCAGGAATTACAAAGAGAATTAAAAGAAGCCAAAGAATTAGAAAAGCAGGCTAGTACACATGCTGCTACATCTATGAGAGGCTATAATAAGCTACATTTGGATATGGAAAAGGAAAGAAGTGACTGGCAGACAAGGAGAGAAAAGGAATAGAATGAATGGAAAAAAGAAAGAGAATTATGGGCACAACAGAATGGGAGTCTGATGATGACTATAGAGGAATTACAGAAAAAGTTGGATAAGCCACAAATCCTGGAAGAAACACATGTGGAAACCACATATACAGAAGACTATGGGGTAGAAAATAATGAGGGAATACAACATGATAGTGAACCGGCAGACAAAAGATCAGAAGGAGAATATTCAGAAGAGTTTGTAAAAAAATTGCTGACAAGTAGAGATTCCAGAATGGAGTTTATCAGGAAGATGCATGATGAATATGAAGAGCAAATTGTCACATTTGCATTAAATAAGGGAATTAATCTAGATCAGCATCACTGGGCCGCAGATGGATTGGGAATACCATTTTATATGATTATGGAGAGTATAAAGAACTACCAGATGGCCAGAGTTGGGCTACCTCCAAACAAATATCTTGAGTATGAAGAGGACATCAATGTGACTAAAGAACTATTTGAAAGGGCCAATCCAAAGTGGAGAAACAAATGGTTGGATGCCAACAAAGAATGTAGGAAAATTTGGAAGGAGGCACCTCTTCATTTAAAAATCAATCTAGCTTACTGTCTAGTGGCACGAAGGAGGGAATGGACAACTTTTTGAGAGAGAAGAAGAGAAGGTCAGATTCCACCTAAGTGGTTGAATTTCCCGAAAATAGCAGGTCCAAAGGCAGGCACATGGCCTACAAAGAGTTACATGGTGAATACTGCTGAGTCCGTAATAGCTACATACAAGGATGTAAATGACCATGCGTGCAATCTACTTATCAGAATAATGAGATTAATTTTGGCCTGTATAGAAACATATACCGACACAGATATCAGAACTCTAAATTATATCAGCTTTAATTCTCCAACAGATGCATTATTATTTGATTTGAGCGAAACACCTGACAAAATCTGCTTAATGGCATATTACAGCAGAGTGATATTTTTGGGCAGTCATTACTTGCAAATTTTTGAAGATGCCTTTGATTACGGGTTTTTTGAAAGAGAGTCGGAGATTTTTGGAAATCTGTCAGTTGTTACTAAGTCCATACTTACAGCATATGAAGCTGCCTATACAAAGTACTTGAAAAAGGATGTCATTGATAAACCAGAAGCGGCAGTACAGTGGAGAAAGGCATTATTTGAAATGGTCAATAATCTAAATGTTACAGAAAGGAAAAGCCATGATTTGTTGTCACAAGTATATCAAAGAAAGAAGAAGTGAAGAAAAGTGATCAGTGCAGAAGAGCAGGAAAATCTTTTGTCAGGAGCCAAAAGGTTTAGGAGGGGAAGGATGTTGGAAGATGCATTTTTGGAAGCCTTTTTGAAGGAAAATAATTGTAAAATGATAGAAATTTGTAAAAATATTTATACAATTGTTGTAAAAATAAGGAAGAGTCTTCCTTAAATAGGATAGAATCTTATTTAATTTTTCTAGAATGTTTGGAAACTCCTAGATAGCATATTTTTAGAATAATAGAGGAAAGGACCAAAATTCAAGTGTGAAAAGGGACACTTGAAAATGTATATAAGCTAATTTCCTCTATTATGAGTTGGTTGGTTAATCATTTGTTTACATGCTATCCAAGTGAATAGAGAAGGAGTTTTCTACTAAAAATCGTGTTTTCTCCTCTTTTGTGTGGTTTCTTTGATTTGTGAGTCTAGTTCTTGAGTATCCATGGAGATTTGTGAGCTTCTATTGTGTAAATCTGTTGAATGTGTATGAAGAGAGCTGAATACTGTTGTGTTGAGTGATGACTTGATGAAGAATGGTGCTAAAGCTGAAAATCGTCTGTTTGCACAGAATCGCGATTGTCTCGTCTGTATGACACAGGTGATATTTTTTGATTTTGACTTCATAATTGTGTTTTACTGATAAAAATAACATGTAATAGACACCAAGATTGTAGAAAATGGTGGAGATTTGCTCAAGATAATCCAAACCCTAGAAATTCCTCTTCATTTTCACTATTCTCAGAAATCCAGCCATTATTCTCTTATTTCTTGGATTCTATCATCTTGAAGGGGCTGTGGTCTCAAGAATACTTCCAAGATTGACAAAATAAAGATGTCTTGTTGATTTTTTATGCTAAATGATTGGAGAGGACAACTCCAAAGATCAATAACAAACAATACCTATAACTCAAACATCTCAACTATACGTCTTACCATCACACGCTCGTCCTCGAAGCTCGATCCCCGACAATCACGCCAAAATTTGGTGTAGCTCAGTGATGAGTAGCATCTCCTTTAATGTCAATCCGGGAAGACATGAGGATGGTATGAAGACCTCGAACAAGTGATGGCACAAGTATGTGAGTGAGAAGCACACAAGCATGCACACACATTCACACACGTGCACACAAGGCAAGACAAAGAGAGAAACAATGGAGTTCTTTAGATTACTCAAAAATTCTTATACAAGTTCAAATCTACAACAAGGTAACCTCAAAAATGAGCTCTCTAGCGATTTTTATAGTTTTTGACTAGTTTTGGTTCTGTCCAGACCTAGTGTCTGGCCTAGTTAAGAATTAGGTTCTAAGGCTATTTTGGAGGCTCAAACTAGCTCTGAAAATTATCAAAATTGGTACATACATACTACTAGTACTCCTCAAGCTCGAGGACTGCTCGACTTGCACAAAATGGATTAGGAATAATAAAAAAATGGCACTTACAATGATGCAAAGTGACTAAGATCACTATTTGGGAAATATTGTTTCATGGAAAAATTATAGGGCCTATCTACCAGATCTGCGTTGACTGCTTTGCCTGCTTGTTCCTTGCTCTAACTCCCTTCTTTGGCTTCCTTGTCTAGTGGGTCCTTGGGTGCCCTCGCTACTACCAACACCAAAGCTTGCTTGATTTGTGGTAAGACAAATCATTTAGCTCATAATTGTTGGCATAATAATCAAAATAATGGAGGATATAGTCATAACTTTAATTCAAGAGGATGAGGTGGTAGAAACCAAAGAGTTGATTTCAAAGGTAGAGTTAGTAGAGGTTACTTTGGAAGAAATGCAGGTAGAGGTTTTCAAAGTCAATCCTAGAACAATACCTACTACAATTATGCTTCAGATCACAAGGAGGATTCAACTTTGATTATGAATGCAACTTGCGAAAGACAAAGTGAAGACCAAAGAGTCTTCTACATTGACTCAAGGTGTAGCAATCACCTGAGTGGTAATATAGCCTTGATGACTGATTTGGAGAATCAGGTAACTAATCATGTAGTTCAAACAAGTGATAATACAAAGCACAATGTGAAGTCAATTGGATCAGTGAAGGCCAAGGACGAAAGCACTCTTCTGAGTAAGGTCTTGTATGTTCCTACAATTCCAAAGAATCAGATAAGTGTAGGGCAAGTTGTTGAAAAAGGTTATGAAGTAAGATTCACTAATGATGGAGTTTTTGTGGAAGACCCTAGCAATGGGTATAAACAAATTGTTTCAAGGAAGAAAGAAGGAAGACTCTTCACATAGAAGATTCAAGGTAATATTGGTCATGCCTTGTTTACTTATGGAGGACATAAGATCTCTGAGTTAGATCTTTGGCATAAAAAACTTGGACATTTCAATGAAAGAGGTATTAAGGATATGGTTAACAATGGTTCAATGCTTGGATTGCCTAATGTTGCAGGTCAACATATGACATACAGATGTGAGGCATGTCAATTAGGTAAGGCTCATAAGAAATCATATTCTAAGCATGGTTTCATGTACTCAGAGAAGCTTGAGCTGTTACACACAGATGTGTGGGGACTATCAAAGGATTTCAGTATTAATGATTCAAGATATTATGTGATTTATGTTGATGATGCTAACAGATGGATCACTATATATGTGATCAAAGATTAATCAGAGGTGTTCGATACATTTAAACATTATCATGTGTATGCAGAAAGAATAACAGGTCAAAAGTTGAAGAGACTAAGGTAAGATGGGGGGGGAGTATTTCTCTAATGAGTTCAGTGATTACTTATGGAATGCAGGTATAAAAAGGGAAGTCACTTGTAGGTACTCTCCTCAACAAAATGGTGTAGCAGAAAGGAGAAATAGAACTCTTGTTGAGTTTCCAAGATCAATGATGAAGGAGAAAAATTGTCCAAATTATTTGCGGGTTGAGGCTGTAAATACAACTACATACTTGGTTAATAGGTTAGCATGTAAAGCTTTGCAGGGTATGACACCATATGAAGCTTGGTGGGGTAAGAGACCTACCTTAGATAATTGCAAAGTATTTGGATGCTTGGCTTATGCATATGTGCCATCTCAGTTGAGGCATAAATTGGAACCTAAAGCTGAAAAGTATATGTTCATTGGATATGATGATAAATAGATGGGTTATAGGTTGTGGATTCCATCCACAAAGCAATTCCTTGCATCAAGGGATGTTACATTTGATGGGAAAGGTACTTGGTATGCAGGTACAATCAATAATCATGCAGGTGATGAAGAAGTTTTGAATCAAAAGAAAGGTAAATCAAAGGTTCCAATATTTGATGAAGAAGAGAACAATGAAGTACAAGTTGAAGTTGAAGAAATTCCAAGGTTTGATCCAGAATGTGATGAACCAGAAACTTCAAGAAGTGGAGAACTCAGAAGCTCATCAAGACACAAATGGCAACCTACAAGGTATAGCTATGAAACTTCTTTTTTGACTACTAAAGATTATGCTTACATGGTGAACGCAGATGCCTTCTACATATGAACAGGCAAAAGGTAAGGAAAATTGGGAGAAAGCTATGCAAAAAGAGTATGATGCATTGATGGAAAATGAGACATGGGATTTGGTTCCTAAACCAAATAGTCAGAAGATCATTGGACGCAAATGGGTCTACAAGACAAAGAGGTATGCAGATGAAAGTGTGTTTAGGTATAAAGCTAGACTTGTTGTGAAAGGGTATGCTTAGACATATGGTATAGATTATGATGAGACCTATAGTCATGTGGAAAAGATGACAACCATAAGGACACTCAAAGCCATTGCTGCATGTAAAGGTTGGAGATTTTGTCAATTAGATGTGAAGAATGCTTTTCTTAATGGTTATATTTCAGATGATGTTTTCATGGAGCAATCAAAAGGGTTCAAAGATAAAAGGTATTCAAAATATGTATGTAAGCTCAAGAGAGCTTTGTATGGTTTGAAGCAGGCCCTAAGGGCATGGAATTATAGACTTGTAAAGTTCTTGAAGGAACTTGGTTTCCAAGTATATAAAGTTGATAGTAGCTTGCTTGTCAAAGCAAGTGATGATGGGTTCATTTATATGTGCATATATGTTGATGACATAATCCTTAGAGGTACAGATGAGAAGGCCATACAAAGTCTCAAGAAACAAATGGAGAAAGAATTCAAGATTAGTGACTTGGGAGACTTGTCATATTTCTTGGGCATGGAGATCTCATATACTCAACATGGAGTATATGTGACTCAAGAAAGGTATTTGAAGAACTTGTTGATCAAGTTTAAAATGGAAGATTGCAGGGTAGCACCTACTCCAATGGAGGTGAATCATAAGTTGAGCAGATATGGAGAAGAAGAATTCAAGTATATGAAGCTATATCAAAGTCTGGTTGGTAGTCTAATCTATGCTACATTAACTAGGCATGATTTGTCATATATAGTTGGAGTGTTGTCTCAATTCATGCATTGTCTTAGGAAAGAACATTGGGTTGCAAGACCAAGGGTGTTGAGATACATTAAGGGTACACTCAAGGAAGGTTTATATTATGGTTTTACATCAGCTACAAACATCAAGATATATAGTGATACAGATTGGGCAAGTAATTCTGATGATAGGAGATCAACATATGGATACTTGTGTTATGTGGGAGATAAGTTAATCTCTTGGTGTTCTAAAAAGCAACATACAGTTGCTTTATCATCTACAGAGGCATAGTTAAGCTATAGAGATTTAAAGACATGGCAGGTATAAAGAAGAAAGAGAAAACCTCAATTGATGATTGATGGGGAGCTGTTGGTGCATGAAAACTATCAATTGATGTTTTAGATAAAGACTTGAAGTCAAAAATGAAGAAAAGATCAACAAATGAAGTTTGAAGATAGTGCAAATTCAAGAAATGAAGACTTGTATACATACGTACATTTAACTTGTAGTTAGCTCACATATACCTTTATTATGGTCATGATCTTGTACATATATGTCTATATATACAAGTAGAAAGTCCGGGCAAGTATGAGAGAGAATGTGATGAGAAGAGTTAGATGTTGTAAGAGCCATTAGACACTTTAGAAGAGAAGAAGATCTCTCTCATCATTGAGATGTAAAGTTTTCTAAGTAGACGAAAAAGTTGTGCCCGATATTTTGTTGTGTTCTCCTTTTGTGTTTGATCATTTCAGGAATTCATTTGTAGATTTCTAATTCCATAGTTAATGCTTCTATGGTTAAGATTTGAGAGCTTAATTGTAACCAGGCTGAGAGAATTATGTGTAGGAACATTTGTATGTGAAGAAGTGATGAGTGTCTTCTGAAATAGGCGCAATCTTGATGGTCAAAGAATTGATCAGATCTCAGTGCATATTGTAAAGTTTACACAAATGAGGAGCCAAAATCTAAGTTGGAAGGTAAGCCATCTATGGCTAAAATCGTTTGATTAAATGGTTGTATTTTGGGAGAACCATGCATTAGAAGTTGGAGGTGTCAAAGTCGACTATACATAAGAACAATTTCAGACATAGGTGGATTTTTTGGATCATTTCTCGAGATCTACTAAATGTTTTGAGATGTTTTGACTTGGAAAAGGTGCGGAATCTTTAGATGACACTTTGTACAAACTTTCATCATAAACTTTACACATTTTATAAGTCATTTAATGAGTTATATGCAGCAAACTTTTCTGAGTAGTGACTCTCTTCACAGTTAGTGCAAATCTTGATAGTTTGACATTGATCTTCCAAAATTGATCAAAGTTTTGAGTTATTCATGATATAGAAGTGTTCTAACATCAAGGATAGCTTGTTCTTTGGGAGATTAACACTCTCCATCAATTACAGTCAGAAGCTATTCAGAACCATTTGATGCTACATTATATAGTGAAGCAGTTGGTTCTTTGATATATCTATGTAATACACAATGCGACATTAAGTTTGCAGTTTCTCAAGTATACAGGTTCATACACAATCAGCTTAAGATTCAGTGGAAATGAGTTAATAGATATTTGAGACATCAAATGTTTTACTCCAAGAAGATGGCCCAAAAGAAGTCGGGATGTACCTCTAAAGTCCATGAACTACCTTTCCAAATCCAACCCCTGAATTGGAGGACTTAGTTGAGATGACTTGGGGAGTGGTTGCGTGACTTTTCTTGATGGCATCTTGTGGTTTTTGGATTCCTTAAATTGATCCACATGTCCATAATTGATTTTCCATGAATATTTTGCTTGAAGCTTGACTTTTAACACTCCCCCTCAAGCTTCAATTCCTTTTCTTCATCCAAGCTCCTTCATATTGATGCATTGTTTGAACCTTGAAATCTTCATTCCATCCAAATCTTTTGTAAACATGACATAAATTTATTCCTTGGTACCAATATGATGTAATAAAACTTCCTTGGATATCACATTTTCCCTTATGAAGTGATAGTGCACTTCAATATGCTTTGAATGCTACTCATATTATCACAAAATATTGGATATGTGTCAACCTGCAAATTAAGCTCCATAAATAAATTCTTAATGCACATTAGCTCCTATGTGACTTGATCCAAAGCTCTATACTTAGCCTTGGTGGAAGATGATGCCACTATGGGTTGCTTCTTTGAAATCCATGAGATGATCTTGCTGCCTAGCATGACTAGGTAACCACTTGTACTCCTTCTATCTTCCTTTGAACCGGCTCAATCGGCATTAGAGTAAGCTTCTACCTGCATATCATCATCAAATGAGTAGAAAAATCCTTCATTTATAGTGGCCTTGAGATAACTTAACATTCTTCTTGTAGCTTGCAAGGGTTTATTCCTTGGACTATGCATAAACTATGATAACACTTCAACTCCATATGTTATGTCAGGTCTAGTTATTGTGGCATAATTGAAAGAACCTACAATAGATTGATACAAACTTACATCCGCTAATGGCTCTCCATCAATAAAGATGAGCTTTACATTAACTTCCATGACATTTGAAATAGGCTCGCAATGTAGCATCCAAGCCTCTCAAGTACGTTTAGTCCTTTGTATGAGCATAATACCTTATTCTTTGTATACAACTTCAATGCCAAGAAACTACCTAAGATCTCCAAGATCATAGATCATAAAATCCTTTCCAATCCTTGTAACTGATTTGAACTTGTATGAGCTTGTTGAAAGTAATCTTAAGAAATTCATTGCTTCTCACTCTTTGTCTTGCCTTGTGTGCGCGTGTGTGTGTATGTGTGTGCATGTTAGTGTGCTTCGCACTCATGCACTTGTGCCTTCACTTGCTCGAGGTCATCATACCATCCTCATGTCTTCCCGGATTGACATTAAAGGAGGTGCTACTCATCACTAAGCTACACCAAATTTTGGCGCCGTTGCCGGGGATCGAGCTCTAAGGACAAGCGTGTGATGGTAAGTATAGGTATTTTCTTCACCTTTTTCCTATTTTCTCTTGTTTTCTCATCACCATCATCATCCTCACCATCTCCCACATCCATCTCCATCATCGCGAAAAATTTCAGTTTTTGGTCATATCACCCCACCCATACCATTTCCCTCATTTCACTTGTGAGAGAGAGCGAGAGAGCGCTTGTGTGTATGTGATTTTCTGTGTTTTTTGAGATTTTCTGCAGGAATCAGCATCCCCAGCAGCTGCACCAGCTCGAGCAGGTAAAAAATTTGACTGTGCAGGTCCCGAGGCGTTGACCTTTGTCAATCGCGACCGACAGAAAAATTGGTCTTTTTGCTAAACAAAGTACATAACCATAATCTACAGGCTTAGAGCTTCCCAAAGGTGTGTTTAAAGTTTTAAAATTCCTCAGATTTCTGTCAATCGTGATCGCTCTGTCAATCGCGATCGACAAACCACGACGGACACATGCCGACGGCTCTGTCAATCGCGACCGACAGAGTCAACGACCGACTGATCACGACTGACAGAACCTATGCATGACATGTGTCAATCGCGATCGAGCCATCAATCGCGATCGACCAGTCAATCGCGACTGACAGCCACGACGAACCTGTCAATTGCGACCGACACAGTCAATGATTGTTTGAGCACGACGGATAGATCCTCCCGATGGACCTGTCAATCGCGATTGACCCATCAATCGCGACTGACAGAGTCAAGGACCCTTTGACCACGATCAACTGAAAATCCGGGCCACGTGTCAATCGTGATTGACCCATCAATCACGACTGACAGTCACGATGGACCCATCAATCGCGATTGACAGCCACGACGGACCTATCAATCGTGACCGACACGTCAATCGCGATTGACCTATCAATCGCGACTGACAGAGCTTGCGAACGCGATAGACGGGCAAATTTGGCCAAGTTTTTAGGGCAAAAATAGTGGTCTAAATTTTTGGCAAGTTGTGGGGAACTTTTAAGGGTTAGTAGAGCATTGTGAGGCCGATACCCCAAAGCATTTTGAGAAGTCCTGTCAGGATTATTAGATAGGGTAATTTGAAGTGACCATACCCCGGGGTAGGAAAACTAAGTTTTCCTTGGGATTGATTTCCATAGAGGCAAAAGGCAATTGGGTTTGTGAATTACATGCATGAAAGTGATCTGTCTGTCAACTGAATTCAATTCTTGAGCTAATTGTGGACTTTTTCAGGTTCTTTGCGAGCAACGAAGGGAACTCAAAGCAAGAGTAAGTGCGAACTTGGGAACACGCTTCCTGGGCATACAAGGGCAATCAAGGGAGGAAACTTAAGGTTGGAAATTCTCAACACCCTCTGTCAACCCCTAGCATAGGCTAAGTGCGGATAGAAGTCTTGATTAATTAAGGACACGTTAAGCACAACCAAGTCCAAGAACTCTAATCACTCAAGTGTAAGTGTTAGGAGATTACAAATTGCGAAACAACCTAAGAGAAAAAAAATTAAATCGAGCAACCGCACTCAAAATACGATAAAATTCAAGTGTTCCTTGCGACGGAGATTAATTGGACAAGAAGTGACACCCTAAGGGAAATTAAAAAAAGGAACAAGTGACTAATCCAAAAGAACTCAGCAACGCAAAGTGTACTTGGGAAAAATTGGGGTTATTCAATTGGACTTATGAACCTTAGATCAGGACGACACCTAGGGAGAGATAGAAAAAGTCTTAGATCTTCAGAGGCTGGTGTCAATCATACTGCTAGGTCTTGGGCCCAGCAGTTGAGCCATCATTCATATTACCCTAGCTCTGAGACTAGTGAGTCTGAAATGTCCCACGGTATGGAGAGACCTACAGGAAGCTCCGGAGTGCCATATTTACATAGGGTGGAAGTCCCTTACAAGACCCAACTCGAATACCTTAGGACCAACCGATTAGGTGCTAGCATCTATGAGGACGGCCTAGGAAGATCTGTGGTCCATATTAAAAACCCTGACCAATCCATTGGACTAGAGCACCCAACTGTCAAGTTTGAAAACGGAGCATACTTAGACAAGGAAGGGACAATATATGTAGTCATCAGTCATCCAGATAGGATAGATGAATTTGGGAATGTGGTCCCAGAAATGGACTTAGGTGACCTAGAGCAAGGAAACATGGGTGTAGAACCTAGAACCCCCCGAGGCAAATCTGTTCTCACTAGGATTATTACACCAGAGTGGATTCCCCAAGACAATAAAAGCATAGAACTACTCCTGAACCGAGAGACTGATGAAGCCTTTTGGAGGTACAGATCTGATCAGCCGAAGGAGGGAGGAACAACCATGATATATGAATTTAAAGATCCTGATAGCCCAGGTAGAGTGACCTACTTAGATCACGCTTCAAAGAGGGTCTTTGTGGTTACAGAAAATGATAGGCATGCTTACACTTGGAAAGGTGATTTTAGCAAGAATCATGCCTATGAAATGATTTTGGGAAGACCATTTATGCGATAGTTGCAAGTGGTCCAGGATTGGGGAACCAATTCCTTGTATTTGCAACACCTAGATGTCACGACCAAGGTTAATCTCAAAGATTACTCTCATAGAGATGTCCCTCCTATCCAATGGAATCCTATCCATAGAGTCAAGGATGACATGGAGTTTGTGCACTCCATAGGATCAGGATCCTCATGGATGCATGAAGACACTCACTTATGGATGTGTAAAGTGGCAGTGGAAGAAGAGAAGAGAGAAAAAGCTAGAGAAATAGGTGCAAAAGAAACACATAGATCCATTCAAGACCCAGCCTATGCACCTGTAGTATTTCCTGATGAAGAATTTGAACCTCACGGCTGGGCAGAAATCCTAGCAACCATGGATGTAGCCATCAATGAAGAACAATGGACACCCCACTGTGATGAGGATGGCTATGACATTTCAGTTTTCTCCATAGAGCCAATCATGGGAGATGCAGTTTTAGAAGAGTGTGAACCCAGCCCTGATGCATTTGAGGATGCGAGCGACTCCGATCTAGAGTCAATCATTATGGACCCACCTTTTGCATCAGATAAAGAATACTTCTATGAAATAGAATTTCAACCCCAGAGGCACGGAGAGCTTACAAATGATGTAAGGCTAGCCACACATGTGACCCCGAAGGAAGAAGGAAAGAAAAGAAAGAAGAGAGAAGTCACACCAGAAGAGGAAGAATCTTTGTTTGAGGTCCCGGAAAATTTTAAGAAGTATGAGATAGATGACAGGAGAGTCATGATCAGAATGCCTAAACGAGAGGCACAATCAGGAGAGGCCTATGATAACAAAGAAACCATCAAGAAAATAGTGGTAGCCCTAGAAGAAGGAGAGGAGAGATGTACTTATATAGGACATGACCTGACGGAAGAAGAAGAGCATGAACTGATAGCCTTGCTACGAGAATATAGAGATGTATTCGCTTGGAGCTACAAGGATTTGAAGGGTGTTGACCCAGACATATGCTCACACACAATTCCCATGACCTCAGATGCGAAACCCTCTAAGCAAAAGCCATACACATATAATGATAACTATGCTGCTAAGATCAAAGAGGAGATAGATAGACTGGTAGAAGTTGGATTCATCTATGAAATTGAGCACACTGAATGGGTATCCCCCATTGTAGTGGTGCCCAAGAAGAATGGCAAGCTGCATGTATGCATTAACTTGAAGAAGGTCAATGCAGCCATAATTCGAGATAACTATCCGCTTCCTATCACAGAACATCTCTTAGAAAGAGTAGCAGGCAAGGAAGTGTACAGCTTCCTTGATGGAATTTCGGGCTACAATCAAGTAGCCATAGCTCCAGAAGATCAGCATAAGACAGCTTTTGCCACAGAGTGGGGTATATTTGCCTTTCGTGTAATGCCATTTGGGCTTACCAATGCTCCTGCAACCTTTCAGAGACTGATGTGCCACGTGTTTAAAGAGTTCTTGAGGAAGAATTTGGAAGTCTATGTTGATGACCTCTGTGCTCATTCCAACATTAGAAAGACACATATACCAGAACTCAGACAAATCTTTGACAAATGCAGAGAATATCAAGTCTGCTTGAACCCAAAAAAATGTGTTTTCATGGTCAGGCAAGGCAAGATTCTAGGACACATAGTGTCAAAGAATGGCATATCCACCGATGAAGAGAAAGTACGAGCCATAGCCGAGTTACCTAGGCCAAAGAATGTCAAGGAAGTACAAGCTTTCATGGGGCATTGTGGTTATTACCGACGGTTTATACACATGTATGCCATCATAGCAAAGCCTCTATATGGACTTTTGACTAACTTCGAGTGGATTGATGAATGTGAAAACTCCTTTAATGAGCTTAAAAGAAGATTGTGTTCAGCACCAATCTTGACCACACCGGATTGGAATAAGCCCTTCCATGTTCATGTGGATGCATCCAATTATGCTATTGGATGTGTACTTGCACAACCTACGGGGGAAGGCAATATGGATCTTCCAATTGCCTATGCTAGTAGACAGTTGAATGCGGCTAAACAAAACTATACAACCACTGAATGAGAGGGATTAGGCATGGTTTATGCAGTTAAAAAGTTTAGACACTATTTGCTTGCAAATAAGTTTAAATTTTTTTACTGACCATCAAGCATTGTTGTACTTGGTAAACAAACCATGCAATACAGGTAGATTAGTAAGATGGTTTCTCTTACTAATGGAATACGACTTCGAGGTTGTGGTGAGAAAAGGGAAGACCCACTTAAGAGTAGACCATCTCTCTAGGCTCACATCGGGAGAAGCCCCACAAGGAGTATCAGATGACCTTCCTGATGCTTACTTGTTTAATTTGGAAGTTGTACCTCAGTGGGCTAAGCCATTAGCGCCAGTATTGACATACGGGCCTAACCACCCAATCATAAACACTCAAGGTAGAGAGGTAGTAAGAGCCCAGAAGTACCACATCATGGCAGGAAGCATGTACAAACAGACAGATCAAGGGATATTGGCTTGTTGTGTGGAAGAGGATGAGTACGTTAAATGGTTGCAATTGGCACATGTAGGTGCATTAGAGCAACACTACTCAAAACAACGAACCCTAGAGACACTAAGGAGACTCGAAGTGCATTGGCCTACTATGGAAGCTGATGTACATAAGATGTGTAAAGAATGCCCAATCTGTTGCACTAAACCACCTGTGGAACATGCCACTCTTTATCAAGTGTCCATAGTGCCAGATTGGAGTGAACCATTAGTAGCCTTCTTGAGGACGAAAACATTCCCTCAAGATATAACCTTGACGAGACAAAGAAGTCTAGAACAAGAAGCCCTAGATTACTCACTCATTGGTGATAATCTATACAAGCGTGGTAAAGATGGTTACCTGAGACTATGTGTCCATGAGAGTGAATATCTCAAGATCTTGGAAACTGCTCACCAAGGTGTAGCAGGAGGACAATTTGGACCAGATCGGGTGATCAAGGCAATACTATTTGCAGGCTTCTGGTGGCCGACCCTTCACATGGATGCACATACCTATGTGAAACGGTGTGATGTTTGTCAGAGAATTCAGTACCCTATACGCAAGGATGAGATGCCACTGAAACCTATGATGGGTGGACATGCATTCTCTAAGTGGGGAATAGACTTCATAGGTCCTATTAATCCCCCAGCTAAGGGTTCACATGCTAAATACATCATTGTTGCCACAGACTATTGAACCAAGTGGGTAGAAGTGAAAGCTACCACAAAGAACGATGCCCAAACGACAGCTAAGTTCTTATTCGAGGATGTATTCACGAGATACGGGCTACCTATAGAGCTGGTAAGTGATAGAGGCACTCACTTCTTGAATGAAGTTATAGAAAATCTGCTCCAAGAGTTCTTGGTAGTACATAAGAAGTCTGCCCCCTATCACCCACAAGCTAATGGCTAGGCCGAAAGCACAAACAAGATTCTATGCAATGTGCTTACCAAATTGGTGAATAATAAACACTCTGATTGGGACAAACAGCTACATCATGTTGTTTGGGCATACCGAGTGGCCTATAAAACGGTACTCCAAGCCACACCCTTTCAGATGGTATTTGGCCAAAATGCGGTGCTACCTTTGGACTTCTTGACTCCCACATTGAGAATAGCACAGGAGCATGAGTGGACGGGCCATGAACTCTCTTCGAGGATTTTTGACCTTGAACGATTAGGTGAAACCAGACTAAGAGCTGCAGCAGGAATATATGCAGCTAAGAAACGACAGAAGGCGTACTTTGATGCCCATGTTAAGGATAAAGGATTAAAAGCCGGAGACCTAGTTTTAGTCTACACTTTGAAGCAACATGCAAGAAAATTAGAGAAACGTGGCTATGGACCTATGATCATAAATAGGATTTCAACGAGTGGAGCAGTACAACTAGCCACCTTAGAAGGTGATATTCTTTCGAGCTACATCAGCGGGTGCAGAGTCAAGTTGTATCAGGAACCTCTCACAGAAGAAATGCTAAGTCAACTCAACACTGCTAAGAAACGCAAAGAAGAAGAAAAATGAGTTCGAGAAGAAGCTCAAGCAGAAGCTTTAGAACGCATCAGAAGGATGAAGTTGAGACGGCAAGGTAGGGATCAACCTATGACAGGTGCCTATGAGGATCCAGGATATCATGTGGCAATGTGTGAAGTCTCAGGAATAAGTCCCCCAAGAATAATAGATCGACGTCCTTTTGTGACCTTAGAGATAGGACAAGGAGTTAGTGCAAAAATTGTGCGAGCATTGATTGACTCAGGTGCAGCCACTAGTGCGGTGAGACTTTCTTACTGTGGAGAATTGAAATTAAAAGTCAATCCTATAGAAGCATATCTCATAGGATTGGGAGGTGTGGAAACCCCTTGCATGGGCGAGGTGGAACTTCCCCTCTCCATTCAAGATGTTCCAATGACAGTTAAGGTACTAGTGTGTCAAGATGAGGATCTCACTGAGCCTCTGGTCTTGGGTCAAGACTGGATCTATGACCATGCAGTCAACTTAAACCTAAGAAGTGGACTTCTTCAGGTATGGATAAATCAAAGTCGAATTACAATTGAGTTAGATAATGGAGCACTCAAGGAACTAGAAAAGGCACAGACTCCTGGTCCTTCCAGGGGTACACATGAAGTTGACCATGTTGTTCTTGTCCAAAGCTATGTGATGCAGAGGAATGGTGATCTCAATAAAGAAGTCAAGGACTCAACGGAACTCCCTTCTTTTCCAAAGGCCAAAGGGAGGCAGCAACCAAAGGCAGACCAATTACTGAAGACTACCTATGCTGGAGGCCAAAAGAACGTGCGAAGCAGAATGACTCAGCCATTGAAACAATTGTGGGTGCGAAAAGGCGAGCGGCCTATTACAGTCAAGCAACAACAATCATCTCAACTTCCTATTAGTAATCAGTGACATGATGCTAATAAGAAGACTTCCAAAACTTCTTTTGGGAAAGTGAAATCTATTTGGGTACCCAAGAAGTCGATGAAGGCTGGCCCACAATCAAGACAAATTTGGGTGCCCAAGGCTTGCTTGCGGGCTCAACTGGTCCCGCACGAATCACATCATACACGACAGGGTTCACTCACTCAAGGATCCGTTACCCACTCTTGTTTAATACGCACGAACACACAGTCGCCCAGAAGCACGCACAGACTCACTTGTAAATGGGTCCCAAAAACGCCCCATTCCAAGCAGACATACTCATAAAGCCCTCTAGTGTCTCCACTAAACCAAAACCGAAAACCATCCCTTGTGTTTGGCACCCTAAAACTTGTAATAAAACCCCCGAACCCCATGTGTAAATTCATCCTCACTTGCTAACTACATCACTCATAGACTACATCTTTCCATCTAGCTCGTAGAACTATCCATTCATTAACTACACACACAATCATCGAGCACTCACAGTAACCCATTACTCACCTCATGATAATGTTGTAACGGGGACAAAAAGTTTTCTATCTTGTCCATTACAATATTAACGCATGATCTATATTCTCACAGAACCAACAAGCAAGCAATAACAATGGCAGAAGCAGGAGGCACCAGTTCCCAGGAAGGGTCTAGCGCATAGATTGTGGACATTGAAACCCTCCTCCTGGAACCACCACTCACCAAAAGGCCTCAAGAACTTCAAGCGGTGCATGTTCTCCCGATTCAGGACCCTCCTCAGGGACACACTTCTCAAGTGGGGAAACACGCTCATTGGTTTAGTGATGTCACAGGGCCATTGGGTGATGGCACCTACTTCTGGGAAGCAGAAATTGAGTTCAATGGCAAATGGGGACGTTACCATTTCTTCACTCGCAAATTTGAAAACTATCAGAATGTAGAAGTAATGCGATCGGTTTGGACCAAAGCGGGATTGGATAGCTACTTCAGAGCACATTTGCCTAAGCGAGATTTCCTTCGCTGATCCTATTTTATCAGTACCATCACTCCTAGCAGGGCCAAGGGAGGTGATAGTACTTTTGTGCTACCCTCACTATTGCCAGGCCACGAACTCAAGAGATTCAAACTGACCCTCAATTTGGTACGAGCAGCATTGAACATGCAAGGAATGCATATTCCCACTGAGAAAGAAACGATGGTTCCAGGCAGGATGAAGCATAAGGATCTCAACAAATTGAAGGACATGGTAGTAATGACACCTACCATTTCTCTACACCTACGAACTATTATGCAACATTTTGCTTTTCCCGCCCAAGAACGATTCACTATGCCACCAAAAAAGATATGGTTCAGCTTGTACTTGGTGGAGACAGAGAATCTCACCATCAACATACCACACTAGATCGTCGATCAAATACACCTAGCCCATCAATGGGGGAATAAGAAACAGAAAAATGTACTTCATGGATGTTGTGCTCTCACAAGAATAATTTACAGGTGCTTAGCTTACGAGGTGCCCATCCAAAGAGCACTAGTATGGTCCAGGGCCCAAGAGTTCCAAAGACGACTATCAACGGCGGGCCCTCCATCGAAGAAGATGAGAGGGGGAGTTCAATTACCATGCGCTCAACCAAGGGGAGCCACTACCACACCCGAGGTGACTCCTCCACAAACGAGGCGTGTCCGACCATTTACCATTTGCCTACCCAGACCAAGCGAGAAGGACCCAACCTAGTGTTCCCTCCTATTCCATCAAACTTGGAGTTCCCTCAAGGTTACACCCTTGCTGATCTGACAGATGAAGAAATTGCCCGTTTGATCAATGAATCTAACCTGGAGACAGAAGCAGAGCAGACCCAAGGACAACAACCCACGACTACAACTTCAGCCCCGACCCAACCGAGAATAGTAGAAGTAGAAGAGGATGAAGAAGAGACAGAAGAACAAGAGGCACACGAGGAGTATGATCAAGAATATGAAGAACTTTCAAAACTAGAAAGTGCCCCAGCATACTCGACCCAAATAAAAAGATTATACGAAACCATGAAACGGGTCCAAGAGCAACACAAATTGTCGCTTGAGACAGGAAAGATGATCATGAGCCAAATGTTAGCCGAGGAAGGCGTGGATGACATGTTTATCGAATCAATGAACCTGCACGCTGACTCAGTGGACTTAGATGAGGTTGTACATGCAGCCATGACTTATATTCATCGATTTGAGAAATGAGTGCCTACCGTCCCATGCGATCTAGCAAACAAATCCACATCAATGTATCAGAACCAGGAGGTACTACACAAACAGAAGAACATCAGGAGGAACCACTCTCACCACCCACCTCACCTCTCATTACACAATTCACCTCACCACCTGGCACTACCACACCTATTTCTGCCATTACCACAGTCGTCATGGGAATTCCTCTCTCTCCCGGCATCCAATTCGGAGGAGTTACCATGCCCACCTACACAACACTCTTCACAAATATCACATCCACCCCACCCACTGTTCCCATCTATACAGTCACACACACGTTCGACACAATGGAGACATCGCTAGCCACAGCACCACTCCCACCCCCCACACAACCTCAATCTCCTATACCCCCTCCACCCACCTCACCACTTGACTCCACAACATTCATAACTCCCTTCCCCTTCCCCATTCCCCCTACATCTTCATCTTTTCCTACATCATTTAATGTAAATAGTATATTCATGATATTACATCAATGCATGTATCAACTTCAGAGTGAGTATCAGGCTCTCGAAGACCGTCATCACCAACTGACGATGAATCATCAACAACTACAGAGACGGCTTACAAGTATAGAAGAAGAAAATGCAGACCTCAATCAACGCTACACCACTCTCGAGCAAGCTCATCAAACCCTCATGGAGACACCCCAACCATCACAAGAGTCAGGTGTCAAACAACTCGAAGCCTTAGTGGAGGTTTAGCAAACAGATAATTTGAGAGTCCGGCAAAATTTAACTCTACTCCGAAAACACATGGCTACAACCCTTGAAGAAAACAAGCGTCTGCAGAAACAAAATGAAGAAAACCTGGAAGCTACCATGGAAGGCTCTCCCCATGAAATCGACCCAGAACAATTCAAAGCAGTTCCCTCAGAAACAATGAAAACAATCTTGGAAAGCGGAATGAACTACGTCACCAGCTTAGGGAACAGGGGGCACAACCCAAAGTCATAGAAACGACTTCGACTTCAGCAGAAGTAAAGGCATTGACAAAGCAGGTGGCGGAACTGCAGAAGAAGTTACTGGAATATGAAAGGCAGCCATCTCCAATTGTAGAACCAGAGCCTGAGGAATTGGTACCCATTGAGGTGGACAAAACATATGAGGAACCATATGTTCCTATGCCAATGCCATGTGGTGAACAGACCTCTGAAGGAATGGACACCTTAGAAGTCAAAGTACCTGAATGGCTCCAGACGCTAGAAAAAACAGCAACAACCCATGAAGATCGAGTGGCAATTCAAATCCAATCAATGGAAAAATTAGAAGACACCATCATAAAGTCAGAATATTTCCGCAGTATGTCTCATCATAGATGGATCGGCACCAACGACGATCAGTATGTGCCATATTGTGTACGCCTTGCAGATTACAACGCGGAGATCCAACGTAGATGTGGCAAACCCCCAACTTTTGCCACACAATTTGGGCCCGATGATATCCCAGAGAGTGCTAAAAAAGGATCCATTCATCAACCCACCTGGAGGATCCGTCTTCTTGAGACCTACCCAGAGATGGTTCGTACTTGGACTAACATGCCACTCTTTATTAAATACAATCCCCGTTATGTTCCAATCTTCCGCAGACGCACCTGGCCCGAGTTTACCATTGCTGTCAAGAACATCAAAGGCTGTGCAAAGTGGTTAAATTATGTTTATCTAGCACCCCCACAAGGACCTCCCACTGTGAATTATATGATTTCTACCATCCGTCACTAGAGCATTCGACTATGGAATACCCCCGATGTGATGGCCCAAATGTGCATGAAAATCTTTGAATTAATGTTGATCACATTCAGGACATTCAAGAATATTAAAGACCCCCACTTCTCAGGAGTTGGCTTTCTTACAGGCAACCAAGATCTGGTATACGACATGAGCACCACCCCATCAATAGAGATAATATATGCTTGACACGCCAGAATCACGTACCTCCCAGCTTGCTTTAAACAGACATTCGAGGAGATGTTCGTAACAGGATTCTGGGAATATCACTCAAAAATATTTGTACCCAGGCCCTCACATCTCCTCCACTTATTCGCTGTGGAAAGAACCATCCATTCAGAACAATTGCGGGTGCCACATCCGGACGTACCAGGACCAGTGAATTGGGATGCATTGCTAACAGACCTAGCACGGGGGCTATGATTAGAAGAACACCACCTCGTTGTCGATGTTGTTCAATATTATGTCCAACACACAACTACACAAGGGTCTATCAGAGACGACATACGCGAGAGAGGGGGGGTGTTGGCAGTAGTCAAGGAACTCAAGGAGTCACAAGACAAGGAAGCCTACGTAGGGAGTCGGAACGAAGAGAAAGCACAAGCAGACACAGTGGTCAAAGAAGATCTGGCAAGTAGGCCACTTAAATTTTTCAGGCATCAAAGAGTTGGGCACACAAGAAGAAGGAGCAAGTAAGGAGCTCCAGGAAATGTATGTCAGAATGTTAGAAGAAATCCCTACAAAAATAGTGATTTTCATCACTAAAAACCATTGTAAATACCATTTCATATTTTTGTAGCTCCATTTTGTGCAAGCCAAGGAGTCCTTGAGCTTGAGGAGCTTTATAAGTACCTACCTATCAGTTTTCACCTTTTTTAGACTTCGTTTGAACCTCCAAATAGGGTAGAGAACCTAATTTTTAACTAGGCCGGACACTAGGTCTGGACAAGGCCAAAACCTAGTCAAAAACTATAAATAGAGCTAGAGAGCTCATTTTTGAGGTTAGCTTGTAATTGATTTGAACTTGTATGAGTTTGTTGAAAGTAATCTAAAGAACTTCATTGCTTCTCACTCTTTGTCTTGCCTTGTGTGCGCGTGCGTGTGTATGTGTGTGCATGTTAGTGTGCTTCTCACTCACGCACTTGTACCTTCACTTGCTCGAGGTCATCATACCATCCTCACATCTTCCCGGATTGACATTAAAGGAGATGCTACTCATCACTGAGCTACACCAAATTTCGGCAGTAGTCAAGGAACTGAAGGAGTCACAAGACAAGGAAGCCTACGTAGGGAGTCGGAACGAAGAGAAAGCACAAGCAGACACAGTGGTCAAAGAAGATATGGCAAGTAGGCCACTTAAATTTTTCAGGCATCAAAGAGTTGGGCACACAAGAAGAAGGAGCAAGTAGGGAGCTCGAGGAAATGTATGTCAGAATGTTAGAAGAAATCCCTACAAAAATAGTGATTTTCATCACTAAAACCATTGTAAATACCATTTCATATTTTTATAGCTCCATTTTGTGCAAGCCAAGGAGTCCTTGAGCTTGAGGACTTTAGAAGTACCTACTTATCAGTTTTCACCTTTTTTAGACTCCGTTTGAACCTCCAAATAGGGTAGAGAACCTAATTTTTAATTAGGCCGGACACTAGGTCTGGACAAGGCCAAAACCTAGTCAAAAACTATAAATAGAGCTAGAGAGCTCATTTTTGAGGTTAGCTTGTAATTGATTTGAACTTGTATGAGCTTGTTGAAAGTAATCTAAAGAACTTCATTGCTTCTCACTCTTTGTCTTGCCTTGTGTGCGCGTGTGTGTGTATGTGTGTGCATGTTAGTGTGCTTCGCACTCACGCACTTGTGCCTTCACTTGCTCGAGGTCATCATACCATCCTCATGTCTTCCCGGATTGACATTAAAGGAGGTGCTACTCATCACTGAGCTACACTCTTGTTCTTCCTCTATCTGTTTATGATGAGGTGCCTTGGTCATGTCATTGATTTCTTGAGTGTTCTTTCCTTCCTCCAAACCTTCCTTTGCACTTGCCTTATCCTCATCTTCCCCTTTGATTACCTGCATAGAAAACTTGTGCATCCTTGATTGTAGTTGAGCTTCAACCTATGTTCATCTCTTCGATGACCATGAGAGAAACAGATTGCTCAAAATTCTGAAGATTATCCCTTACATATTTTGAACTGGTAAATGGTTTCCACTTCTCATCATCCCTCAACCATTGAGCATATAAGCCACAAGATCGTCATCATCTACATGGCTTCCAATGCATCTGAGAATTCCTTGACCTCAAGTATGTAGTCGTTTATGGCACTCCTTGAGATTTTCCTAAGGTTGTTGAGCTCATACTTGAGTTGGATCTTCCTTGAATTGCTGCTTATTTAATAAAGCCTCTCAAGTATCTCCCATACCTTCATGCTTGAATCCAAGTCTTGGATATGGGCGATCATGTTATTGCTAATGTGTTGGGAAAGGATAAAGATAACCCTCTTATCTCTTCCATTCCATTCCCTAAAGGTCCTTCTCTAGTCATTAGTTTGATTTTCATCCAACCTAGGTCTTGGTTCACTTCCTCTAATCAAGCCCCAAAGGCCCTTGCCAATAAGGTAGCTAGAGACCCTAAATCTCTATGGTTGATATTTCCCCTTATCTAACTTTCCAATTTGATTGTTGAAGTCTCCTATCTTTGCTCTTTGCTACTTGATCTAGCCCTTGACTAATGCTCAAATGTGTGTAGACTGCAAATGAGGCTCTGAAGTTACCTTAATCCAAAGCTTCCCTTAGATGGACACCTTGCACACTTGAAATTTTGAGTAGAATAGCTCCCTCGCGATGTGACCTACCTCCAACAAGGTTTTGTTGATAAAAAATCAAAAAACACCTCCAAGATTTCTTATTGCTTGTGTTTGATGTCTCGAAGATGCCTAAATTCTTTGATATCATTGTTCACATAAGTATCTCAACCCCTATGCAATGAAAAAGTGAAAATGACCTCCACAGGTATCCTTCTTTGACCTCTGCACACCTAAAATGCCCTTTCTTAAAGTGTTTGCACAGAAATGCAATGCGATTTTGTGGACCTATACTAGACACCACAAGCTTTCTAGCAAAAGAAATTTCCCTCCAAATAGATGCTTACACAAAGAGAAAAAAATTCCACAAGATGAGCTTGTTGAATGATCACAACTACTAGTCAAGTAGAGACCTCACTTCACTGTAGCAAATGTTTCTCAAAGAGTATACATAGAATGAACACCAGAATTAGGTTCACTTTAGAACACGCTAATAGCTACCCAATGACACCAAACTCATAGCAAATGAGTAAATAGAGATGGATAACTAGCCCTTACAATGCAAAGCAAAATAGTTCCTATAGAGCCTATACACAAAGAGAGACATCAATCACCCAACTTCACTAAAATGAACTATTCTCCCAAGATACTCAGCAAATGCTCTAGAGAATCAATGATCTTAAAAAGTACTTCAATATATATCCAATGAGACAAGAATCACATCAAATGGATACATAAAGAGGGAGAACCAATGCTAACAACGCGGGGGTAGAGAGTTGCAACATTGCCTCTGCACATACATAGATATGCCTACTCGAAGAAAAAAAACAAGCAAGCAAGGGGCTTGCTTATTACAAATCCAACACTTAATGATTACTCTACATGAACTAAAACTCCAAGAATATTGCCCAAAAGAAGTCGAGAAACATGCTCCTTTTATAGTGAGAAGTGTGCCCCTAAAATCTAGGAACTACCTTTCCAAATTAGAATCTCTTGAATTGGAGGACTTAGTTGAGATGACTTGCGGAGTGGTTGAGTGACTTTTCTTGATAGAATTTCATGGCTTTTGGCTTCCTTATATTTCTCCACATGTCCATGATTGATTTCCCATGGATTTTTAGCTTGAAGCTTGACTTTGAACAATGCACATAAAGAAGAGTAATGTTTTTATGTTTTGTAAAACCACACTTGATGTATAAGAGATGTATCCATCAAACAAATTACATATGAAATGTCATAAAAATAAAATAGGAAAGCTACTTGTCTTAATCTTTGTCATTGCCTCATGATGCTCCATAGATTCTTCCTTCGATGCCTTCCTTCTCTTATGACTTTAGTAAACCTTCTCGAAGGCTCCAAAGAAAATGAGGCACAATGCTAAATTCATTAATTTGATTGCCTAAAGAGAGCTCTCTATCCTTTTCCTCGTTCAATACTTCTCCATGAGAAGAGTTCCTAAAGAAGGCCTATTCTCAAATCCGCTTGAGGAAGTATGAAGAGGAGAGAAAATTTGACTAGCAAGGACTAATATGTACCCTATACTCACTCATTGGTGGTAATCCGTTATCAAAAGACCCTCTTTTTCTCAAGAGAGATAAGTAGAAAAACTTTATGCATGGTCAAGGCCTCATTGATACATATTTTATCCCATATACTTCTAAAGATTATTTAAAAGATTCAATTTATATAAAAAAATGGCTCTTCATTCACTTAATCCAAGAGGTAGAGAACTCATCTTGTGAAGTGATAGTACTAGTCTGGATTGGCATGTGACAACGCTATGTATAGGGTGCGACATACTTGTTGAATAAACTGTACTCGGGACTTGATAGAGGTTGAATTCCAAATCACCCTTTGAGCTTCGAACAATTGTAGGCTTATCCCACATATGGAGGATATTCACCTCAACATGGCTTCATATATGCTTCAATCAATAGCTTTTTTTCAAAATTTGGGTTAGCTCATGAGGCTCCAATACAAGTGCATATTCTCATAGGCGCATATCGGGGTAGGTGAGAATGCCTATTTGACTTTGAGGCCACCTGTCAACCTAATGAGGCTACCATGGCTAAGGTCCCACCACCCCTAGGGGGGTTCACACTACAAACAGTTTTGTAGCTCCAAGCTCCAAAGAGGCACATCAACGGGAGCACCAGCTACCGCACACAAAGAAATGAAAAACTACCAAGGATTCAAATGCTTTGATACCACTGTTGTGGAATCTCCATAGCTTCCACACACAAATGAACTAAGAATTCTAAGAGAACTAACTAGCTGAGCCCTCACTAGGAAGAGAGATGTAGTTTCCACCCAACCAACACCTCCAATATATAGCTCCAAGTCCAAGGGGGTAAGTCCCTCTCAAGCGGAGATGTGTACCTTTCATCACATGTGTCCCTAAGGTGGTCACATGGTTTCCAAGCTTAGGAAATCACATGGCTTCTAAAAGAGGACTCTCCAAGCTATCATGTACAAGCCAAGCGGCTAGAGAAGATTCCAACCAAGCCTAAGGTACTCAACCTTAGAGAATTAGCCCTAAGGTTCAAGACCCATCTAAAATGGGTAAATAAACCATAAATTCCAAGGGTTTCACACTGAGAAACCCAAGGGTTCTACCCCTTATACCCATGTAATTATACAACACTCCCCCTCTATTTTTAATCACAACACTGTTATGAATTAATCAGTCGATGCCAAGGATTAGATCACATTCTCTCATTTCAATTACATGGAAGGTACCCAAAAACTTATGTTCACCTAACATAAAATCAAGATTCTCAATATAGTCTCAAGTATAGTGTAGCCTACAATTAGCCATCTGTAAAAGTCTTTTTGTTTGCATCTCAATATGCAATCATAAAGCCTCTACCAACTTAAGTGAAAGGAAACGATTTGTACTACCCGAATCAAACAACAAACCAACCTTATGTGAGGATATGTCCCCATAATCCTAATCACTGATGCCCTTGAATGAGAAGACATTTCCATGCATTGAAGTCTAGGGTTAGGACACTTACCTTGATCATCTATGTCCTCAATCATTATGTTTTCCTCTTGTAGATGAGTTATCTTTGCCTGCATAAATCAGTTGATGGCCTTGTTTGGACATTCAAAAGTGTGACGTCCCTGTTCTCCACATCAAAAGCAAAGTCCCAATCTTATGGCCCTCTTGAAGAAATCAAAATCACATTGCCAATGCACACATTCTTGCTTCTTAGGTGTACCAATCTACTTCGGCTTAGTTTGTCCTCCTTGACTATTACTAGAGTTAGTTGATCTCTGTCCATTCGGATTTGTTGAAATAGTTCTTGGGGGTCGATGTCGTGTTGAGATAAACCTTGATTTGGATGCCTTTTTTATAGTAAAATTCTCCATCTTCTCAAAGTTTTTTGCTTTTGCAATCACATCAAGAAAATCTACATATCCAGACCCCTTTACTTGATAGTGAAGATTTTTCCACAAACCCTCAATAAATTTGCTTTTCAGGGCATCTCCAAAAACTTCTAGTGCATACTTATGCAAACATAGAAATTTCTCCTTATATTCTTCAACAAACAAGTTATGTATATCATCCTCCTGATGCTTGAAGGAGAAGAATTCCATTTTATTTTCCATCTGATAATGTGGAGAACAATAACAATTCTCTCCTTGCTCTCGAAACTCTTTCCAGAGAATCAGCCCTTCATGTGCTCTTGTCTACATGTATGATTCCCACCATAGTTTGGCGGCTCCTCGTAGATGTAGAATTGCCACCTTTGCTTTTAATTCCTTGCTAAACACCTAGAGATCAAAGAAATATTTGAGCTCATCGATCCATGCTTCAAGATCCTCTCTAGCTTTCTTCCAACCATCGAATTCATTTAACTGTCCTCTTTTAAACATTTGCTTAAGTGCAAACTTGCCTACATCATCATCGTCTTCAGCTTCAAGTTGTCATCTAGCTCTAGTGCATTCAATGTGGCGGCACCATTACCACCTTGATCATTGAGGTCCATGGAAGCATTTGCAGTACCGTCTTTTTGTTTGTTGGATATTTCTTTATGTAATTTTGCATTCATTCTAAGGATAAGCTCCTCTTGCTCTTCTATCATTTTCTTCAAAGCCTACATCTTGTCCCAAAATCGAGTTGGTGCAATTAAGCCCAAGCCTACATAATTGATAAACTCACATAAGCTTGATGTATTAGCATATGACTTGCAAGGCTTCATATGCACAACCTCTTGTAACTTTGCTTCATAATTACCCATTGTAAAAGGTCAATAAACCCATGAGGAGTTAGGAAACATATAATCTCATATCATTTGGTACTTGAATTCAAGAGAGAATCAATCCTATACTTTAGGATTACTTTTAGGTGTAGATTTGAATTTGAATTCAAATCCCTGGCTCCAACAAAAGCTATAAAAGGAGGATATGTTTATGTATATGTATATGTCTATGTATATGTATATGTATATGTATATGTATATGTATATGTATATGTATATGTATATGTATATTGTGTACTTAAGCCGCAATGACTCAAGGACTTGTACCAATGAGACTATACCTCGATTGCCATACAAGTGCATATAGTGGAGTTCTTTTCACACACATTTAATTATCAATCCTAAGGAGTGACTTACCAAGTGTATGAAGACATTTGCACACGTGATAGAAAATGAAGTGAGTTAGCTATCCAAGCATGAGAAAAGACTAATACTACCCACACCTACTGAAAAACTGGAAGTGTTGCCGCAAGCCTACTTTCAGCAGTTTTGGTTTTTTGAGGTTTTCTCCCAGCCCAGAACTCCAAACATAGGCAATAGGGTACTCGTTTCGAAGCTCTCGACAAGACGAATCCAACGGTGGTGGTTTCACTCAATTCTGACCACTCTGCTGCAAGTTATGGCAGAAACAGTGAATTACGGGAACTACAAACACCCGCGTTTTTGCTTCTCCAAGCTTACGCACGCACTACAGCCACTCAAAACAAGGGGGAAGGGGTAGACAACAGTCCTACACTGGCATTTCAAGCATCACACACACATACATGAGCAAAATGAAGATCAAAATCAGCAAGGAAGAGGCAAACTCGAAATTTCAGAAGTGCTCTCCTTCACCTTGACAAGAAGTTCTTTACAATGAGTCACCTTTGACTTATATACTAGTGCCCTAAGTTTGGTCCTTTCACACAAGAGACCGGCACTTTATTCACTAAATTGCTAACTTCCTACTAATATACATGGGTGATTCACTAATCTTCTGAGGGGATGCATCTAGAGGACTCCTCTAGTGCATTTACAATGGAAAATATGTACAAAGGTGGTCATATTACAAAAATTGTGTGTCCAAATCGGAAAAATTTTGGGGCCCGTCTTTTTTCTCTGCTTTCTGCGCTCTTTAGCTCTGCAACACTCTCCCCCTCTTCGTCTCTGTCGTCCCTTGACAGACTTTGCTTCGCGAACGCGTCCCGTGGGTAGTGTTGTCTGCTTCTTGATCTTGCATTACGTTTTAGAGGCGCTTCAGCTTTTTCACTGCACGCTCCCCTTGGTCAGTGTTGTCTGCAGTTAAACAGACATGCAGATTCGATGGCCTTCTTGATTCAAGCTCTACAACTCGAGAGCCTGATGTAGTCGTCTTGCCTGTTGACTCGGGTTGCCACGCACGCCACCAGTGACTAGGAATGTGCTGTTCTTAGTCACCCTCTTCAACTTTTCAGCCTCTACCCCTTTCTAACTTTTGGTCCTACTTTGATGTTTGAAAAGTCCACTACTCGGGACCCTGGGGTTTAGCTTTGTAGCCTGGTGCGTGCCCCTGCGGGGCTCTGTGCAGAGATGGGTGTTGCGCCCCTGCGGGGCTTCCTGCAGAGAGTGGTCCTTGATCATTTGATGTTTTATCTTTTACTGCGCATTTTTGGACTTGGACCTTCTTCTTCTTTTCTTTTTGCTTGATTGTCCCTCTACACGTCCCTCCTCCTGAACTCTGTCGTCCTCGACAGGCTTTCTGAGGCGACGCGTGTAGGTTTGGATGGCTGTTTGCTCTCGTTGGTTCAGCAGATTTGCATGACATATCATAAATTCCTTCCATTGCTTTGACTTCACTCCATCTTCTGGCGCCTGTCTGTGATCAGCGAAGAAACTAGTTTCATAGGCCACCAGTCTTGCATTTAAATTTGAAGTCATCTTCACAAAAATTTCTGAATCAATTTCAAAGAAGCCTGTGAAGAATGCTTCTTCGAACGTCTGCATATACGTCGATGGCAAAAACATGAGACGAGAATAATATGCCATGATAGTTAGTCGGCTGGGAATAGTAGATAGATCAAAAATTAATGCTTCTGAGCCCTGCGTAATGCCGATGAAATTTAAAAATGTGTACTTAGCATGCTGGAACACCTTCAAAACTGTAATAAGCATGCTGAATATTTTGTTGGTCATCTTAACAGCTAAGTCCGGGACTGTAGCATATCTTGCAATCCAAAATTCCATTGTTTTGACCATATATTCTTCTGTCGGTAGGTAGTTATGTGGCGGACTAGGTAGTAATGGATAATTGAGCCACTGGTTATTAATATTGCCTTGGCGCTGTCCTTCCCAAAATTGCGTCCAAGATCTTCTGCGGGGTACAGGACAAAAAGATGGATTGACTTGAAGTGCATATGGAGATGCTTCCCACTGTACCCGCAATGTAGGATTCTTTTCCAAAAGCTTTCGTCTCCATATCGGATCTGCTCTCTCAAACTCCTCTTGAGTGTAATGGAACGTGTCATGTTTAAAGTGGAGGTTGTGGTCCGGATCCTTATTCGTTGCAGATTTTATATACTGCCGCGTCTGTTCTTTAAGTAGGCCGTATGGTACGTTGAATGGCTTCAAAATTTGATCCAGTTGTTTATGCTCAATCTGAGCCTCTTTCATTATCTGAATTATTTGATCTTCAAATTCCGCAGTGAGCTGGGACACCAGTAGTGCCCTTTCTGGTCTGCTCAATTCTGCAATGTCGCGAGTATTAGGTTCTAGTGGAACCTCCTTTTCCGCCCTTATTGGTGAATGATACAAGGGAGGAGAGAGAGGACGTACCTCTTCCTCCACAGTAGCCGTGGTTTCTGGAGGAACTACTGGTGTCCCTTGTTTCTCTTTTAGCTCAATCTGCTCCTGCAGCTGTTTAATGATGTCATCTTTATTCTTTAATTCTGCTTCAGCCTTGGCAATCGTCTCCTGATGTTTGATCAATTCTTGAGCAACTATATTCATGTGATCCGTGTCTTCTTTACATTGTCTGAAATAGTCATTTTCAGCTTTTTTCCATTTCTTGCGTAGTGCTGCAGTGTCGTTCATATACCGTTGCTCCCAGTCAGCAATGGTGTCTTGCTCCTGTTTGAGCTGATCTGCCATCTTGGTGATCTTTTCTTCCAGTTCTTTTATGTCCTCCGTTGAATGATTAGTTTCTGCTGGTGGTTGATCATTGAGGAGAGCGGTCATGAGTTCCTTGTTCCTGTTCCTTAAATTTTCCGCTTCCTCCATACTCACCTTGAGCTGTGCTTCGAGTATCTTACCACGAGCGTTGATCCTTGTCTTCTCTTTTTCTGTCATATCTAATTTCTTCGTGAGCTCCAAGATTTGTTCTTTTAGTTGGGCATTCTCCTTTTCTAACATCTGGCATTGTGTTTTGGTCTTCTTTATTTCCTCGTGTTTCTTTAAGGCTTGAGCTTCTGCTTTTGATAACCTATTAGCCAGATCCACACCTTCTTTTTGAAGCTCCTGCTTTTCACGCATGGCCTGATCGTAATCTTCATCAGCATCAAGCATTAACTGTTGAGTGTCTAGTGCAGTTCGAATCATGTCCTGCACCACCGGCTTGAGCTGAGCTATATCAACATTCAGCCATGTCCTTGGTACGCTGGGGGTTTCTCCGGTTTGTACATCCTTTCCTTTTTCGACATGGATTGTTTCGTTATGTGGTTGTCGGACCTGTAGTTGTACTTGTGGTTCGTCCTCATCTTTATACACTTTAACGGTTTTAGTGGCACTTCCCTGAAATGTTACATCCATGGGGGACGGTTCTGCCACAACCCTTAGTGGAGTGAAGGGTTCTTCATCATGTCCTTCTTCTTGAGGCTTATCCTCTGATAGCACCAATGGTTCCTCATTATCGGATTTACCTTCTTTGACGTGGGTAGTGGAGGCGTCTTTTGATTTAACAGGTTGTTGCCTTTCTTCTTCTTCCGGCTGTTTATTAACATTTGTGTCTGTCTCTTTTGTCTGATCCTGTTCGTTGTGGCCGTCTTGGGTTGCGCCATAGTCCACTTCATTTAATTCCTCCCACTGTCCATCATCTTTTGATTCGCTTTGAATATCGACATTAAGCAATGAAGTGTCTGGTTCTTCTTGTTTCTCCGAGACCGAACTAGAATTATCCAAGCCTATTTCTTTATATCTATGAACTTTTGTGAGCTTGGCTTTCTGATCTGTTGCTGCTTCTGATTGCTTATAGTGGTGACCTTGCACTGGCAAATTAACTTGCCCTTCTGTATATTTGTGAGTCTCCTTCAGTGCTTGAGTCAGCTCTTCCTTCGTAATTTGTCTATTTCCTTGGGTAGTTGTTTTCGGTAGTACATGGGTTCTCTTTGATTTTGGTACTTCTTCTTCTACTTGTTGGACTTCTCGAGGTCGTTTTGTGCCTCTCATTATGCCTCTCATTCGGGGTTGCGAGCTTGTTTCTGCTTCTTCTACGATCTTTGCACCTTTCTTCTGTTTCGGTACAGTGGCTGCTTTGACATATTGAGCCAACTCCATCGAAGATGGCATCTCTTGTAAGTACTCTCGCATGCCCAATGCATGGTAAATCATGATGGTTAGGGCCGTCGTTCCATTGAGGAATTTCTTATTTTCCCATTTCTTCTTCGCCTCGAACAATCTCTCTTGCACATAGGGTGTAAGGTTCACCTGATTGCCGATCTGTTTTATGGCATGAGACAATAATTGCACAATGATTTTTTGAGGTGCCGTGTATCTGTTCATACTCGGGAAGCAGAAATGTTGGTGAATCAATCTGACTTCTTCTTCGATGTCCACCCTATTAATGTCTACGAAGGTTCTTGTTTTTGCACCACGACTCTCTTCCTTTACCGTGTTGGCACCATCCTTTTCCCATCCAAATGCTTCTTTGATTAAATCATGGGAAAACTGAATCACCACCCATTCTCCATTCTTGTCCATCACAGTGGCTTCTGGTGCCAATGGATCATGTAGTGCTGGTCGAAGGGTGTTCATGACTTGTGTACAACGTTGGAAGTCCGGTTTATAGATAGGTAATTCAAAATACTTATGAATTCCTGCTTTCTTCATGATGTCGATCGTGGATGGCAGTCCATGTAAAACCTTAAAGTCCTGGGACATGATAGGAAAATGATGCTCTGTGTCCATGATCTTTATGTTGGCCAAGAAGAGATACTCCTCAACCGGCTGCTCATCTCGGAACCAATGTCCTTTTGCTTTCGTAAGACATTGAGAAGGAAATTCCTGGACCTCCTCTTGGATCGTAGCTTCAGAGTCTTCAGAAGCCATCTGCACTTGTAAGTGAAGTATATTAGTTTCCTACCAAAGAATGCAGTAGTGTGGTGCATTTCTGGGTATCATCGTTCTTCACTCCGTTCCCATAACCACATAGTTGAGATCTCTTACCACCTTTTTAGTTTCTTTTTCATTTTCCTGAAAGAGAACAACTGTTAGCATAGCCGAAGCTTTTATTTATTTACACTGTAGATCCATTCCTATTTGAGTTCAAGCTGAGAGCTAATCTCCCTTGGAGAATGTGCACCACTAATTTTGTTTGGATCATCATGTGCCAAATGCGTGGCCGTGTAATGTTGCCCTATTATGCATACTTTAGGTGCATTGTGTACTTCATGAGTGCAATTGGGATTGTCAAATGGTGAAGTTTTTCTTTGCACTTTCTTCGGCCTCCATATCTGAATCGTGGTCATCCTTTTGATACATGTTCTTTTGTTGCGTCCTTGATTGGCTGGTATTGGTTTGATCTGACTCGGAGCACCAAAATCGGTGCCTAGGGTTCGCTGTTGAGATTTCATGGGTCTGCTGCTTCGTCGTTCTTGAAAAGAGATATGTTCTTGGGTTGTCCTAGCTTTCTTTGCAATCCGAGCAGCCTTCTTGTGAATCCATATCTGTTGTCGTCCTCTCTGAGCTTCGAGTAAGGGTTTCGGAACCCAAATTTGCACTACTTTTTCCATAGACTTGGTTACTCCTCTTGCTGGTTCTGGGTTGGGTGTTGGTTGTCCTTGAATGCTCATTTGATCCTTGCGCACCCATTTGTATTTGTGTTGTGTCTGACCGGAACCTGTGCTTGAGGTTCTCCAATAGGTCGGTTGGGTAGCCTGTTGATAGTTTTGGGTAGTGGTTGAACTTTTCTTGACCGTTTGGGAATGTTCAGGTTCTTCTGCGGTCATCCTTGCATTCGAGGTCTCTGCTGTTTCCATATTGACTTTAGGAGCCTGGGTACCGGATTTCCTTTGTGGTTCTTTGCCTAAGCTATTCTCCGAATTTTCCACAATCTTAGGTTGGCACAGTGGCTTCTCTCCTAGTAAGCTAAATATTTCTTTGTGCCCTATTTTGGCAGAGATATACCCTTGAGCGAGATGGATACATACTTCATTCTCGATAATCCAGTCTTGTCCTAAAATCAAGTCTTCTATCAGGTCCTCATCGTTGCAGACTAACACTCTCTGTTTCAAAGAGGAATTTCCTATGTGTAGAGATATGTTTGTCGTTCCAATACATTCTATGGTTTGACCTCCCACTCCTATCAACCGTGCACTTGTGGGGTTCACCTTCAACTTCTGATCTTTTATGACCTTGTTTCGTACACAACTAAGTCCTGCTCCTGAGTCGATTAATGCGTCTATCAATTTATACTCCGTCTGACCAATCCCTAAGTTTAAGTAAGGCTGTGCCTTGTTCACACCATTCGTATCAGGGTTATTGACTCGATAATTAGCCATAGGGATAGGTTCTTCACCTTGGAGATAGCGTTCATCTCGTTGCCTCATCCATTCTTTCCGTTTCCTAACACGTTCTAGGGCTTCTTGTCTTGCTTCCTCTCGTATTCGTTCTTCTTCACTTTTCCTATTTTGAGCTCCCAACAGTCTAGCTAGCATTTCATCGGTCAGAGGCTCCATGAATCGTTTCACTCGGCATCCACTGATGTAATTGGGAAGAATATCTCCGTCTAGTGTGGCGAGATTGACTGCACCACTAGTGGAGATTCGATTTATGATCAGAGGACCATATCCGCGTTTTTGGAGCTTCTTTGTGTGCTGTTTTAGGGTGTACACCAAGACTAAATCACCTTCTTTGAGTCCCTTATCTTTAATATGTGAGTCATGGTATGCCTTTTGTCTCCGTTTAGCGGCATAGATGCCTGCTACCGCTTGCAATCTAGTCTCATGCAGCTTTTCGATTTGATCTAATTGCTGAGACAATTCATGACCGCTCCACTCATATTGTTGAGCTACTTTTAATGTAGGAATTAAGAAGTCAATTGGCAAGATTGCATTCTGCCCATACACTAGGTTGAAAGGTGTAGTTCCAATGGCCGTTTTATATGCCACTCGGAAGGCCCAAATTGCATGATGCAATTGTTTGTCCCAATCTGACCTTCCATTATTGACAATCTTTGTCAATATCGTACATAATACTTTGTTGGAACTCTCTGCCTGACCATTGGCTTGGGGATGGTATGGGGCAGATTTTTTATGGATTACTAGGAATTCATTCATAAGTGATTCAATGACTTCGTTTAGGAAGTGAGTTCCTCGATCACTCACTATCTCGATCGGTAGTCCAAATCGTGTGAAAATATGCTCAAAGAGAAATTTTGCAGTTGTTTGAGCATCATTCTTTCTGGTAGCCTTGGCTTCTACCCATTTAGTCAGGTAATCGGTGGCTACTATGATGTATTCTGCATGTGATCCTTTCGCAGGTGGGTTGATTGGTCCTATGAAGTCAATTCCCCATTTGGTAAATGCTCGCGCACAAACCATGGGTCTTAAAGGCATGTCGTCTCTTCGAACGGGATATTTCGCTCTCTGCCATATTTCACAACTTCTCACGTATGTTTCAGCATCCATATGTAGAGTTGGCCACCACAAGCCTGCAAAGAGAATCATCTTAACCGTTCTATCTGCTGAAAAATGTCCTCCCGCAGCTCCTGCGTGTGCCATTTCTAATATGGGAAGATACTCTCCTTCATGCACGCACAATCTGAGTTGATTGTCTCTCCCTCGTCTAAACAGTTGTCTCCCTATAATCACATAATCCTTGCTCATTTCTTCTAGGGATCGCTTTCTTGCTATGCTAGCTCCTATTTCGTGTTCTTTGGTTTTGAGGAATTGCACTAATGATTTACTCCAATTAGGCGCTATGGTGGAAAAGGGTAAGGACACGTGATCCTCTGTGCTAGTTTCTTTGCATTCCACACAATTATTTACATGCTCGTGAACGTCCTTGGACATATCAGGCCAATATACGCCTAACCTCTTTAATTCTCGTATTGTTCCCTGCATTCCTTGATGGGTTTTCCACTTGTTTATGTGTGCCTGGTGAATTAATTGCTTCTGCTCGTCCTCCTCGACACATCTTGATAAGACACCGTTTGGTTCCTTATAATACATACTTCCCGCAACAATGTGTAAATTTCTTGTTTGAAGAATCTCTTTTTTGCTATCCTTATTTATTGAGTGTTGAGGGCCATGGGTGAGTATAGGAATTAGTCGTTCCGCCCACTTTGGACATACCTCAAGATTAAACAAATACGTATCTGGTAAATCATCGGGTACTCCGCTAGGTGGTTCTCCATGTTTTAATCTAGAAAGGTGGTCTGCTCTCACATGTGTGTTTCCTTTTTTGACCACTACCTCAAAGTCAAACTCCATTAGTAACAAGAACCATCGTACCAATCTCCCTGTGTTGCAAGGCTTGTTGACTAGATACAACAAGGCTTGATGGTCAATGAAGAATTTGAACTTGTTGGCTAAGAGGTAATGTCTAAACTTTTTTACTGCGTAGACCATTCCTAAGCCCTCTCTTTCAGTAGTCGTGTAATTTCTCTCTGCTTGGTTTAATTGTCTACTCGCGTAAGCGATTGGATGATCAAGCTTTCCTTCATCGGCCGGTTGAGCCAGGATACATCCGATTGCATAGTTCGAAGCGTCAACATGGATATGAAAAGGCTTGTTCCAGTTAGGTGACTTTAGGATTGGGGCTGTACTCAGCCTCTTTTTAAGCTCGTTGAAGGCCTTCTCACACTCGTCCGTCCAAGTGAACTGAGTCAATAGGCCGTATAAAGGCTTAGCTATTATGGCATACATGTGAATAAACCTACGGTAATATCCACAGTGTCCCATAAAGGCTTGTACTTCTTTTGCATTCTTAGGTCTTGGCAAATCTAGAATTACCTTAATCTTGTCTTCATCTGTAGATATTCCATTCTTTGAAACAATGTGTCCTAGGATTTTTCCTTGTCTTACCATGAAGACACATTTTTCTGGGTTCAAGCAAACTCTATACTGCCTACATTTGTTGAATATTTTCCGCAGTTCCGGTATGTGGTCTGGTCGTCGATTTGAGTATGTACACAAATCATCTACGTACACTTCCATGCTTTTTCTCAAGAATTCTTTAAAAACATGACACATCAATCGTTGGAAGGTGGCTGGCGCATTAGTGAGCCCGAAAGGCATCACTCTAAATGCATAGATTCCCCATTCAGTCGCGAATGCGGTCTTATGCTGGTCTTCAGTTGCAATAGCTACTTGGTTGTAACCAGAGAATCCATCCAAGAGGCTATAGACCTCCTTGCCGGCGACTCTTTCCAAAAGATGGTCTGTGATGGGTAAAGGGAAACTGTCGCGTATAGTTGCAGCATTTACTTTTTTTAAGTTGATACACACCCTTAATTTTCCGTTTTTCTTGGGCACGACAACTAGTGGTGATACCCATTCTGTGTGTTCAATCTCATAAATGAATCCTGCCGCTAGTAATTTGTCAATTTCTTCCTTTATTTTTGTAGCGTAAACTTCGTTATACGTGTAAGGGCGTTGTTTAGAGGGTTTCGCATCTGCAGTCATAGGGATTCGATGAGCGCATATGCTAGGTTCTACGCCCTTAAGGTCTTTGTACGTCCAAGCAAATACATCTCGATATTCTCGGATAAGGTGTATGAGTTCCTCTTCTTCCTCGTCTGATACGTCTTTCCCAATATACGTGCACCTCTCTTCTCCGTCTTCTATCGTTACAACCACTTTTTTGGTTTGTTCTTTGTTATCATAGGCTTCTCCGTCTCGTGCTTCTCGTTTAGGCATTTGAGTTGCTATTTTCCTTTCTTCCACTTCGTATCTTTTAAAATGTTCAGGAACTTCGAAGTGGTCTGGTTCAGGTTCCACTTTACTTGTGTCCTCTCTATGCTCATGCATTCTTGGGATAGTCTCAATTGCTAAGACTTCTGTCGGTTTTTCTTTCGATTCTTTTTGCATTGTTTCTAAATATTGTTCTTCAGAGTCGAACTCTGGTTCCATTTCTATGCTTTCGTACTCTTCTTTCTCCTCTTCCTCTACAATTTCTCCTGCTTCTACTTCTTGGAGGACAACCATGTAGAGGTTCACATCATATCCTTCCTCGTCTATACAGTCGTTCATCGTCAATACTTCTTCATTCACACAAACGTCTAATGTGGCTAGGATTTCCATCCAGCCATGTGGTTCAAAGAGTTCATCTGAAAAAATTTGAGGCATATAATCGGGGTCTTCTACCGATCGATAATTAGGGTGCCCTATTGGCCACATTTGTTTTTTACACTCCTCCTTCTTGGCTTCTTTGCACATCCACAACTGGGCATCCTCATGCATCCAAGATTGGTCACTTGATCCAGCACTGTGAATGGATAGGTCATCTTCTTCTTTATGGACTGGATTCCATTGTAGTGGAGGGACATCCCTATAAGCGAATGTGTGCAGGTTTATCTTGGTAGTGTTCCCTTGATGTTGGAGATATAATGAATCTCTGCCCCAATCTTGTACTACTCGCATCTGTCGCATGAATGGTCGTCCTAATATCATTTCATAATTGTTTGCTTTTTCGAACTTACAGATGGCCAATGTGTGTTCAAACTCTACTCCACACGTGGTTAACCTGATTCCTTCCAATATTCCTAGGGGTTTCTCTACATGTCCATCTGCTAATTGTAACTTCATGCGAGTGGGTTGTAAGGCTGGTTTACCCCACTTTTCCCAAATTTCCTTCGTTGCAATTCCTACTCCGGCTCCAGTGTCTAAGATGGCCTTGGTCATGTACCCATTGTAGGTGACAGGTAAGCACGTATTACCTTCATCTCCTTCGCTAAATTCTCCTACCTTATCAACTGGAACACGTATTTTGGAGTGGTTTTCTTTTTCCTTTCCTTTCATTTCTCCTTTCTCTGCCGGTTGTTCTATTTGATTTGCTAGCTGTCTCCATAGATGTGGTCTAAGTTGAAGCAACTCTTCCACCGTCAATTTACATTGCACCTTTGTTTTCTTAAGTTCTGTTAGATTGTGTGAACTCTCTTCTGAGTTTCCTTTTTCTTTCCCATGCACTGTGGGTGCTCGTATTATTATCGACTCTCTTTCATATTCTCCCATGTAATTAGGCAATGTTGAAATGCTCATTGTTTCCTCTCTTTCTTTATCAAACCTTGACACTTCCTCATATGCTTCCTCTAGGTTATGATCTTGGTGATTGTCTGCTCCAATTATTTCCTCAAAAGGAGGTGGACTGATTCCATCCTTTTTCCATTGCTCATCTCTAATTCTTTTCCACAAATCTTTGGACCAATCTTCCTCTAGGTCGGGTATTATGGATACCTGTTCTTCTTGAGATTTCATTCGTTCATTTCGATCATCTTCTCGACTAGGTTCCTTATCCTTAGGTTGGATGCACGCATCATATAGGTCCTGGGCGATCCTTGTTTCAGGCAAAATTGGGATAGTCTTTTCTAAAGTCGCCTGTGCTACTTCTATGAGTTTTTTGCATATCGCCAGTCTTTCTTTCTCTAATTCCCCTTGAGGGTAGAGTCTTTCATGTTGTTCTAGGTTTGGTCCCATGTGGATTCTAGCTTGGTATGCTTTTAGCCACATGTCCAATTCCTCTGGCTTTGGGTCAGCTAGAATTGATCCTGGCTTCTTTGCCTCTGAACTAATTGGTGGTGTTTCAGGGGTCTCCTTATGCATTTGTTGTTCGTTATGTTTTCTAGAACCCTTTGCTTGTCTTTTGCTGTCTTGGCTCTTGCTTCTTGCCCATTTCTCCTTGAGCTTTTCTCGTCTTTCTTTCCATTTTTGTACTTTGGTGTTTTGGGTATTCTCACCTGAGTTCTCTGAATCCTCGACTACTTGAATGTTTGGTTCTACTGTTTTATTGTGCTCTGGTTTTTCTTCCGGTTTATTTCCTTTTTGTTGTTTTGTTTGAGCTCTAGTAATAGCTTTTAGCGGTACAGTGTACTCCTTATCACTTCCAGATTCTTCTATGACCTCTATTACGTTGATTGGTGCGGGACCTTGAGTTTTTGTAGGGTTCTTAGGGCAATCTCTGAAAAGATGTTCTTTCCCACAGTCACTACAATATCCTTCCCAAATCCTGGGTGGTGGAGGGTTGTAAGGTCGAGGACACTCCCGAATGAAGTGATCCCCTCCGCACCTATAACATGGTCCTCTCTGCACGGGTGGTCTCATAGGAGGTCTCAACGGTTGTTGTGTCTTGGGCATTGTGTACATTAAAGTTGCAGTTTCCGTTCCATAATTCTGATCAAATCCCTCATATCCATAATAGGTCATGTCATATGCTGGTTCATATTCCATCATGTTGGCTTCATATGGATAGTACTCTCCTGGTGGAGGTTCATACCCTTGGTTGGTTGATTCTACATTGGTCGCTATTGAAGCTGGTATTATGGCTCTCTCCAAGTTTTCTTCCGGTTGAGCATACTTCACAGGTACAACTTGTTGGGGTTGAGATAGTTGGGGTCCCAATACTGGTTGTGGTGGTGGATACAGTGCTTGCTCGTATTGTCTCTGTGCTCCTACCGGATACGGATTGTATCTCGGCATCTCCCTACCAAGCTCTCTAGGTGGGTATCCATAAGGTCGGTATTGGGGTGGATTGACAGGTCGTGTTTGCCTATTAAAGGGGCAGTTCTCAGTTGTGTGATTGGTATATTTTTGCTCGATGTGACAGTATGAAGAAGTTCCTTGTTGTTGCTGTCGGTTGTGTGGATACATTGGTTGTGCACCAGCTCCTCCTCTGGCACACAAGTGTGTGGGATGTTCTCCTCCACATAAGTTACACCTCCTCAACATAGGCACTCTTTGAGCTGGATATTGGTAAGCTCTCTGTCCTTGGACTCCTAGTTTTTTAGCTAATAGTTCTGCTAGTTCTTCCATATTACTAGAATTGGACGTCACTGTGCTTCTTGAGTCTTCTGATTTTGTGAGGTCGGCAGTACCTTTGAGGTCCTCAGCAAGGTTATCTTCCAAGTCGATGCACTCTTGAAGACACTCACTCAATGTTTGCAGCCTTTTTACATACACTAGGGTTCTTAGGGTCCCGTTAGAGAGTCCATCCAAAAACAATGAAATCATCTTTTGTTGAGTCGGTCTCTCAGCCGTAGGACATCTATCCACGTATTGGTTGAACCTTCGGGCAGCTGTCTTCACAGTTTCATTGGGGTTTTGCTTAAAGCTATGGATTAATGATGCAGAATTGTGCTTAATCCCTCTTTTTGTAAATTCTCCTATAAATTCTTGAAAGAATTGCTCCATGTTTCCAAATCGATTGGGATCTAAAGGTTGGAACCAAGTTAGGGCCGTTCCTGTGAGGGTGAGCCCAAAAGACTCATACTGCACAAAGAAGTCCTCTACTTGCTCCGCTCTTAGAACTTGTTTAAATTCAGCAATATGATCGTATGGCTCTCCTGATCCATCATAATGGTTTCTCATAAACTTAGCTACTTGGATTGGTCTCAATCTTCTCATTGGTTCAGGTGGTCTGGGCATTACAGGGAAAACCGGGACAGCTGGTCGTAATGGAGGTATTCCTGGCTGTCCTCCCATAGGTGGTCGTGGTCTGACTGGTGGTCGGAAATGGTTCCCCATCCCTGTGTGGGTCTGATTATGAGTGTGCTCACCTGGAGTTGCAAACTGTACATGAGTACGGTTGGGCACACTTCTTTGACTGGTCTGTCCTGATGTGGTATGTTCCGTCTCTTGTTGATCTCCAAAAGGATTCTGCGAGGTAGTTGCCTGCTCCCTCTGAGGAAATACAGGCGCACCCATATATCTCAGCCGAGCCTTGTCTAGGACACCTACCGGCCAATATCTTCTTCGATTCTTATCTAGGTAAGTGAGTCTAGTTTCGTCCTCTGGGTCTTTTAACTCATAGAATGTCATGGGGCTCTCTCCTATTCCTTGAACGGGTACGTCAGTTTGAAGCAATAAGTTTGCTCCTTGAATCATGTAGACTTCCAACAGGTAGTCATCTTGAGGTATCAAGTCTCCTCTCAAGACCCGTGATACTTGTGATCTGCCTCTAGGGGTGGTCACTAATTCTTCAGAGTTGTTGGGATCCATGAACTCTCCTCTTTCATTGATTCTCTCAGGAAACTCAGTTACTATGTAGATGTGACCCATTTTGTCAATGTAAGCACCTCCCTCGTATTTGACAGCTGGTCGTGGTATGATAGTGACATCTTGTGCTGTTTCCATTCTGGCAACGGACCTGTTTAAGCCATCCAGGTAGATTGGAATCTCCTGGGCATTTGTGGATATATATTGTAAGGAGGTACGGTACTCACCTTCCACTGTAGACATGAAGTTCCTATGTGGTGCTGGACCCTGCATGTCTTCTGATGCCATGGGTATGTCTTCCTCAGATTCACTAGAGGTCTCTGAGTAGACGGAGTGGTGACTGACCTGAGCAGTGCTTCCAATAGAAGAGATGACACTCCTTCGGCTACTTAGCACTCTTCCTGACCTCAAGTTCATTCACACACCTAAGCCTCCCTTTATGCTTCTTAGATTCCCCTTGGTTAGCTCTCCTAAAGGCTCAAAGTGTCTGATTAAAGAAAGGGTTTGGCTCGGCGATACCACTTCCTGACGATACTGCCCTCGGCGATACGATACCGGACACCCAGACGATACGATATCAGTCTGGTGTCGCGATACCAAGTTTTAGTGCCAGACGATACGATACCAGATATTGTGTCGCGATACTCCACTGGGAAATACCACAATACGATACCACCAGAGTAGACGTTACGATACTGGAGATAAGTGGCGATACGATCTCAATGTGGTGTCGCGATACGATCCTTGACAGGAGACGTTACGATACCACAGCAATAAGTGAGATCGCGATACTAATCTTGGCGATACGATACCACCGAAGTAGTGTCGCGATACCAAGACAAGCAGTCGACGATACGACACTTGAGAGGGCACGATCGCGATACCTAAGCAGTGTCGCGATACTAAAATCGTGTCGCGATACCACTGTATCAAACGATACGATACCACTCGGTAAGGTGAGGTCGCGATACTAGAAACTTCAGGCAATACGACACCACACTGGTGTCGCGATACCAAGTATTAGTACCGGACGATACGATACCTCTGCAGTAAGCGCGATCGCGATACCAACTTAGCAACACGACACCAACAATGGTATCGCGATACCAAGATCGGTGTCAAGCGATACGATACCACAGAAAATGTACGATCGCGATACCAACTCGGGGTCACGATACCAAAAATGGTATCGCGATACCAAGGCAGGTATCAAGCGATACGATACTTCGGCGAGTATCGCGATACAAGGGAATTTTGGTATCGCGATACCCAAAACTCAACCGATCGCGATACTCAAGCCAAAATGCAAGTTTTTTCCAAAGATTTTTTACCCCCTTGCTCTTCTTACTCTCCTCTTCCCTCCTATACCTCTGTATTACACAAAAAGATGGCAAAGAAATCAGTTTCCCCCTCCCACGATACTGCGCATTTCCTTAATCACTTGTTTGATCATTTTTGCAGAGTTTTTGACAGATAATTAGTGAGGATATTTACCTTGGTACTGTCTTGCTTGCAATGTGAGCTCAACTTCTAGCTGTAAAAGCCTGAAAGCCACGATACCAAACTCACGACACTGGTCGCTGCTTGCAACCGATACCAGAACACTGTGAAGTGTCAAATGAGCCAAATTTTTTGGTTTTTATACTTTTTTTGACTGAACTTAAAATTTTTGAATTTTTGGAGATTTTCCAAGGATTTTGACCTACTCCTACTCCTCTTTTCCTCACTCTTCCTCTCCTTCTAACCTAACCCTAACTCTTCCTTCTCTTCCCTCCTCCTACACCTAAACCTAAAACTTATCACACACACCTCAAGGATGAGAAGTGACAAGTGCTGAACTGGAATACTACTCGTCAATGGACAAATTCACCTCTACAAGTACGATTCGATCACACTTGCTCTCTAACTATCACGAATGCAGCTTGGTGGAGTGCCTCCCCGGCAACGGCGCCAAAAACGTGTGTACTTAAGCCGCAATGACTCAAGGACTTGTACCAATGAGACTATACCTCGATTGCCATACAAGTGCATATAGTGGAGTTCTTTTCACACACATTTAATTATCAATCCTAAGGAGTGACTTACCAAGTGTATGAAGACATTTGCACACGTGATAGAAAATGAAGTGAGTTAGCTATCCAAGCATGAGAAAAGACTAATACTACCCACACCTACTGAAAAACTGGAAGTGTTGCCGCAAGCCTACTTTCAGCAGTTTTGGTTTTTTGAGGTTTTCTCCC